>ML798832.1:140351-159374 GCA_009831015.1 Picea engelmannii
CCGGAATCACCGGTAAACCGTCCATCTGCGCGCCTCCATGACAACCGTAGATCTGTGCACACTTTTTAATCGCCATTCCGGACCTCCCCCACTGTTAAAAACATAACAGTCGAGGGGGTCCGGAATCCACTGTCAGTTGTTGATCTACACGCCGCTAGATTGACCGTCGATCTAAGCACGTTCTTTATTCTCCAGGCGCGAATGCAGTATGTGAGGCAAAACTTAGGCTTAATGACCTTTTTGAGGGTTTGGTGCACTGCTTCCCTTTCTTTTATCACCACGGGGTTAGGAAAAACCACTCAGCGTCAACGACCATGCATTTTCATTTCTTTTCCTTGAAAATAATTTGCAGAGATGAAATATTATTTGCAAGCCTGTACACCCAGAGTGAAAAATTTCCATTCAACAGATGATCATATGAATTATAGGGTTATAACACGAACTTCGCCACCACCTACCAAATGTTGGGTGCACACGCAGTTGTCGATAATTTCCATTTTCAAGATGGGTTGTTGTGTCGTCTGGGCCATATCTATGTTCCATCAAGTGAGCGAGTGAAGCTGATATGGGAAGCCCACTACAGTCGGGTGGTAGGACACTTCGGCGTTGAAAAGACAGTGACAATGCTACATAAACATTTCTACTAGCCAAAACTTTGACAGGAGGTCAACAAGTATATTAGGTCCTACACTGCCTGTGCTATTGCCAAACAGACCACTAAGAAACAGGGCCTGTACACCCCTCTTCCTACTCCTGACAGGCCATGGGAATGCATCTCAATGGACTACATGTCGGGCCTCCTGTCCACCAAGCAGGGAAATGACTGTGTTCTTGTGGTTGTTGATCGCTTTTCTAAGATGGCGATTTTGGTTGCTTGCAAGAAGAACATCACAACAAAGGCCACTACCAAGCTCTTCTTTGAACGAGTCTGGGTACATTTTGGAATCCAATAAACCATTGTCTCAGATCGGGATAGTCGATTTCCCAGCACATTCTGGTTGAGCCTTTGGTCACTACTAGACACCAAGCTCACCAAATCCACGACCTTCCACCCCCAAATGGATGGCCAAACCGAGGTCGTAAATCAAATGATTGTGCATATCCTTCACATGTATAATTCAAAGCACCTTCGCACATGGGATGATAGCCTTCCCTATGTCCAACATAGCTACAACCGAGCCCTTCATAACTCAACCGACCACAACCCCTTTCAGATGGGGTTGGGATTCCAACCATTGGGTCCCCTAGATGTTGCACTTCCCCTTGCAGTCACCTCGATCAATTCATCTCTTGCTCCAACTGAAGCTGACAAAGCCACCTGGTCCATTGAGCGAATCCAGTACATCCTCCAACAAGTTCAGGATATCCTACAAAATTCCAATGACAAGTACAAGCAGCACCATGATCAACATTGGGTGCCACATAAGTTTCAGGTGGGTGACAAAGTTTGGTTGCACTTGCAGAAAGAACGCCTTACATGACCCCATCAGAAGCTTCTCCCACTCCATTATGGGTTGTACACCATCACCAAGGTCGTGGGGGATAATGCTTTTGAGCTCAACATTCCTCCTTTCCTTGGCCTGCACCCAGTGTTCAACGTGGATCTCCTTTGCCCTTATTTCCCACCATTATTGGACACCTCAGACGTAGCAGAACAACTGACACCAATAGAGATCAACCCCGACTGCATACAACATGTATCCAGTGATCAGATTGTGGACACACAGATCAAGGGCACTCGACAACAAAGGATTCAACTTTATTGAGTTGTCAAAGCAGGGCAGCTCCTGCACCAAGGCAAGTGGCTCACCTGGGGCCAAATTCAACAAAAAATTTCTCATCTGATGGGGGAACTCAATGAAATGGAGACCATTGCTTGCTAAGGAGGGAGGATTGATCCAGGTGGATATCGGTGGCCACCCACCTTTTCCAACTGGCTCAAAATAGTTTTCTGACAATTTTGGCAATTTACTATTTTTAACAGTTTTAACTTCCGGGGCCATTTTGAGGGCCTAAATGAAGGTTTTTCAGTATCGAGCTTCTCAATAATATTTGAAGGCATCATTGATCCACCAAAATTAATCTTCTCAACGATACCTTTCCAACGAGCCATCATACACCCAAAACGGAGATCGTATGCAAAAGTTACGACCCCTAGAAGTTGATGTACTAACTTACCCAAACGGGGCCCACATGACTTTTGGCGCTTCATCTTCTAGGGTTAGGTTTTTGGATGTCTAGGGTTTTTGGCATTCTTGTTTATTGTAAAAAGGCCTTCAGAGCCTCATTGTAATGATCTTCTTGCGAATGAGCGCAGTCGTCGCATCTCTTCTCAGAGATAAGCCGCCACCATTCCAACAAACTTGTTTCCACTGCATTTTACAGTTTCAACTTATTTCCTTATTGAATAGAAAACCATTTTTACTGTATCTCTGTTATTTTGTGTTAAACACCTATTAATAATCTGTAGTCATTTCGTTCTGCTCATAAAATCCGAATCACCTTTGGTGGAGGATTGAAGTGGTGGAGGCTCAACTAGAATGAACTTAGTTTCTTGGTTCCGAACCGTGCCGGCACGGAAGTCTTTCACTTCCACTGATCATATATTAATATAAATACTCTTTTCCTGTCCAATTGATATCTTGCAAATATTTGAATTATTATTCCATGGGCGTATATGTTATGTATATTAATGGATTATGCTATTGAATGTGCTAACATCATATATTATCAACATATGCTTACTTTGCTTGGTTGTTGAGGACTAGTTGCAGGTATATTGCTTTGGGTCAAGTGCTCAACGATGGACTTCATCGAACGTTTAGATGAGGTAGGCCTTTTATCTTGTCTTGCTAGCATATTTGTTTATATAGCATATTTGAGAATAGAGTTGATTTCTACAGTCATTTATGTCTGTTATGGTTTACCCTAACATATATTTTCCTCTTAACACTCACACACTTACAAAGAAATACAATCTATATATATTTTTATTTTTTTTATTGTGAAACTTGATTTACAATTGTTGATATTTTCAATTTAAGATTATGGGTGAGTTCACATAATTATGTCATGGTTTTCAATAGTTTCTGCAACTATAAGAGAGACTATTATTAATCTGGAATGATCTATTCATTTACCATCAACAAATATAGTTTATGCAACTATCATGAAGATTTGTAAAGAGAGTTTAGTATTAATATGGAATGATATATACATTTACCATCATAAAACCACTGTCGATTGTTGTTGTGTTTAACACTTTGGATTTCATTTATGTACGGATTTTATTTTTTTCTTTCAGGTGACATACATACGTTATTTTATGTGTATAGTTATTCACAATTATTATTATTATGAATATTGAATTAAGCGGATGATTTTTTGTGTTTCATTGTCATAGGAACTGCATATCTACGGATTCCCAAACAAAAATTTCATCCCGGATCATGATTATTAGTGTATTACCATTTATTGTGGTTCAAATCCCTAAGTTATTTGGCCACCCTTTGAATTTTCCATTCAAAGGACAAGTTGTATATTGGCGTATTGGCGTAATTGGGATACTAGGTTATTGTGGCTACCAAGTGCATTTTCCCCAGAGTGTTCACGAGGTTCACTTTTCAGTGATTTAAATCATTAATAACAGCAGAGCAGCCTCAAATTTTTCCATATATAATATATAATTTCTATAAAACATTATCAAAAATTTATAAATTAAAAAAATTGTTTAAAGTCAATCGAGTTTGACTTACGAATTGATCACTAGGTATAATAATTTTGATATGTAAAATATGTATATTTTAATACAATTAGTAATTAAATAGCTATATAAAATGAGTAATTTATCTCACAAATTAAAGAGTTTCATATAACCTTAAATTATTATTTTTTTATCAGTATTATATATTAATTAGTTTGATTTAAAATTTATTATAGTTTTATTGTATTCCAATTTAAATTAAAGAAGAGGATAAAAATCTTACAACATGCAATTGCATTTGGGTGAGAGTGTAATACAATTTATTTATTTATTTATTTTTAAATTATTTTAGTTGAAGTTGACAAAATAAAATTTAGTAATTTAAATGCATTCAATGAATGTTCCATGTTTTACTATCCTTTAAACTTCTTTTTATGTTTTGAGATTAGATAGTCATCACTTAATATTTTGTTTAAAATTGTGTTTTTTTAAAATGAAGTTTTATTAAAGGTTTACCCTTTAATAATTAATAATGAAGTTTTGTTTTAAAAATATATGTGAAAGAAGAAATGAGGACCATTATTGTTCCATGCATGAACATTTTACGATCTAAGAATTACACTGTTATGGAAAGTAAAAATAAAAAATAAAAAATAAAAAATCATCCAATATATAAAATTAATGTAGAGACATAATTGTCATTGAAATACAAGTATATTTGTCATTGTGAACAATGTTGATCTGGTTTCCCAAGGGAAAAACCCAAAATTCATCACTTAAACATTGTCGATTGCCAACTCCTAATTAATCAAGAACCAAAGTAACATATAAAACAACATGAGTGAGCATAGCAATGAAGACTACAAACTAATAAACTCCATGTTGATTGATACATGAGATAACCCGCATTCATAAATGTAAAATTTTCAATAACCCACCTAAAAATGCAAATTTTCAATAGCCCCAAACATAAAATATATAAATTGTTATTAAAACTTTGTCCATACACAACTCAAAGTTGATATGTACCATAGTGAAGGAGCTTCTCTTAACAAAGAAAGCAAATGGAGGAATGTTAGAGCTTAACACTTTGAAGTTTAGATTGACTTGCATTCATTGTACAATTGCATCATTGATGAATTTGTGTGGCTTGATAATAAACTAATAAATTAATTATAATATATCCATTAATATCTTATAAAAATATTAGCTTTAATGAAATACAAAACCTAAAACCTATTTAGCAACTTACATATATCTATATGCTCTTATAAAAACATTAGCTTTAATAAAATACAAAACCTAAAACCCACTTAACAACTTACATATATCTATATGCTCTTGAGAAGAAGATGAAGAGATTTGTAACCAATAACGACCAACTCAAGAATCTAGATCCAATGGTAGAGAAATGGTGAAGTGTATTAGATCTAGGCACAAGGTAATTGAAAGATTTGAGAAAGGTGACGATGGATAATGAACCATGGTAGCCATGCTATCCGATTTCTCAAACATGTTAATTCCATGAAAGTTTATTAACTATTACAATTAGCATTGACAAGTAATGCACAACAATCTAATTTAGTAGACTAAGTTAGACTCTTGTAAATGTTTTAAGTTTTGTAACATTATTAAATTTTTAGTATTTTAGTATGGTATAGGTGACAACATTTGCATTAAATTTAATATATTAAAAAATGTTGTTTTGATAAAGGAAAAATAAATGATATTTTTTAATTGTTATTTTAAAATGTATTCGTTGTTGGTAATCAAATGTTTTATAACTAGTGTAAATTTATTTTAATTTTAGATTTATTATGTATTAAAAGGGATCAAATCTTTCAAGATGCAAATATTTCCTCAAGTTTTCCTAATATTAAAAAAGATTTACACTTAGAGGGATTTAATATCTCTTTATGCATGATAGGTATGGAATTAAGATGGATTTATGCTGGTTAAAACTAGAGAAACATATATGGTTCTTAACTTTAAATTTGGATAGACATTGTATATTTTTTATTTATTTAATATTTAATAATAAAAAAATTAAAAGTTACATGTCAACACTATATTTAGCATAGAAGGAATTACACATACCCCTCATACTAAATTGTAGAAAACACCTCTCAACACAATAATCATTAACACATGTTTATTTTTACTTTACTATATAGTAAATTGACTCATATTTTGATTTCCTATCTCAAATGTACATTCCACTTGTATAACCATCAGGGTCATGGATTTGGGTGGTTATCTATAAGTGCATTAATCCTTTAAGTTTTAAATGTTAAAGGTATAATGATGGGTTGAAAAATATTTTTTTCCTCAAAACACATTTTGGTACATAATTTGCTTGTTCAAATAAATAATTTTAAATTAATTTTACAATCAAAATGTCTCACGATTAATTATTTTTTCCATCAAATTTGAAAAATTGGGTGGAATTAAGATGGAAATATGATCAATATCATTATTTTCATTAGAATATTGTTGAAATCGTCCATAAAAAACTAATATGTTTTGGATAAACTTTATATTACACCCATCGAACCAACATACACTATTTTTAGTGGAAAGGGTACAGATTTAGCTATTATGTGCAATTATGACCATTTTGACGTGGAATTGGGTGCACTGAGTTGTATGATTGAATTCCACGCAAGATGTCATTTATATCCATACATGCATTCAATATGGCACCACACGTGCACATATGGCACATGGTGGACAATTATGCTCCACGCATCTCAAGTCCACAACATTTCATTTTTATCCTCACCTTGGTTTTCTTATAGTGTTTTTCTTGTCTTTGGCAATGCATTATTTTCCTTTTGGAAATTGAATGCACTCATCATATATCTTATAATGAACTTACATATAAATTAAATTGTATATGATAAAAAAAATGGTATAATATCATGTAATAGTGAATGCAATATTTATATAAAAATTAAATAGGATTTATATAAAAATTAAATAGGAATGGTGATTTTTATTTTTAAAAAACAAAGGATTCAAATCATAACACCATTATATGTATTATATGATGATGTAATATATTATATGATGATGATGGTGATAATAATGATAATAATAATTTATTTTTAAGGTCACGACTAAGTCAAACACCAAATTGGTGTATGAGTCTCCTTTGTTTGTGGGATAAGGGTCTCCTTCCATGCAACAATTTGATTGCTAAAGTCTATGGAGGTATACATACCCTATCCTCCTCCAAATTTGAATATATGATCTCTAAGGAAAAAACACATGTTCTTAACTTACTAATTTAAAATTCTTCCACTTTAAAATTTTTAGTTTATTATGAAAAATCATTGAATGGAGGGGATCCCTTGTCCGACAAACAAAATGTCTCATACACCAATTTAGTGTCTACCTTAACTATAACTTTAAAATCAAATTATTATTATTATTATTATATATATAACTTATTCACTTTAAAAACATTTATTATATAACTTCACATCCAATACCATATAAAATCTCTACTCTTATAATCCCATTATTCAAACAAATCAAAATCATTAACATTTAAATATTTAAAGAAGTCCAACAACTTATCTCTTTCACACAATCTCACATTTTTTAAACATGAGAATGGTAAGAAAACACATGCTTCAAATTTAAATATTTAAAGAAGTCCAACAACTTATCTCTTTCACACAATCTCACATTTTTTAAACATGAGAATGGTAAGAAAACACATGCTTCAAATTTTCCTTGGTAAATATTTAATTAAGATTAATTTTTTAAAATATAAACATTATAGTCTTATACATATATTAAAATTTATCGTTTTGTAATGTTTTCTTGTTTCATATATATAGAGAGAGGGAGAGGCCAAGCCATACATTAAATTGGTGTATAAGACCTCCTTGTTTGTGGGATAAGGGATCCTTTCCATGTCACGATTTCCCTCTAAATTTGAACCTATAATCTCATAAGAAAAAAAAGACATATTCTTAACCATTAAAGCCACTCAAGCTACACTCAAATTACACTATATTTATGTATTTATCCATCTCTATATAATTTAAAATTGATTTAACAATATATTTTTAATAAATATAAATGTAAAATGTGATTTTTAATATATTACGATTTTTAGAGTAATGAGAATAATAATAAAGAGTAGAGTCTCTTACATTATTATTGATTTTGAGATAAATATGTTTATTTATTTAGTTTTTTCTTCTTCTCTATTTTATAAAAAATTATTATTCAATATTTTATAATCATACTTTATAAATCTATTTATTTTAAAAAGGTCATATACATTTAATATTGGTATATTTTTATAAGTATGATATCGATATATTTTTTACTTAAATATCAATATCATACTAATAAAATTTTGAAAAATAATGATGCGAAATAAGTTTTTAATAATGATGTGAAATGAAGTCATTTATATCTGTCGAGGACTAGACTCAATTTTCTAGGGTCTTTTTGAAGACTAATAAAAAATTTCCTTTACATTTTTATAGAAGTGGTACTCTTTTTTCTTACTCAAACAAACATATATTCATAACATGAACACATGTGAGTGGAGGTGGTAAAACAACTGATCAAATAATAAATGAGTTATAAGAGGAAGATAACCTCACATTAAAGAATAACTAGGTTCATTCATCAAGGTAATGAGAAAAATAGATTCGAAGCAAGACTCATAGACATAAAAATAAAGATGGTGGTACATAAATCAAAGAACTTTAAATGATTTAATTCATTGAAACTCATAAGATGCATAGGAGAAACACACACAAGATCTCATGCTTTATACAAAGTTTGAAACCACAAATGTAATGAACTCCTGAAAATAAGTCTCTACGAGAGTAACAAAAAAAAGTTATTATAAATTGAATGCTCAAGTTTGAATAAAGTGTTTGCCTATCACAATACACAATGTTCCTAATACTTAAACGATAAAGTTAAAGGTGTTTGTCGAAACAGACTGGGATTGGGGCTCTTGTGGACCATATAAAGTAGTAGAAGAAACTTGGAAGAAAAGGAGAAATGCAATGAGGGATCATCTTTACAAATGAGCAATACACTTAATAAAACTAGATGATCAAAGATTGGGACGAAGGAAGGAAAATGTTTTGAAAAGAAAAACACTCACATAATCACAGATGAATGACAAACAAACATATGTATATCTCTTTTGATAAGGATCTCTGATGATCAATGATGTCTTTATTGTTGGGGTCTTCGTCTTTATGTTATGGGCAACAAGCTTTCTTGAAATAACTATTTTTTGGTAGTTATTCTGGGTTAACTATATTCGCCAACGACTTCTTGAGCCACTTATCAATATAATCCTTCATTGGCGTGATGGTGATGTCTACTTTAACCTGTATCATGAATATTTCATCTTCAATTTCTTTAAACTCAGAGTGTAGTTTCTCTATTGCTGCCAAGTGGTAAAAGTAACCAACCACCGCTTGATTTTGTCCTCCGAGAAATTAGTGAGTTCATCAAACTTGTTGGCCCATGATGCTTTGATCATGCTCAACTCCATTTCTAATTGTTCATTTGTTACTATGCTCAAATCTCTTCAAAACTATGGGCTTTCAAGCTCCTTGAAAATTTCTAATGATTTTGAGAAAGCTCTGTTTCTTTTATCATTTACTCTTGCACACGTGGCAATTGAATATCTTAACATGTGTATCCTTTCCATCCATCCTGCTTTTAGCTATTTTATTCTTCGATTTGAAGTTAGTTGTTGTTGATTTCTATGATAGTCGCTTAGACTTGTTACCCCTGCAACAAAAGTACTTAAGGAATTTTTACAGTAGGCTTCATTGTGCTCCAGATCCTTTTGCAAATATTTCGTTAGCCCATAAATTATTTGAGATAAATTCTTTATACTTGTTGTGACTTCTCATGCTTGTGAAATTATAGTAAGTTGCTTATTAATATTTTCAGTGACATACAACCCGACTTCATTTAAGAAATTACTGGCTTTCCTTACCTTTATTGATGTTCCAGGTGTACTAGGGGGCATTTGATCGGGTACAACAATGGCCAAAGATTATGCAAACAATGGCTTAGGACTTAATGCGTCCTCAAGGTCGGTTATTCTTCTTTTCAATTTGATGTTTTAAAACTCTTGATCAAATATGGAATGGGCCAGAGCGTTTCCAGTAGTGAGATGTAATTTAAGGAGTCCCGAGGGTCCAATGCCTGAGACGTCAACTTCCGAATTCCATGTTTTAGTCACTTTTTTTTTTTTTCACGTGGACTTTCTCTACATGCAATTTTCTCTCTTATTTATTATGCTTAGCATTGTGTAGTGTCAAAGATTGGTCTTCAAAAATTGTTGGTTCTTCATGAGCCAACTCCTCTGCCATTTTGCTAATTTTCAACAATTCTAAGTGCTACCCAATCGGGTATCGAGGCATTGCCAATTTCCAAAATCAACTATACTCCTTAGGCTTCCTGATTTTTGTGGGTCATTTATGCTTGGGCTTCTCTTTATCTTTTGCTGAGATACTGCATGTGCTTTTTAATATCAACCAGGGGCATGAATTCTCCATAATCTCCTCCAGTGCATCCTTCATTATTCTTTCCTCTACTCACATTTGCTTCATGTTTCTTTTATCTAGACGAAGAACTCCTCCGTGAATGGGAAACATAAGAAGACTGTATGTTGGTCATGTCTTTTACTCTTTGCCTTGTTCTATTTTGTCTTTGAGTGTTTGTGCTAAATTTCGTGACCAAATCATCATTACATAGTCTATTGACGTAGGTGAAAATCCCGACTTCAACATGAGGGGGATTTTTCAGATGGTAGGTCCCAATTAGACCCACTCTCATTTGAATAACAATCCCCACTGGTATATAGGCCCAGATGTCACTAACTATATGATTTTTTCTTAGAGGAGAGACCAAATCCTAAATGCAAAGCTACTCCGACATGTTGATGCAATCCTATAGTAGTGAGCAACTACAATCCTATTCTAACAATAACAGAGTCAATTATAGGTATACAATTTAATGTGTAAAACATAAATAGTCCTTATTTCACATAATCAAATCATATAACATACTTGTTTTCATGTAGATGACCATAAGCATGTTCATGCAAACTTGTATAAAACATTTGCAAGAAACAATCCCCAATGGTGCACAATTGAATAAATGAATCATGAAGTTGCTTTCTATTATTTTCCCTCAAAGATGTAGTTCATTCTAAAAAATACAATAAAAAGCAGAGAGCTTTACCATCTACATTTGAGTATGATAAATAGTTATACAACACTCAATTTTGGTTCTCTAGCCCCCCTCCTTTTTCCAAGTTACATTGGCTTTCTTTTATACATGAAGGAGGACTATTGACCTTCCTAACTACATAATTTTTCAGTTATTGATGCTACAATTTCCCTACTCTTCCCATTCCCATTACATTTTCGATTTTCCAAAACACAAAAAAATCATTACATAATATTCCTTCCTACTATAATCTCCTCGAGAAGGTGAGAAGCTTAAAATATTTGGTGGTGAATGGCTCTTCCCCCAAAAATTTCGTCCAGATGATGAACAACTACAAGAAAACTTGTTCATTGATCTCATACCTCTTGCGTTTTCTCAGGGAACCCAATTGGTTGAGAAGGAGGTGCAAATATTCCTTTCAACCTTCTCCTTTTGCGAACACGAATAATTGTCGACCTCTATTTGTTTACCTGGCCTCCACTAGATAGTCAAGACTTGGCTATTTGTTTTGATCTGGATGGACCTTATATTGAAATATGTATTATTGTCATCTCTCCAAATGTATCTTGCATTATCTAAGAATAGGTACTCTTCTACTTGAGAAAACAAGTGAATCTCCTCTCACATCTGGTGTCATCAAATCATGGTAGTCCCCCATGGTGGAAATAACCAAGAGAATGAGTATATCTCTCTCTTGATGTTGTGTCCATGATATCTCACACTCTAATTCCCCCCTTTTGCTAAACAATGAAGTTTCCCTATCCCTCATATCCATTTTATGACTCCAACGGGATTTTCCTGGTAAGGTGATGACGAAATGATAGGGTTGTTGTTGTTGTGAAATTTGACTCTTCCATATTGAAAGGATGATTTAGTTATTAATTATCCAGGATCTGTGTGATATTCGGGCACTATGGTTTGAATTTTCTTCTTCACTGTGTAATCTCTCTCGTGCCATTGGTGCTTCTAACCTATGTGTCTTTTATATCTTCAGGTATAGTTGTCACCCATCAGGTTTCGAGTGTAGTGACTAGCTTTTGCCCTTATCTCATCCTGCTACATAGATGCTTCGAAACATAAAAATCCAAGACAGTTATTAGCCTTCGTATAAAAAAATTGAAATTCACCCAGATTCGTCCCATGTCTATCCACACCACCCTAACTGTATTGTACTTTCATTAATTCGTAGTGATTTCATGCGTGTGAGATGACAACTTGAGTGACTCTCATATCCGAAACCTTCATGTCACTTATCATCGGTAGGTGAGTTTGCGACACATTTTAATTGTAAGCATGCTTGCGGGAGCATATACAGGTTTGTGAAACTTTGAATAAGGTTGTTGTGTGGTAAGGACCCTTTCATACGTTTTGCGGGGTTTTCAATTATTAGTCGTAGATTTGCAGGATGTTGGTTTTCAAAGTTGCATTATTTTGTGCTAATACTTTGGTAGGAGTAAACCTACGTGAAATCTTCTACACATAATCTCCCACATGGTTTGCAGCTCATGGGTTTGTGTTTAAGTTCTCAATTGGTTCTGTGACCCCGATTAGGTGTGTTTGCAACGCAGTTGTTAAGCCCTAAATAGTGGCACATTACCCCTTAATTGGGGCATATTACATTAGTATTGTTATTTTATTTATGTCGGCTTGGGTCCATTAGTTGTAATTGTACCTCCTAGTTTCCTATATATACCAAGGAGACCTTTTCATTTGGAATCATATTGTATTTGTAAATTTATGTGGTGTATAAGGAGGTTTCCCCCTCGAAGAGGCTTATTATCTGAAATTATCTCTTTGTAAAGGTGTTGAGTACTTATTTTGAGGCCTTTTTATGCTATTTTGATATTTGGTTCTTAACATTTGGTATCAGAGCTCAAGGTCTTGGGGTTTCGCTGTTGCATTTGAGACACCTTGTAATTTTAGCTATAACTTGTTTTCTACGATTTTTCAGAAGGAACTAGTCCTTGGAGGATATTTAGTAGACAGATCAAGGTACTTGGGGCTCAAATTTCACCTCATGAGGCATTATACTTTTAGACATATATCCTGTGTATGATAGAGTTCTGGAATCATCCTTAATTTAGTCATCACAAAATTTTTGCTATAAAATTGTTTCTGTGATGTTCCAGAACCTAAACCTCAGAGGCTATTCAGAGAAATTATCAAGGTAGATGTGATAAAAATTCCAGCTTCTGGGTCATCCTAATTTTGTAGATACACCCTATGTAGGATAGGTAGCTGACTTGTCATATTAACTAGTCTCAAACATGTGCTCCGGGTAAAACAATGATATATTCTTCAGTGAGTATCCAAATTAAGTGAGACCAGTTGCATTGGACAATAGACAGTCTGTAGTATTTCTGGTGCAATTTTCAGAATCAAATATCATATATTTTGCTCTTGGCATGCTTTACAAGTATGCTCTCATGGAAGGGAAAACAATAAAAAAGGTGTGGGGAAGTTACCATAACTCCACTTGGATTATCCGATTTTGATCAGAACTATGGCATTGCAAAGAAGACATATCAAAGAAATACAGAACGAAATTTTCAGACCCAGAAGGGCTGAAATTTCAGAGATACAACAAAAGAAATATCTTCTAGCGGAACCACATCGAAATCAAGGTTTAAAAGTGATACTTGACCAACGTGCCACCAAAAAAGGGAAATTCTACACCAAATAAGCCTTCAAACAATCCTACTTGGACTCTTGATGAAGGTGAAGAAATGCACATAGACATAAATTATTTACAAAAGAAGACATTAACAAAATATGAACTACAAGGGATGATGGATTCAACTGAAGCTAAGTTGAAGGCAATAATGGATCTAATATGGATGGTTTAAAAAGGGAGATCATGGAAGGATTGCAAAATTTCCTAATAGAAAGGCCACCTGAAAGTGAAAATGTATCCCATGAAATTCATGATGAAGACACAAGGAAGATGAATCAAGATTGGAGAAACTCCAACTTTGGGTTGAAGACCAATCACTTTTCTAAGATCGATATGAGAATGTTTGATGGCAAGGATCCAATCACATGGATACTTCAAATGGAGCAGTTTGTTTATCTACATGATGTGCCACACACACAAAATCTACAATTTGCTTCTTTACATTTATAACCCAATCAATTTGTGTGGTATCGATGTATTTGTTATCGCAAATCACTTGTCACTTGGATAATTTTCACAGAATAAATGATAGCACATTATGAGGATACAAGGAGAAATACCTTCTTTAGCCAATTGACAAATCTCAAGCAAAAGGGTTCAGTTGCGGAGCAGATTGAGAAATTCCAAAGACTGAATATAAAGGTAATGGATACTCTAGATGAACATCCGATTGATGTATTCATAGGAACTTTAAAGGATAACATTCAACACGAGGTTCACCTTTGGGAACCCAAATCATTGGAGAATGTGTTCAGGGTGGTGAGAAATGTTGAAAGTAAAAATATGGCTATGGCTACTAGAAGGACCACTCCTAACATATATCGAGAGAATAATGTTCCTTCTTCTAAAACACCTCAACCTACAAGGTTGACACCTCAACAATTGGAGGAAAGAAAAGAAAAAGGTTTATGCTTTAATTGTGACAACAAGTACAGTAAGGGACATAAGTGTTGTGAGAATAAATTATTCTACATAGATTGTGAAGAGGAATAAGAACACAAACAAGAACAAAAACCATCTCAAGATGAAAACATAGAAGAGATTTCTTCTGAAGAGTTGACTCCCATGATATCATGTAATGCATTGGCTGGAATTAGCACTCCTCAAACCCTCAAGATTGAAGGATATATCAAAAAGAAAATCTAATAGTCCTAATTGATTCTGGTAGTACTCATAATTTCATTCACTATAAATTAGCCAAAGCTCTTAATTTCTTTATATATCCAACACCAGAGTTTCAAGTAATTATTGAAAATGGAGGAACTATCAGTTGCTCAGGAAAATACCATAAGATCAATCTTACTATGGGGGAATATGTAATGAATAGTCCAATGATTGATATACCCATGGGTGGTGTTGATGTCGTACTAGAAGTCCAATGGTTACAATCATTGGGAATAATGGATTTTAATTTTCAAGAACTTTTCATGAAATTTTCATTGGAAGGAAAGGAAATTGAGTTAAGGGGTATCATAGGGAAACCCAATAAGGTGATAAGCTCTAATGGCATGAAAAAATTATTGAAAAATGGGCATCAAGGTGTAATTGTACAACTATACTCACTAGATGTTCAAACATCTAAGCCATCTATTCCCCTATATCTCCAAGGGATCATTGATAAGCATTCTAAAGTATTTGAAGATATTCCTAGAGGTATTCCACTCACTCGAAATCATGATCATGCTATTCACCTAATTCCCGAGAGTATTCCTCCTAACATTAGGCCTTACAGATACCCTTATGCCCAGAAATGTGAAATTGATTGTATGGTTGAAGAAATGTGAGAGGCTGGCATTATTATACCTAGCCAAATTTCTTACTCTGCACCGGTGGTAATGGTACTCAAGAAAGAGGGCTCATGGCATATGTGTCCATATTATAGAGAGCTCAACAAGTGTTGATACTGAGAGGGGGGTGAATCAGTATCAAGTACAATTTAAAAACTTTTTCAACTTATACTTAAACCATTCAATTATATCCAATGAGCAATGAACAATAGTATAAGAGCTACACCAATACACAACAATACACCATGCACAATATATGAGAAATAATCAATAGTTATTGTTCAAGGGAAGTAATGACTTCCAAAGGTAGCTACAACTTCCAAGTGTAAAGGGAGGGATAAACCTCCAAGAGGAATATACAATCCTCCAATATAAAGAGAGATTTGAACTCTCCATCCTTGCCCCTTCCTTCCACCCAAGAATATATGAGAGATAATAAAAATTTACATTAAATCATCACCATCAACCAATCATCACATAAAACCTGATAATGCTTTCTGAGACTTATTCAATTTATGCAATTCTTCAATTCTTGGAGTACTCTGATTCTATAGATAACATTACTCAATGTATTCTCTGAAACTCCTCCAAGTTTCACTCCTTGAATCCTCCTCAAAAAGAAGTTATAGAAAGAATGGTAGACTTTATTCAATTCTAGTCTATTCAAGAGAGTGAACTTGCAAAGAATGCCCCTCACTCAATATTTAACAAGAGTGCCCCTCACTCAATATTTAACATCCGATTCTAAAACTCGCACACAAGAAACTACAGTCCATACTCTTTCCAATGAAATTTGTTCCACTTCATTTGTATTCTCTATGAAGAAGTTATGACTGTTTTACCCAGAACACTTGTTTATTGACTAGTTTCAGGACTGGTCACAAACCCTATCTTCCACAGAGTGTATCTCCATAATTATAGCAAATCAAGAGCTAAACGTTTTACAACAGGTACCTTGATATGTCTTCTCAATACCATAGCAATTTCACCATCTGAATCGTTCTAGAAATTTTTTTATAGTAAAAATGGTAAGATAACCTGAAAATAACATACCTTAGAACACATAAAAAAAAGACTTCATCCTCCTTTGAAATACAGCCTTCTTTACTTCTGATTTCCTCTGAAATTCGACTTGAGTATCAAATGAATGTATAATGATATTTATTTATACCATTTATGTCACTTCCTTTTAACATTAGGGCCGACCTGAAACTTTCCTATTTTGTAATTCTTTTCTTTAATTATCTTCAGGGCCTACATGTACTTCATTCTTCAATTCACTTTGTCATCTTCAAAAATTCATTTCTCCAAAACCATGAGGATATATGTGGCGTGCCACATACCACCGGAAACAACATGATGTATACTATCCATCCATGGGTGTTGTATATGCATGTGCATTGTCCTTCATTTCCAAATACCTTCATCAATCTTGTTGTCCAAAACCCATGACTAGGGTTGACATCAATGACAACAACTAATATTTCAACAATCTCCCCCTTTGTCATTGATGGAAACACTCATGATCCCCCTATCATCATGATCCTAATTTCTCTCCCCCTTTGACATCAATGGAAAAGGGTAGGGATTCTCCCCCTGAGTTTAATGGCAAAAGGTAACTCTCTTCTTTGGGGTTGCTCCCCCTGAACATGTGGCACTCAATAATACTTCATCCTTATTTTTGGTCTTTGGTACTTTTTCTTCCTTGGAATCCTTTTCTGTGGCTTCTATATTCTTTCTCTTCTTCATGTCTAGGATGTATATGTTGTTTGGTCTTCTTGTTGCAGTTGCAACCAATCTTCTTGTGTTATTTTCACTGATTTTACATTTTCGGGAGTCAAACGTAAGAGTGTATCCTTGATCACACATTTTACTAACACTAAGTAGATTATGATTCAAGTCTTCAACCAATAGGACATTCTTTGCTTTTACATTTTTTCTTGCAAGTTCTACTACACCTTCTCCAAGTATTTTGGCAGATGAGTCATCTCCAAATGCAACATTGCCACCCTTTCTCTTCAAGCTGATGAATTTGTCTTGATCCCTGGTCATATGTGAAGAACATCCACTCTCTATGTACCATTCATCTTCTTATTTACATTCTTCAGCGGTTAATGCTATTTGACAATTTTCATTGTTTGGAATCTCTTTGGTTCTCCATACCGTGGTTGGCATAGAGACATCTTCATTCATATATTTGCAATCTCATGCTTTGTGTCCAAGATAATTACATTTGTAGCATACAATATTTTTGTCCATCAATTGGGAAAATGAATTATAAATTTTGTTGACAAATCCATGATTATTTCCATATCTTCTATTTACACCATTCATGTTTCTTGCGTATTTTTTCCTTTGTGATACCTTGGAGTAAGTGGCCTTCTTTGTGATGTAGTCCATCTAGGTTCATGATCTACTCTTATGTAGTTTCCTTCATACTGATTGAAGCTTCTTTGATTCTTGAAGGTAGGGGGTATTCTTGGATATTCATCTCTTTTGTAATCACTCCTTCTTTCTGGTATCCTGGTCCACTTCTCATCAACTGTCTGTGTAGCTCTTTCTTCAACCTTCTTGTTGGTATTTGCATCTTATTTGTATGAAGTTTCACCCATCCATCCAATATGTGTTAAGTCTTTTGGAACTTGAGAGTTTCTTAAGCTCTTCCTCAATGAGACAACTTCTTGTTCAAGTTTCTCACAATCTTCTTATTTCTTCATCATTTGGACCTTCTTTTCTTCTCATATTCTCCTTGCTTCTTCGAGTAGATTTTTCAAGGAAATGGTTTATTCTCTTAGATTCTCAAAGTATTCTAATTTTTTCTTCAATCTTACAACTGTCTTTTCATAACTACCCAATTCACATCTTAGTTTTCTACGTGTGTCTTTGAGCTTGCTATTTTCAATTTCAACATGCTTCGATTTTTTAAGATTCTCATCTTCTTGTTGAATCATTTTTTCTTCATGATTTTCTTCTTATTCATTTAAATTTTCTTCTTTAGTGTCATCTCTTTCAATCCTTGGATGAGGACATTCAAATTCAACATGTCCTACTCCTTCACAATTAAAGCAAAAGAACTGACCTCTATTTTCTTCTTTGAAATCTGAGATGTTGTAATTTGCTTCAACTTCTTCTTCTTTTGATTATTCCCTTGCATAAAGGTCTTGTAGCTTGTCCCAAAGCTCGTTTTATTATGCATATGATGCCACCTTGGATTATACTGAATCTGTCAATCCATCCAGGATGGTATCTATTGCGAATTTGTTGTTCCTTTTTCCTTCCTTCTGAGCTGCAGTCTTTGGTTTCTTCAAAGCATTGTGTCCTGAAGCAACTGAGAACCAAACATCTACCCCAGAGATTTCAAGTAAGTTTCCATTCTATTACTCCAGTATTCAAAATTGCTTCCATCAAATGGTGTAATCCCATTTGGAATGTTGTCTTCCAGTTCTTCATAGGATCTTCCTTCCAGTGGTTAAACTATATTGAAGGTAACCTGCTCTGATACCAATTGTTGATACTGAGAGGGGGGTGAATCAATATCAAGTACAATTTAAAACCTTTTTCAACTTATACTTAAACCATTCAATTATATCCAATGAGAAATGAACAATAGTATAAGAGTTACA
>ML798833.1:8244-25316 GCA_009831015.1 Picea engelmannii
TTTATTTCCTAACACCATGCTAATCCTCGTATCACCCTTGTGGCTTCACTTTGCACTAGTGCTTGGGGCATGTGGGATTTCACACATACTCCCATATATTAAGGCCTAACCAATGGAGTAATCCCTTGTGATATCAAGGAATTATATCATGCTTGAAGGACCCCTAGATTACTTATGTTGTAACTTGAGATTGTTCCTGACTGCTTAGAAACAATGTCAAGACATCTTTAAACCAACTTTAGATCCAAGATGGCTCTTGGACCTGAGGGGTCTCCCTCATATAATTAAAGACAACTTGCTTCCCACTATCACTAAACAACAACTCTCCAACAATAAGCTCAGGATGCCATATTTGATGGTAAAGAACATTATAAATTAGGTAGGCAAGGTTTAAGGATGAATGGTAGTTGACTAGAATAAAACACAATAAATCTCCCAGACCAGAGGTCTTTCCATTGGGCACCAAAGTCTCATTTATCAGAGCACAAAACTTAATAATTAGGGGTGGAATAAATAAAGAAGAACAATAAATATTTGGTCTAACAATAAGTAAGGAAGTCCTTGTCAACCAAGATGAGGAAAAATCATTTACTAGGCATTTAAAAAAATGAATCCAATAAATGAATAAATTCCAGAGTTGGGCATGATAGTGAACCTAACAGCATAACATTCATACTAGTAACCTTCAAATGTATTTATAAAGATACACATGACAGTGAATGTAGTACCGAATTGTCATCTTTAACATATATGAAACCAACTACAAATTACAATAATAGAACATATTAGGGATGAGATCTAAAAGAAGATTAAAATAGAAAATAACATGAAAAAGGCTCTACAAACAAGAAATGAATCCCTTGGATATTTTGTTGATTTGAGGATTTATAAACAACCCCTAGGGCCTCTTACAAACACAACCAATGTTTCCTATAATTTCCTAACCTGCTCCCCCCAAGCAATATTCCAAGAATTTGCTATCAGTCAATAATCAATTCCATCATCTGTCGTGCCCAACTCAATCAAATTAACAACATTTCTCTCTAAATAGCGACCATGGATGTGCTTGTATACACTAGTTTATAATGGAAAAGTCCTCATAAACAGAAAATGAGACCTTGTTATAACCCTAATTTTCACCAGACATGCTTACCTGGCCTCAGGCCATCTCAGATTCCTTCTTTTCCAAAACACTACTGAACAACTCTTCTTAAAAACCCCTTTTATAAAGCCCCACGTGCCCTACTTCATTACTGTACGCGTGTACATGCTAGCTGACCCAAGACATCCCACGTGTACCTACAAAAGCACGAAAAAATGAAAGTTGCTGATGGAACACACAACTTTGGGTAAGTTAACTAAACTTTTCGGCCATGCATGGCCGGTCACTTGACCAAATACCTAGCTTCTTCTAGCCTATAAAAGAAGGGTTAGGGGTCCCATTTGAAAGGAGGAGAATCATAGTAAATAAACTATACCCGATTAAGCATTCCCTTTGTCCCAACCTTTAGCCATCCTTGTGCAAAGAGAAGTATAGATAAAAGAAGTTGGAAGATAGTGGAAGAAGAGCCCAGGACCAGGATCGAGGAGCAGTAGCCAACTTTATCATTGTGAAGTTAATAAAATAATTGCTTTTCTCATCCCGCCATATGAGATTGTCATTATTGGAATATTGATTGTATGATTGATTAAATCTCTAACCCGTTAGTTCATAGATCAAATGCATGTGGAGTTCTTTGTTTGTCTTTAGTGAATGCAGGTCAGCATTGGGATGAGAGTTGCAGTCAAAGAACGACCAAGCGCGAAAAGGGATCGACATCAAACACGAAAAATAAGGTACGCCAACTTAATATCTTGAGCCTTGTATTTACATATGAGTAATGGGGGTTTAGGCATGGGATGATGGTAAAAAGTAAGAATCTTTAGGTCATTTCTGCATGCATGATAAAACCCTTAGTGCTAGTCCGTAGGAGGGATTTCCCACCCACAACAGACCTCTGCAGGGACATTATAGAAAACCTCAACCATTATATTGGATGGATTTGACTTGATTCCCTATGCATTTGCAATGTAGTGCTTGGAGTGTGACCACCTTTGGTTATCCTTGCAATGCTTGACACACCGAGGTGTCGAGTATGAAGGCTCGCAACCAGGATGATTACAATCATCATTATCAAAGTAGGAATCACACAATAGTTACAACACCCCTTCGACTGAAATAAAATCATGTAGATAATGGAAAACCACCATTACACCCTACTTCACACCTAAAACCACAACATGCCACTAAATCGTTTTTTGAAAGAATGAAATTCACTTGAAAGAGAATACAAAATTGGTTTGACAGTACTTTTATCGCTACAAATTCCCAACATGAACTACAATGCCTTTGATATAATATGCTCTGAGTAGAAGTACAATGTGTCCAAGATTTGCATGCATCAAATTTACTTGGTAGCTTTAAACCCTTGGGATAAACTCAAACATGAACAATTTCTAATAGTTTCTGAGGAGTGGGAAGTACACCAAGGAGGTGTGGAAATTCTTCTACTGTGTAATTGGAAAATCGAGTAGTCATGGAAGCCTACCAACCAGTATTTGGATGTTTTTTTGTTGTATTCAACAAATGATTTATGAATAATTTCTTCCAAGGAATGGAAGGACTATATTCCATATACATGTCTTTGTTGTTTTAAATAGTCTGTCTCCAGGTGAGAAGACTTGAGCTATCCAAACTTAAATTATTCACAATCATTTCTATTTTTACCATCATTTCAATGCCATGTTCCTTCGCCCCAAATAATCTCATGCAATGATGTAACTGACCTGGCCCAACTATCCTTGTGCAATCTCAAAACCACACCCTTCTCTTACAATGACATTTTTGATAAGAACTTGATATAAATACCAACATCATATTTCAATGTCTTCTTGTAGACATCAATAAGTTGATTAAATTTCTTCTCCCATCCTTTATTCGTAGCCTTGGAATCATTATCCAAACGATTTCAATCATAACCCAAAGAATAAAGAAAAGGAGAGAAGATGCACCAACTGCAAACCAAAGAACAAACATAGGACAAGTTTCCTGCAAGCCATTTCCAATAACCATCCCATGTTATGTGATGCACTGGGTATATCTTTGAACGTATATCTTGTATTCTTTATTGCAACATGCACCGATGAAAAAGAGTTCTTTCATCTTTAGAAGGATATATGGAAACATACCCAAATGTCTAGGAAAAAAATGTGAAGGTGGCTGAGTATAAAACATATTTATTCGACCTCTAAAACCTTGGTTTCTATAAACTCTGCCAATGTTTAAAAATGGTCACTCTGCATGGCATCAAGAGTAATCACGTCCTCAACATATTCTCCAAGAGGTCTATTCCTTGATCCAATCACTTTTCTTGGTACATAAAACAAATGAGGATATTGTAACTAAAATAATTTGGAACAAAAACCTCTATCACATTCATGGGTTGTTGGAAATAGTCTCAAGGGTTATCATTACTTCTAGACATATCCTAGTTTCTTCCCCGAGCTCATAAAATTTATACATGCCTCTTCTCATGCAGAACACCACAAAGAAACCTAAATCATGCATACGATCCATGTCAAAACCAATAGCTGTAACTTGAGTAGAAGCCATTCATTGTTCTTATTATTAATATCTCATCCATATATATGCATCTGATCCTACATGTGTCCAACTAATTGATGGACCATCGTAATTGCGTTGCGGGGGGTGTAGTTCCTTTGTGGTTTTGAAAACCATTGACGGGGGATGCAATTGCCCTGCTATTTCTAGGTGAAATTTTTCCAAACCATGGTTAAGTTTCATAGACCCCCCTGTTAACTTTCAAGCATACGAAGGGGGCCACGATCAAATAAGGGTTGTTGATATCCTTGCCCAATTTTTTCCACCATTGGTGCTTGCATGAACATGATGGATTTATAACTTGGCATTTGGTTTGTGTAATTTGACAATTAGATGAGGCGTGATAAGTAATTCAACTTTGGGGAGGATGATAACATGCAAAATTGAAAGTTAATTGTTGATTAAACCCTTTAAAAGGAGTTAAAAAAAATTAATTTGTTTTTTATTTAAACCTTTAAATATAGTTTAAACAAAAAAAAATACCTATTGGGATTAAAACTGTTTTGGATTTTGGAGTAAATATTTAGGTGGGCATAACAAATGTTTTATTTGGTTTTAAAAAACCAACAACGAGTAACCTGGAAACTTCAAATATAAAGGACAAACATGAACGGTGAAAACTCATAGGATCAAAAGTTCAAGGTCACGCGAGACTTGGAAAATAGGACAATGAACTAAGAACTTTGATTTGGTATAAATGTGAACGATGTAGAAGTTTTCTTGACTAAGGTTTGAAAATTTGAGATGGCAAAGAATAGGCAGGTTTTCGCAAAATTTTCCAAAAATTTGAAATTTTTTGGTGATGTTGATTTATGTTATAACATAGGCTTCATCTGGGGATTGAGTCTCCCTGAGAGGCACAAAAAAACTATAGGACATGTGCCTTATCCATTTATTGAAAACCTTCCTTTGTCCATCTCTACAAACCTATGAATTCATGCATGTACTTGCTATGAAATTTTGTCCTCTGATCCAGAACTATGCTTATTCTCAGCTGAAACAAACTAACTGTACAGATTGCAAACCAAAATTGCTCTACTAAACTGGAAACTAAAATAAATGCTCATTTTCAAGATTATTTATATACACTGACCTCCTACATTGATATACTCATATATTTAATCAAGTGACATCATGATTCGAATGTAACCAGGAAAAAATTTCATTAACTAAATTATAAACTCTCTCTCTGAAAATGATTAAGAAAATCAAAATGATGATTACAATAAAAGAGTAATTGGTGACTCATCATGTAATTTATATCCATACTCACAGTGTATAAAAATAAAAAATCTCACTCCACTTGATCATTCTAAGCAAGCTACATTAGGATCTTTATAACTATAAAAGAGGTTCATCTGATCTTCAGTAAATAAATAATTCATGTCCAAATGTCTGCACCACTGTTATATGACCTATGTTTTTTCTGATGCATTGCTGAGTTGACTGCAAAGAATTTTTGAAGATGCTGATTCAAGATTTTTTTATCCACCACTGTCTTTAATCACACCATAGTAATGCTATTGTATTTCATGAAAAATATCTTGAACAAATAAACCTTCACATCAATCTAAATTACCCATATGCTGAACTAAAATCCGACCTTTATCTTCACAAATAGGGATCAACATATCTTCATGATTTTTATCACATCTTTCTTGATGAGAATCCTCTTGCAATTCATTAAAACTGCTATCATACTCAAACTCTTTATCAACAAATTCTTCTTCATGATCATTAGAATAACAATTTTTTCTTTCAAATTTTCATTGCAACAAGATTCTAAAATGAGATCAACTCTGAATTTTGTTTTACAGTGATAATGAAAACATGTATGAAATTCACTTAGAGAAGAAATACTACTAGGAGGTAGATATATGTACCATTGTCGAGCATATCCTTTTAGAGAGATCATGATCATTTTCATGAACACATCCTCATGAAAAATTCCCAGCTGCTGCATGCACTCATGAAAATCTATGAAATGTTGTGCTGGAAAATCATCATCATCTTCTCTAATTCTCGAAAGACAATCTTCCCAGTCTTATACACTAGGCATATGATTAGGAAAACCAGGTACGTTTGAAAAATCAATAGGGGCATACCTTGCGACTACATGAGTAGCAAATCATATTTACATTGAAACATAGTCGAGTCACCAATGAATTTACAATGGAGTAGAATCATAGTGGAGTCGCCAGGTGAATAACCAAATAACCCATGTCTGATCCTTTTCCACCTTCAAGAACCAGAACTAGTTTTTATCATATCCTAGGGAAAATATCGAACCTTCCTTCCTTGAAAACAATGAAAAAAAGATGTTGTAACTTGAGATTGTTCTTGGTTGCTTAGAGAAAAGTCAATACACCTTTAAACCAACTTTAGATCCAAGCTAGCTTCTGGACCTGAGAGGGACCCCTCATCTAATTAAAGACAACTGGATGTCCACTGTCACTAAAAAAAACTCTCCAGCAATAAGCTCAGGATGCCATAATTTATGGTAAAGAACAAGATAAATTAGGTAGGCATGGTTTAAGGATGAATGGTAGTTGACTGAAATAAAACATAATAAATCTCTTAAACCATAGGTCTTTCTATTGGGCATTAGAGTCTCGTTTATCAGAGCACAAAACTTAATAATGAGAGGTGGAAGAAATAAATAAGAATAATAAATCTTTGGTCTAACAATGAGTAAGGAAGTCCTTTTCAACCAAGAAGAGGAGAAATGATTTACTGGGCATTTAAAACAATGAATCCAACAAATGAATAAATGCTAGAGCTGGGAACAATAGTGAATCCAACATCATAAAATTCATACCAGTAACCTACAAATGTATTTATAAAGACACATACAACAATGAATGTAGTACCAAATTTTTATCTCTAACATATATGAAACCAACCATAAATTACAATAACAAAATAGAATAGGGATGATATCTAAAAAGAAGCTTAAAACAGAAAATAACATGAACACAGATCTGCAAACAAGCAGTGAATCCCTTGGATATTTTATTGATTTGAGGATTTACAAACAACCCCTAGGGCCTCTTACAAACACAACCAATACTTCCTATAATTTCCTAACCTTCTCCCACCAATAAGTATTCCAAGAATTTTCTATTAGTCAATAATCAATTCCATCATCTGTCGTTCCCCACTCAATCAACGTAACAACATGTCCCCCTAAATAACAACCATGGGAGTGCCTGTATACACTAGTTTTAGAATGGATAAAGTCCTCATAAACAAAAAATGAGACCTCTACCAGGACATTATTGAAAACCTTAGCCATTATATTGTATGGATCTGGCTTGATTTCGTATGCATTTGCACTATAGTGCTTGGAGTGTGACCACCTTTTATTATCCTTGCAGTGCATGACACATCGAGGTGTTAGGTATGAAGGCTTGCAACCACGATGATTACAATCATTGTTGTCAAATTAGGGATCACACACTAGTTACAACACCCCTTCGACTAAAATAGTTCCATGCAGATAATGGAAAACCACCATTACACCCTGCTTCACACCTAAAACCACAACATGCCACTAAATCGTTTTATGAAAGAATGGCATTCACTTGAAAGAGAATGAAAAATTGGTCTGACAGTAATTTTATCACTGCAAATACACAACATGAACTCCAATGCCTTTGATCTAATATGCTATGAGTAGAAGTACAATATGGCCAAGCTTTGTGTGCATCAAATTTACTTGGTAGCTTTAAAGCCTTGGGATAAAATCAAACATGAACAATTTCTAATAGTTTATGAGGAGTGAGAAGTACACCGAGGAGGTATGAAAATTCTCTTATCGTGTAATTGGAAAATTGGATACTCATGGTAGACTTCCAACCAATATTTGGATGTTTGTTGATGTATTCTACAAACGATTTCTAAAGAATTGATCTTTGTCTCTCCAAGGAATGGACAAACTCTAGTCCATATGATTGTCTTTGTTGTTTTAAATAGTTTGTCTCCAGGTGAGAAGACTCGAGCTACCAAAAATTAAATTATTCACAATCAATTCTCTTTTTACCATCATTTCAATGCCACTTTCTATCACCCCAACTAATCTCATGAAATGATGTAACTGACCTAGACCCAATCGTCCTTGTGCAATCTCAAAACTGTGCCCTTCACTTAGAATGCCACTTTTTTTTATAAGAACCCATGATAGAGACCGACATCAGATTTTAATGTCTTTTTATAGACATCGATAAGCTGATCAAAATGATTCTCCCATCCTTTCTTTGTAGCCTTGGAATCATTAGCCAGTTGAGTTCAAGCATAACCCAACGAATAAACAAAAGGAGTAAAGATGCACCAACTGCAAACCAAAGAATAAATAGAGGCCAGGTTTCCTTCAAACCATTTCCAATAACCATCCCATGTTATGTGACGTAGTGGGTATGCTACTTGATCTTTGAATGTATAGTTTGTATTCTTTATTGCAACATGCACTAATGAAAAAGAGTTATTGCATCTCTAGAAGGAGGTATGGAAACAAACCCTTATTTCTAGGCAAAAATTGTGAAGGCGGATGAGTATAAAACATATTTATTCGACCTCCAAAACCTTGGTTGCTATTAACTCTGCCAATGTTTGAAAATAGTCGCTTTGCATGGCATCAAGAATAAACCCATCCTCAACATATTCTCCAAGACGTTGATTGCTTGATCCAACTATTTTTCTTGGAACATAAAACAAATGAATATATTGTAACTGATAAAATTTGGGACAAAAACCTCTATCACGTTCATGAGTTGTTGGAAATAGTCTCGAGGGTTATCATTACTTCCATACATATCCCAGTTTCTTCCTCGAGCTCATAAATTTTACACATGCCTCTTCTCATGCACAACGCCACAAAGAAACCTAAATCATGCATATGATCCAAGTCAAAACCAACAGCTGTAACTGTTGGAGTTACTTCACACACACCTAGGATTTATTTTTCCTAAGGTTTTTTCTTGTTTATTGGTCATTATTCAGTCTCCTATATTTTAGGAAGAATAATCCTCTAGGGAGAATATTCTCTTTAGTTTTCACTTTAGTTTGATCAATTGAGTGGAGTCTAGATGCTACATTGGGATTATCACCATGCAACATTGGGATCATCACCAACTAATGCACATTGTAATTGGTATCATCACTAGACTAGCACATTACCCATGATTACCTAATCTCCTCCTCACTTTACTCTACTTCAGTTAGTTAATTGAAGACCGATAGAATAGTTAACTCAACCAGGTGGCAATTCACTCCCGTAACTGCTCGAGAAACTAGACTAGGTGGCAGTTTACTCCTGTAATTGCTGGTGTTTGTCCAGATCACTCTAGAACACCACAATGGCGCATTGGCTTCTCCTAAGGTGCGCATTGGTTGAGTTATATAGAGTATTTCATGTGTAATTTATCTATTATTCATTTGCTTAATGAGAATTCTTCCATTCTTTCTCTCTTGCTTCTTCTTTCTCAATTTCTCTTTGCAAATGTGTGTGCTATTTTCTAGCTAGATCTATTCTATGTAGATTCAACACATTTATAGTAACTTGAGCATAATCCATTCATTGTTCTTCTTCTTAATGTCTCGTCCAGATATATGCATCTAATCCTACATGTGTCCAACTAATTGATTTCCCATAGTAATTGCAGGGGGTTCCTCTGTGGTTTTGAAAACCACTGACGGGGGGATTTCCTTGATGATGCCACGTGAAATTTTCCCAAACCATGGTTAAGTTTCGTGTACCCCCCACTTTTCATTAACTTTTGAGGATACTAGGGGGACGCAATCAAATAAGGGCTGTTAATCTCCTTGCCCAAGATTTTCCACCATTGGTGCTTGCGTGAACATGATGGATTTATAACTTGGAATGTGGTTTGGATAATTTGACAATTAGATGATGTGTGATAAGTAATTCAACTTTCGAGAGGATTCTAGCACATAAAATTGAAAGTTCATTGTTGATTAAACCCTTTAAAAGGAGCTTAAAACAATTATTTTATTTTTTATTTAAACCTTTAAATATAGTTTAAACAAAAATAAAATATGCCTATTAGGATTAAAACTATTTTGGATTTTGGATTAAAGATTTAGGCAGGCCTAACAAAGGTTTTATTTGGCTTTAAAAAACCAACAACGAGTAAGCTGGAAACTTTGAATATAAAAGACAAACATGAATGGTGAAAACTCGTAGGATCAAAATTTCAAGGTCACGAGAGACTTGACATATAGGACAATGAACTGGAAACTTTGATTTGGCATAAATCAAAGGATGCATAAGTTTTCTTGACTAAGGTTTGAAAATTTGAGATGACAAAGAATAGGTAGGTTTTCTCAAAATTTTCCAAAAAATTGAACAATTTTGGCGGTGTCGATTTATGTTACAACAACTTCCATGCACTTTCTTTCTTCTCTCATTACAACTTACTACTATTCCCATCTTATGGATAAAACCCCTTGAAATAGGGGGGGTGATGTATCATATGAGATTCATACTTGGGAACTCACATACATCTAACCACTGGGAGGTGCCTTGTGTGGTTCACCCTTGTATCATATTCATGCATGACCTGCCCAATGATGATATGATACCTCTCACTTATTTCTCTAATATGATGGATTACCTTCCTAGAATCCCTCTCACTTATTTCTCTAAGATGATGGATTACCTTTATTCTTTCTCCCCCTTTAATCTATATCCCTTATTCACCAATTGGACTCACTTTAACCCCTTGGGGAACCCATTTGGGGTGTTCCCTAATTTCATGGGACTAGTTGAGGGTGCAACCCTCCCTGGTTAGGTCCATGGTCACTTAGGATGCCTTAATTTGGGTCCATATTTTCCCAAAACCATTTAGCACTTATTATTTATAGACTCAATTTAATTCAAACCCATTAAACCCTACCTGATATCTTAGCACTAAACATACCATGGGTTTCCTTGGGGTACCACAATAATGAAACCACAAATCACTTAATAAAGTGTCTATTTGGGCCTAAAAACT
Organism: Picea engelmannii; assembly: GCA_009831015.1. Lineage (NCBI taxonomy): Eukaryota > Viridiplantae > Streptophyta > Pinopsida > Pinales > Pinaceae > Picea > Picea engelmannii. The sequence continues at coordinate 18,919 of ML798833.1, forward strand.
CACAATACCATTATACCAAATCCATGGCATGAAGTTAAGAAAGAAAACATGATAGTTCCATATGACTTGAACCCTCCAATGGATAACCTAATGTTCTCATTTTCCTTGAGGTCACTCCCTTCCCTATTTATACCATTCAATTCCTCTTTGCAAACTCTCTCTTGAACTCTTCCAATCATTTTNTGGGAGGTGCCTTGTGTGGTTCACCCTTGTATCATATTCATGCATGACCTGCCCAATGATGATATGATACCTCTCACTTATTTCTCTAATATGATGGATTACCTTCCTAGAATCCCTCTCACTTATTTCTCTAAGATGATGGATTACCTTTATTCTTTCTCCCCCTTTAATCTATATCCCTTATTCACCAATTGGACTCACTTTAACCCCTTGGGGAACCCATTTGGGGTGTTCCCTAATTTCATGGGACTAGTTGAGGGTGCAACCCTCCCTGGTTAGGTCCATGGTCACTTAGGATGCCTTAATTTGGGTCCATATTTTCCCAAAACCATTTAGCACTTATTATTTATAGACTCAATTTAATTCAAACCCATTAAACCCTACCTGATATCTTAGCACTAAACATACCATGGGTTTCCTTGGGGTACCACAATAATGAAACCACAAATCACTTAATAAAGTGTCTATTTGGGCCTAAAAACTCACAATACCATTATACCAAATCCATGGCATGAAGTTAAGAAAGAAAACATGATAGTTCCATATGACTTGAACCCTCCAATGGATAACCTAATGTTCTCATTTTCCTTGAGGTCACTCCCTTCCCTATTTATACCATTCAATTCCTCTTTGCAAACTCTCTCTTGAACTCTTCCAATCATTTTGATCTTTGAAAATCCTAATTTATAGGTACACACTTTGATTAGTGACCAAATTTTTCCCACCTCTCACAAACCCTAGGGTTTCTTACACTTGTTATCTCCAACACATCTACAAGGATCTTGTTATGATCCAACGCCTTAAAAATGAAAAAAAGTCGATGAATACTATTCACTTTGAGGGGGAAACATCCTTTTACAATATATCCAATTTAGAATACAATATGAGATGAGATAATATGATCCTAATACTAGGTCTCCTTGGTGTGTGTGTGTGTGTATATATATATATATATATATATATATATATATATATAGGAGACAAATGGTACAATTATAATTAAAGGGTTCAATGAAGGGGTTCTATCCTACATAAAAATATAACACAAGTAATGTATTAATTCAATAAGGGGATTAATAAAGGGTTTTATACATAACATGGGGATTTGTCTAGGGATTAACATGCCCTCCCCTTAAAACAAGTGTTTTCCTCAACACTTGACTAACCACATGTGCTTCTGCAAGAATAACTCATCTTCCCATGTTGCCTGTTTCAATGGAAGGTTCTTCCATTTGACAAGCTACTCTGTAATTGCTCGATTTCTCAGCTAATTAATCCTTGTTTCAAGGATTGTTTTTGGTTCTAGTATGATTTTCCTTTCTTCATTAATATCTGCTAAAATATTTTAGACTAGGATCTTGTTGCCGATGACCCTCTTTAAGAAAGAAACATGGAAGACTGGATGTACACATGAAGATGGAGAAAAATCCAATTTGTAATCCATAATTCCAATCCTTTGCAAAACCTTATAGGGGCCATAATATTTGGGTTATAATTTATTGTCCTTCTTTTTTTGCTTGAGAGACATTTATTTATATGGTTGTATCCCCAAAAATACCCAATCCCCCTCTTCATATTCCCTTTCACTGTGATGTTTATCGGCTTGTTGTTACATCCTATTTTGTTCCATATCCAAGTTTTCCTTCAATAGTTTGAGAAACTCTTGTTTGTTCCCTATTTGGTCCTCCACTACTTGAGAATCTGTATTCCCTTTCAATGGTGATGTAATGGATGGATGATGATATCCATAAATTTCTAGAAATGCATACATTTTTGATGAAGTACAGAAGGATGTGTTGTACCACCATTTCACCAAGGGTAACCATTTGACCCATTGTTTATATTTATCAGATGCAAAGAAACAAAGATATCCTTCTAGACATTTATTCACAATATTAGTTTGCCCATCGAATCGAGGATGGTAAGATGAGTTGTGAGCCAATTGAGTACCCAAACAAGAAAATAATTCAGTCCAAAAATTTCCAGTGAAAATTGGATCTCTGTCACTTACAATAATCCCGGGGATTCCATGTACCTTTTGAACTATTTCCATGAACATTGCGACTACTGTACTTTCTTTAAAAGGATGAGAAAAGAGAGAAAAAATGGGCATAATTTTCCAGTTGATCTGCTACTACCATGATGGAAATATTTCCTTCGAATTTGGGTAAACCTGTAATAAAATCCATTGAAACTTCTTCCCAACATTGACTTGGTATAGCTCATGGTTTTAAGAGATATGGCATTTTGATTGTCTCTCCATTATTTTTTTGGCAGACCAAACATTCAGACACAAAATTTTGAACATAATTTTTAAGACCTTCCTAGAAAAAATCCTTCTTGATGGTATGGTACATTTTTGAGCATCTCGAATGTCCTCCTATAGGAGAAGTGTGCAATTCCAGAAGGACCTTTTGTTTGAGTTGAGAATTCTTACATAAATATAGGCGATCATGATACCATAACAAATCATTCTTCCATACAAAATTATCTAATGAAATGGGGTCCTCTTGTAGTTGTTGAATGACATTGCATACCTGTTGAAATTGATTCCATTCTATCCTTGCGTCTTCCACCCAATCAGATTGAGGAATAGAAATAAAACATAGTGAAACTTTTGTTTCTTCTTCTTTCCTTGAAATGAAATCTGCCACAACATTATGTTTTCCTTTTTTGTAGATAATTTCAAATTCACAACCTAGCATCTTTGTAACCCATTTTTGTTTCTCTTCTGAAGATAATAATTTCTCCAATAAGTACTTCAAACTATCATGTTCTATTTTTACTTTGATGTGTATTCCTATTAGGTAAGGGTGCCATTTCTGAACTACATGTAGTATGGCCAACATTTATTTTTCATAAATGGATTTGACTAATTTTTTTCCTTTAAGTTTGCTGCTTTCAAAGGTAAGGGGTCTTCCTTATTGCATTAAAACTGGAACAACTCCATCGCTTGAGGCATTACACTCCACAATAAATATTTTTGTAAAGTCAGTGTGGCCAGGATGGGAGTTGTACACATAGCCTCCTTAAGTTTTTCAAAATATATGGTTTCTTCTTCAGTCCAAGAAAATGTTTCCTTATTTAACAATGTTGTTAGAGGTGTTGCTATTCTAGCATAGTTCTTGACAAACTTGCGGTAATAGCCTTTCAATCCTAAGAATCCTCTAAGTTTCTTCAAGGTTTTGGGAATTGGCTATTCCCTCATAGATTTAATTTTGTTAGGGTCCACTTTTACACCTTCATGAGATGCAATATGACTCAAATATTCCACTTCTTGAACCCTAAAGGCACACTTGGAAGGATTTACATAAATTTGTTTCTCTTCCAATAGTTGTAATACTCTATCAACATGTTGTGCATGCTCTTCCCAAGATTTGTTGTAGATAAATATGTCATCAAAAATTACTAACACAAATTTTCTAAGGATGGGATTGAAAACATAATTCATCAAGATTTTAAATGTTTAAGGTGCATTAGGAAGTCCAAATGGCATAACCAAAAACTCACAATGACCTTTATGTGTTCTAAAAACTATTTTAAGAATGTCTTCCTACTGTTAGAAAAATAATATCTAGAGAAATAGAATAAAACATATGTAGAAATAAAACACATAAGATACACAATACAATAGAGACACAAATATATGTGGTTCACCCAATGTGGGCTACGTCCACAGAGAAATTTCCAGGTCCTTCCTTTATTATTATCCAACAAGGGATACAACCTAAAACAAACCCGCTGTAACTTCCTCTTCTTTCTCTCATAATATCCTCTCTTAGAATACAATATTCACACTCATACACAACCACAATAGAATTACCTCATACATAAAAGAGGGTTGTTGTCTAGAGAAAAAAAACCTAACATAACTTCTACAGTCAGATCTTCAACCTAATTATGAATGATCCAGATTGACCCCCTGGACCCCCCGACGAAAGATGTGTGGGGGAAATCCCCCCCACACCCCCCATCAAGAAATGGTATCCAAACATGGATGAAACAAGACCTATGAATTAGGAAGATAATCAGGCTCCATAGCCAACACTTGGCTCATTCTGATTTGATGATATCCCGAATGAAGATCCAACTTAGTAAACAATTTTTCTACTTGTAATTCATATAATAATTCATCATTGACATGAATATGAAACTTATATTTGATGTTCATTATGTTGAATTGTCTATAATATGGACACATATGCCATGAATCATCAATTTTTGTAATCATCACCATCGATGAAGAGAAACAACTTTGGCTAGGTTGAATGATGCTAGCCTCTAACATTTCTTGAATCATACGCTCAATATCACTCTTTTGTGCATATGGATACTTATAAGGCCTAAGTTTAGGTGGTACACTTATTGGTTGCAAATGAATAGCATGGTCATGATCTCAAGTAGGTGGAAGACCCTTAGGCATTTCACCAAATACCTTGTAATTATTGTCGATAACTATTTGGAGATCTAATGGAATAGACGATATAGATGTTTGAACATCAAGTGAGCACAATTGTGAAATTACACCCCATTGTCCCTTTTTGAGTAATTTTGTCATGCTATTAGAGCTTATCACCTTATAGGGTTTCCCTTGGATATCTATAAGCTCAATTTCCTTGCCATCTGAGAAAAATATCATGAAAATATATTGAAAATTAAGGGCCATTGTTCCCGATGATTGTAACCATTGGGCCCTTAATACAACATCAACACCATCCATTTGGATGGAAATAATGGGAATATCCAAAAAATACTCCCATGTGTTGAGCTTAATACTATGGCACTTCCTAGAACAATTTATGGTACCTCTATCTGCAATCATTACTTGAAACTATGGTGCTGGATATATAAAGCAATTGAGATCTTTTGCTAATTCATAATTGATGAAATTATGGGTACTACCAGAATCAATCAATAATCTTAACTTTTTCTTTTTGATGTATCCTTGTATCTTGAGGGTTTGTGGAGTATTGATGTTTCCCAATGAATGCAAATATATCGTTGGAGTAGTCTCTTCTATATCTATCTCTTGTGATGGTTCTAATTATTGATCTTCTTCCTCTTCACATTCAATGTAGAATAATTTCTTCTCACTGCATTTATGCCCTTTACTGTACTTGCTGTCACAATTGAAACATAGTCCCTTTGCTCATCTTTCATCCATTTGTTGAGGTGTCAGCCTTGTTTGTTTAGGAGAGGGAACATGGTGCTCTCTATAGTTATCAATGGCCACCCTTCTAGTAGCCATATTTTTGTTTTCTACTTTCCTTTCCATACTGAAATATTGATCTAGGGATTTAGGTTCAAAGAGTTGCACCTCATGTTGAATGTTCTCCTTTAAAGTGACTATAAAGAGATCTAACAAATTATCCTCAAGAATGTTCTTTACTTTGAGATTGAGATTTTGGAATTGTTGAATGTACTAGGTAATTGGACCTTTTTGCTAAAGATTTATTAATTGACCAAAGAATCTATTTCTCTTAATATACCCATAATTTGATATCAATTCATCAATAAAAAAATGGACCAAGAGATGATATAATTCTTTTTTCTTTCACAAATCCATTGATACCACACAAATTGATCATTTTCTAAATACAAGGATGCAATAGGTACCTTTTGTAGTCTTAGCATTTGGTGTAGATCAAAGAATTGATCTATATGGAATATCTATGTTATCATATCTTTACCATCAAAATTCCTCATATCGATATTTGTAATGAAGTAGTTCCTTGGTACTTTACTAAAACCTTGATGAGGTGGATCTTGAAGTAATGAATGATCATGACCTTGAGATTTAGTATTTGTTCTCTCCAAATGTGATAAAATACTCGCCATATGTGATCAAGTCTCAACACCATTGGTCTCCTTATTTTCATGAATTCCTTGTATTTTGAGATCTTCTTTAGGGATTCTCTCATATGGAGCATGAAAGATCACGGAAGACATGGAATTTCACAATTCCTTCACTAATTTTTGTATTTCTTCTTTATTTTCATCCATATTATTTTTCATGTCATCCATCTTATTTTCCATTTCAGCCATATTTATTTTCATATTTTCATCCATCTTATGTTCCATTTGTTCCATATTTATTTTCATCTCTTCCTTATTTTCAATTATCTTCTTTTCCATTTGTTCCCTATTTTCATTGATCTTCTTTTCCATCTGGTGATAAATATCTTGGATTTCATCTTGAGTCATGGTTGAGTTCT
>ML798833.1:25416-105183 GCA_009831015.1 Picea engelmannii
ATCTCGAATGTCCTCCTATAGGAGAAGTGTGCAATTCCAGAAGGACCTTTTGTTTGAGTTGAGAATTCTTACATAAATATAGGCGATCATGATACCATAACAAATCATTCTTCCATACAAAATTATCTAATGAAATGGGGTCCTCTTGTAGTTGTTGAATGACATTGCATACCTGTTGAAATTGATTCCATTCTATCCTTGCGTCTTCCACCCAATCAGATTGAGGAATAGAAATAAAACATAGTGAAACTTTTGTTTCTTCTTCTTTCCTTGAAATGAAATCTGCCACAACATTATGTTTTCCTTTTTTGTAGATAATTTCAAATTCACAACCTAGCATCTTTGTAACCCATTTTTGTTTCTCTTCTGAAGATAATAATTTCTCCAATAAGTACTTCAAACTATCATGTTCTATTTTTACTTTGATGTGTATTCCTATTAGGTAAGGGTGCCATTTCTGAACTACATGTAGTATGGCCAACATTTATTTTTCATAAATGGATTTGACTAATTTTTTTCCTTTAAGTTTGCTGCTTTCAAAGGTAAGGGGTCTTCCTTATTGCATTAAAACTGGAACAACTCCATCGCTTGAGGCATTACACTCCACAATAAATATTTTTGTAAAGTCAGTGTGGCCAGGATGGGAGTTGTACACATAGCCTCCTTAAGTTTTTCAAAATATATGGTTTCTTCTTCAGTCCAAGAAAATGTTTCCTTATTTAACAATGTTGTTAGAGGTGTTGCTATTCTAGCATAGTTCTTGACAAACTTGCGGTAATAGCCTTTCAATCCTAAGAATCCTCTAAGTTTCTTCAAGGTTTTGGGAATTGGCTATTCCCTCATAGATTTAATTTTGTTAGGGTCCACTTTTACACCTTCATGAGATGCAATATGACTCAAATATTCCACTTCTTGAACCCTAAAGGCACACTTGGAAGGATTTACATAAATTTGTTTCTCTTCCAATAGTTGTAATACTCTATCAACATGTTGTGCATGCTCTTCCCAAGATTTGTTGTAGATAAATATGTCATCAAAAATTACTAACACAAATTTTCTAAGGATGGGATTGAAAACATAATTCATCAAGATTTTAAATGTTTAAGGTGCATTAGGAAGTCCAAATGGCATAACCAAAAACTCACAATGACCTTTATGTGTTCTAAAAACTATTTTAAGAATGTCTTCCTACTGTTAGAAAAATAATATCTAGAGAAATAGAATAAAACATATGTAGAAATAAAACACATAAGATACACAATACAATAGAGACACAAATATATGTGGTTCACCCAATGTGGGCTACGTCCACAGAGAAATTTCCAGGTCCTTCCTTTATTATTATCCAACAAGGGATACAACCTAAAACAAACCCGCTGTAACTTCCTCTTCTTTCTCTCATAATATCCTCTCTTAGAATACAATATTCACACTCATACACAACCACAATAGAATTACCTCATACATAAAAGAGGGTTGTTGTCTAGAGAAAAAAAACCTAACATAACTTCTACAGTCAGATCTTCAACCTAATTATGAATGATCCAGATTGACCCCCTGGACCCCCCGACGAAAGATGTGTGGGGGAAATCCCCCCCACACCCCCCATCAAGAAATGGTATCCAAACATGGATGAAACAAGACCTATGAATTAGGAAGATAATCAGGCTCCATAGCCAACACTTGGCTCATTCTGATTTGATGATATCCCGAATGAAGATCCAACTTAGTAAACAATTTTTCTACTTGTAATTCATATAATAATTCATCATTGACATGAATATGAAACTTATATTTGATGTTCATTATGTTGAATTGTCTATAATATGGACACATATGCCATGAATCATCAATTTTTGTAATCATCACCATCGATGAAGAGAAACAACTTTGGCTAGGTTGAATGATGCTAGCCTCTAACATTTCTTGAATCATACGCTCAATATCACTCTTTTGTGCATATGGATACTTATAAGGCCTAAGTTTAGGTGGTACACTTATTGGTTGCAAATGAATAGCATGGTCATGATCTCAAGTAGGTGGAAGACCCTTAGGCATTTCACCAAATACCTTGTAATTATTGTCGATAACTATTTGGAGATCTAATGGAATAGACGATATAGATGTTTGAACATCAAGTGAGCACAATTGTGAAATTACACCCCATTGTCCCTTTTTGAGTAATTTTGTCATGCTATTAGAGCTTATCACCTTATAGGGTTTCCCTTGGATATCTATAAGCTCAATTTCCTTGCCATCTGAGAAAAATATCATGAAAATATATTGAAAATTAAGGGCCATTGTTCCCGATGATTGTAACCATTGGGCCCTTAATACAACATCAACACCATCCATTTGGATGGAAATAATGGGAATATCCAAAAAATACTCCCATGTGTTGAGCTTAATACTATGGCACTTCCTAGAACAATTTATGGTACCTCTATCTGCAATCATTACTTGAAACTATGGTGCTGGATATATAAAGCAATTGAGATCTTTTGCTAATTCATAATTGATGAAATTATGGGTACTACCAGAATCAATCAATAATCTTAACTTTTTCTTTTTGATGTATCCTTGTATCTTGAGGGTTTGTGGAGTATTGATGTTTCCCAATGAATGCAAATATATCGTTGGAGTAGTCTCTTCTATATCTATCTCTTGTGATGGTTCTAATTATTGATCTTCTTCCTCTTCACATTCAATGTAGAATAATTTCTTCTCACTGCATTTATGCCCTTTACTGTACTTGCTGTCACAATTGAAACATAGTCCCTTTGCTCATCTTTCATCCATTTGTTGAGGTGTCAGCCTTGTTTGTTTAGGAGAGGGAACATGGTGCTCTCTATAGTTATCAATGGCCACCCTTCTAGTAGCCATATTTTTGTTTTCTACTTTCCTTTCCATACTGAAATATTGATCTAGGGATTTAGGTTCAAAGAGTTGCACCTCATGTTGAATGTTCTCCTTTAAAGTGACTATAAAGAGATCTAACAAATTATCCTCAAGAATGTTCTTTACTTTGAGATTGAGATTTTGGAATTGTTGAATGTACTAGGTAATTGGACCTTTTTGCTAAAGATTTATTAATTGACCAAAGAATCTATTTCTCTTAATATACCCATAATTTGATATCAATTCATCAATAAAAAAATGGACCAAGAGATGATATAATTCTTTTTTCTTTCACAAATCCATTGATACCACACAAATTGATCATTTTCTAAATACAAGGATGCAATAGGTACCTTTTGTAGTCTTAGCATTTGGTGTAGATCAAAGAATTGATCTATATGGAATATCTATGTTATCATATCTTTACCATCAAAATTCCTCATATCGATATTTGTAATGAAGTAGTTCCTTGGTACTTTACTAAAACCTTGATGAGGTGGATCTTGAAGTAATGAATGATCATGACCTTGAGATTTAGTATTTGTTCTCTCCAAATGTGATAAAATACTCGCCATATGTGATCAAGTCTCAACACCATTGGTCTCCTTATTTTCATGAATTCCTTGTATTTTGAGATCTTCTTTAGGGATTCTCTCATATGGAGCATGAAAGATCACGGAAGACATGGAATTTCACAATTCCTTCACTAATTTTTGTATTTCTTCTTTATTTTCATCCATATTATTTTTCATGTCATCCATCTTATTTTCCATTTCAGCCATATTTATTTTCATATTTTCATCCATCTTATGTTCCATTTGTTCCATATTTATTTTCATCTCTTCCTTATTTTCAATTATCTTCTTTTCCATTTGTTCCCTATTTTCATTGATCTTCTTTTCCATCTGGTGATAAATATCTTGGATTTCATCTTGAGTCATGGTTGAGTTCTTTGGAGGTTTAGTGGGTGAAGTAAATTTTGGAGGAAAATTTGGATTCATGTGAGAAAATAGTAATTCTCCTCTTTTTTCTCTTTATCACAAATTTTGAATCACCAAAACTAGATCTTCCAATAAAAAGTTATGCCAATTGTAGGTTATTTACCTTTCAAACCCTTAATTTGGACTTTGTCCTCCTGACTGACCTTCCTTCTGATGTATTTATGAAATTTTGGCCCCTTTGAGTCTGAAATTTGGAAAGTAGTATTTTGATATGTCTTCTCTACAATGCCATAGGTTTGACCAAAATTTGATGTGCCAAGTGAAAGTTATGACAACTTTCCCAAACCTTGTTGATTTTTGTACTTTTTTGGAGAGAGAAATTGTACAGAATGCCATGTGTCCAATATTTAATACCTTGGAACACATGTACTAGGAGATGTATTCTCAATCTCCACTAAGTTTCACTATCTGAAACCTCCTAGAATTTTTTTTTATAGCAAAAATCCCAAGATGACTAGTTTAAAACTGAATTTAGGATGAGTTAAAAACCTTATCTTCCAGAGACTATATGTCTTAAAGAAGAATGACCCAGAAGCCAAAATTTGTACGATAGGTACCTTGATATGTAGTCTAAGTAAGATCCAAGTTTCACTATTTGAATTATCCTATAAATAAATTTATAGAGAAAATTCTAAGATGACTTGCTTGGAGAAGAAAAACCCTAGGACCTGTGACACACCTAGAGCAACAAACCTAATTTTTTTCTTTTATTTTAAATACAATTTTATCCATGCCCTTCTCGAAAACATACCCACTACCCAGGTATCTCTAAATTCTCCCTCTTGGGCTATTTTGCATTTCTTATATCAATTAATTAAATGAAGAAACAAGAAATATACACATGCATTCATCAAGATTCCTGTTAACTGTAAAACTAAAGTATTAACATATCATGCATGACAATAACCATCAAACATGATTAGTACAAACACATCATATCTCATAGATAATAATATTACACATCGAAAATAAATATACAACATAGAAAATCATGGCGGAGAGAGAGCAATTATATTTATTAAATCAATCACCAATTGGCTGTAGACCAAGGACGTTCCACCCAACCATCGACACTATTGTTCCAAGTATCAACAACAGTTCATCTCCAAGATATGGTTATGAATCCACAAGGACGGTTCTAGGGTGTCACTCATCTTCCCAAACCAGTCATCACTCAAGCTTTCACAGGTTTCTCAACAGACAACAATCCGAATTACACCAAATCTCTTCTTTCAAGCATTCACAACCCAAGAGAATGGACCCCCTTCTCTGCCAAATGTCCCTCATGATATCCACCTCCTTCCAGGGATCTAGTACATCTGGCCAAGAATATCCATGCTGAGACTCTTAGGATTCACAATTGTGAACAAAACATAACACTTGGTAATGCATCTCAAGCATGCAAGCATTAATTCATGGCTAGAATACACCAACAATTACTACAACCAACAAACAATGGATTCATCTTCAACAATACACCCCCATGTCTCAATCCAATAAAAAGAATGAATGATGAATGATAAATGAGCAACAATGAATGAAAGCGCGAAAGAGGGAATGGATAAGAACCCCCAAACAACCCACGTGTATATATTTACATGAGAAATCAAGAACCACATGGCCTTCCTCCAAGAAGCTCATGCAACCATCTCTCTCCAATAAAAAAATTATGGGTAAATAAAAATGTAATAAAATGACTTATCCCCTTGGGTCCTCTCTCTCATGGAATCATTACCCCCTATAACTATTGTCCCTGTTAATCTAACAACCAACGATGTATTTTATTATTAATGATGATCAAAGCATCGCTTTTCCTAGGCACTCCGGTCTCTTTCAATTGTTTGGGTGCTCTATCCTTTCATCAAATAAACCAAAATACATTGTTTAATATGGGGAATCAAAACTGGGGTATTACATTCCCCTCCCCCTTATTTTGGCACTATCCTCAGTGCATATACAAAACAAAAAATCAAAATTTCAAAATTATTCAAAAAGTTGCAGGTACTCTTCCTGTGTGGCATCTTCATGCTCCCAAGTAGCATCTTCAGGACTGTAGCAGGTCCACTGCACGTTTACCAGTTCTATAACTTGGTTCCAGAGTACTTTGATTTTTTTGTCCAATATGTGCACTAGCAAGCATGTATGCAACTGGCCCTATTCTGTCCAATATTTCAATTGGACCACAAAATTTGGTTGCTAGCTTTGTAAAAATACCCAAATTCAAGGAGATCTTCTTGGGATTCACTTTCAAAAGTACATGCTCTCCCACTTTAAACTCTCTTGTTGTCCTATTTTTATTTGCATAATTTTTTTGTCTATCTTGTGTTGCCTTCAAAATCTGCTTAATTCTAACCATTTGGCCTTCCATATCCTCGAACAATTTTGGCCCAAGTACCACTCTATTAGTTGGGTTATCCTAACTCACTGGAGTATTTCATTTCTTACCATACAAATCTTCAAAGGGGCTCATTTTCAATGAAGCTTGATACCCATTATTATAGGTAAACTCAATCAAATGCAAGTAATATTTCCACTTAGATGGCTTATCCATCACATACATTCTTAACATGTCCTCAATCACTTGGTTGACTCTTTATGTCTACCCATGTGACTGTGGGTGGTATGTTTTGCTAAAGTTCATATTTGTTCCAAATCCCTTGAATAATCCCCTCCAAAATTTTGAATTGAACTTTGTATCTCTATCTGAAACAATTTCCTTAGGTATGCCATGCAACCTAACAATCTCCCTCATGCAAATATTTGCAATATTAGCTGATGTATGTGTCATTTTTATAGGGACAAAATTAAGAGTCTTTGTCAATTTATCAACCACTGCCATAATTGAATCATGTTTCCTTGTTGTCCTAGGAAATTTATTTATAAAATCAATGGTTACCACTTCCCATTTATTCTCTGTAATTGGTAATGGTTGTAACAAACCCACATAGTCTCTATGCTCAACCTTCACTCTCTATCATTCCATACATCTGACAATGTAATCAACAAAATCTTTCTTCATTCATGGCCAAAAGAATTGGCTTCTCATTGCTGCAATTGTTTTCTGGTAGCCAAGATGTCCGACATACTTAACATTATGCATTTCTTTTAATACCAAATTCCTAAGTTCTCCGAAATTAGGAACATAAATTCTATTTTTATGCATAAGTAATCCATCTTCCTTCATCTCATATTCTCTAATTTTATGCTATACATTTTCCTGCTGTAAGATTTCTTTTACCTGTAGGTAATGCTGATATGTAACAAAGACATCTAAAATTATGCTCTTCAAATATGACTGATGCATACTAATTGTTGTAGCATGCATGAGATGTATTCTTCTGCTAAGTGGATCAATAACTTTACTTTATTTTCCTTTGATATGCTTGATGTCAAAGTCGTATTCACTTAAAAATTACAACCATCTTGTCTTCCTGGAATTCCAAGTTGGTTGTTCAAAAATATATTTCAGACCAATATGGTCTGTTCTTAATTCAAATCTCTTTCCCATGAGATAATTCCTCCACATATTGAATGCACAAACACTGGCTACAAGTTCCAAGTCATGTGTGGCATAGCTCCTCTCATGTTATTTAATATTTATGGACTCATAACCAATAACATGTCCATTTTGAGTGAGGAATCCACCAACTCCTTCCTTGCATGCATCTGTACATACCACAAAATTTTCGTTTGGGTCAACAATCTTTAAAATAGGTGCACTAGTAAGTAATTCTTTCAATAAATTAAAGTTCTCTTCACACTCAAATGTCAATTCAAATTTAATTCCCTTCTTTTGCAAAGAAGTGATGGGATGAACAATCTTATAGAACCTTGCTATAAATCTTCTATAGTAACCAAATAATCCCATAAAATATATTACTTCTGAAACATTCTTGGGTGTTAGGCATCCTCTAATGGCTTCAATCTTCTCTAGATCCATTGCTATACCTTGTTCTGAAATAATGTGTCCCAAGTAACATATATGTTCTTGGTAAAAATAACACTTACTAAGCTTGGCGTACAAATAATGTTCCCTCGGTGCTTGCAACACCAACCTCAAGTGATGTTCATGCTTTTCTTCTGACCTAGAATAGATAAGTATGTCATTCAAGAATACAATGACAAACTTATCAAGACAATTTATGAATATGCCATTCATTAAGCACATAAAAATAGCTAGTGCATTGGTCAACCCAAATGGCACCACTACAAATTCATAATGCCCATACATGGTTCTAAAGGAATATGTCTTATTGGTGTCTTGTTCCTTGATTTTTACCTGGTGGTATCCTGATATCAAGTCTATTTTTGAAAATATCTTCACCCCTCTTAGTTGATCAAAGAGGTCATCAATTCTAGGTAGAGGGTATTTGTTCTTCACAGTGGATTTAATCAGCTATCTAAAGTCAATACACAACCTCAATGTTCCATCCTTCTTTTTGACAAAGAGCATTGGTGCTCCCCAAGGTGAAACATTTGGACAAATGTACCATTTATTCATCAATTCTTCCAACTTCATTTGTAATTACTTTAATTCTGTTGTACTCATTCTGTAAGTTGTTTTTGATACTAGGGAAACTCCTGGTACTAAATCAATAGATAAATCTATCTCCATCTTTGGTGGAAACCATGGTATTTCTTGGAACACATCTTCAAACTCTTGCAGTATCGAAAAATCTTCAAGGCTTGGCCCTTTTGTATTTTTTTGGCTCCTCCACATGGGCTACATACATTTGAAATCCTTTCGTGAAACATCTCTTCATTTGTAAGGCTGAAATCTCCCTTATAGAAATGGGTCTTGGAATTCCTTTCACAATGCTCTGTTTTCCTTCTTCATCAAGGCATCTAAATGTCTTGCTATGATGGTCTAGGAAAACATGATGCTTGTCCAACCAATCCATTTCAATTATAATATCATAAGATCCTAATGGGATGATATTCATATTAATAATTGTACCTACTCCATTCAGATTTAATGGAAAATTTCTAGCAGCCTCATTGATCCTTCTTTTGGTTCCAGTGACCATTCGAACCAAACTTGATTTATAAAGCTTAATTTTCTCCAAATGTAATCTATCCACTATTTTAGGATCAATATAACAATGGGTTTATCCTCAATCAATTAATATATCAACAAGATAATTAATGATCTTAACTTCCACCTCAATCATATTGGATTGGTACTCTGCTTGTCGATATTCTATGGTTGCATATATTTTTCCCATATCTTCTGTTGTTGTAGCCTCTTGGATGTTATGCATGGTATTCACTTTGAATTTTATGTGAGGTAAATCCTTGTACAAAATATATTCTTTGCATCCCCAACATTGGATTGGTGGTCTTCCCATTTTTCCCAAGGATTCTTCTCTCTTGGATTCATCCTTAGTGGACTGATCTTCCTGATTTTTGTTTGGGCTATTTCTGTTGAAAGGAGGTTTGAATCGTTTCTTTCTTTGATCAAAATTCTCTTTCTTATTATCCTTCCAAGATTTCTGCAAAGACTCTCTACCTTTTCCTTTCTCATACATGTACTTATCCTTCTTGATGGTTTCTGTCACAGTTCTAGGTTCATCATATTGAATATTCTCTTTATAGAAGGATGGAAGTCCATGCAAAAACATTTGTATTTTCATATTCTCATCCTTGATAAACCCCACATACTTAAAAATCCCAAGAGGTTCTTTTCATACTCTGCCATGTTCATGCTTCCTAGCATGAGTTCAAAGGACTCTTGCATTTTCTCTTCATATAAGTTCTCCAAAAGTTACTCCTTTTGAAAATATCTCTAGAACTGTTTCCAAGTGATCCTTCTCTCATTAACGTGTTCAACTTGCTTCAATTGATCACACAACATAGAATATTTTCCATGCAAATGTTATGTGGCAATTATTGCTTCAAGATTAGGTGAATAATTGTGCAATTGAAAATACTTCCTGATTCCAAGAAACCATGCTTCAACATCATCTTCCCTTTCTATTTCACCATCAAAGGATGGTGGCTTAAGCTTCCTTAACTCTCCTTGTAAGCAATTCATGTCTTCTTCTTTGGTTCCAAACACGAGACACCTATGGAATTATTATGGAGTCTTCATATCCATAAGGTTTCCTTGTTGAGTGAGGAGGTGAGTGATGCCTATGAGTTCTACTAGCACTTCTGGAATAACTAGTCCCTCTATAGTTATCTCTTCTTTCATGTTATTTTCCTCCTTCCTCATGTCTTGAGATAGATCCCTTCTTTGCTTATCTATGCAACTGATTTAAGATTCAAATTACTTGATCATTTATTTGGTTATGTTCTTTCATTAATCTCTCATTGTCTTCTTTATAACTCTACACTTATATTTTCGGGCTTCTCATAGTCTCTATTAATGTCTCTTTTTCCCCTCTGTCCTTGTGTCCATTTGATTCCATCTTTGCATTTCCAGCACTGATGTTTTGACCTTGGGTTACTTTATCATGACTGAAGGCTCCTTCTTCTTCCTCCATTTATCAAATATGCATTATTATCTTGTTTATATCCCTTAATTATGCAAAAGAGTGTGCATGTGACAAAATATTTTTTATCCAAAACTAAAGCATAAGCATGTATAAGAATTTCTGGAAAGGACTGTAAAATAATTATATATCTAAATTTTCCCTTTTTAATTTTCCTTAAGGCCATCGATCATTTTATTCTGAATTGGTTGCGAGTTCTGTTTCTCGAAACAATTTTCTGGGTGCATAACTAAATTCCTCTCTTCGAGAGATTTCCAACAACTATTTTTTTTCTTAATTTTGAGCTCAGGGAAAAAGGTTATGACCTTTAGAAATTTTTTGGGTCTTCATTCATTAATTTATGCAGTATTATCACGTGGCATCCATGTGGTTCTTAGTCACTTGTGCTGTCTGACGTGGTGTTGACACAGACATTGACGTGGCACTTTCCACCTGGTCCCTTGATACCCCAATCAATGTTTCAAAACACTTCATATCCTTTCTTTATCATTGGAATCTTTTCTGTCGGAGTGCATCCACTCCAGGCTTCACTTCCCACTTCGAAAGAACTAGTATGATGACACCCTTCTGGAATATCTAATGGCCCTCGAAGTCAAGGAACCAACGAATCTGATTGCTTGGGAGTATCCACTTGCACAATGGTTACCCTCCACTTTCAACGCCCATCATCCATGCTACAGATGGGACCCACAATATTTACGATTGATGTCGTATCTTCCCTCCTACCATTCTATGACTTAGAATGATTTTTAGATCCCTTTTCCATCAGAGTATCCCCACTCTAGTATTACTAACCACTCTGACCATCACACTCCAACTGCACTCTGTATGACGGATCCAACGATTCCTAATATTGTCCTCCAATGGTCAGGATTCAGTCGGATTTCACAATTGTTAGACAATTAAGGTTCCATCCCTTTAACTCTTCTTACTCGACCCCGTGAGACCCATGACATATCGACGACTGTCATTGCCTCATGCCCACTCTCCGATCAACGATGCATATTTTCCTCAGAGTTCCTCCCGTCAGAGTGCATCCCCCTTCAGGACTTCAACTCACTCCAACCAGTACCCCTCTGATGAACGATCAAGATCTATCATCCTATAGATCTGAGGGTTACGATTTAAAGTGAAGGCCTAAGGACCTCAATGCCCAACTGGGACCACTCTTTTATTGTTGACTAGCCAACTGTTGACACATATCATCCTCTGAGTACGCTGATTTCCATGCTAGCGTTCTCATCACCTTGATTTTCGAGCTGTCACACCACGTCACCATGCCATCATCATTCTCTCACCTCCTACTTGAACCACACTAAAGCTATGGATGAGATCATGGGAATATTTTCTGATAGATCGACTGTCCTCCTTCACTCTCGAAGTCCCTCCCATCATGGTGCCCCCACTTTGGGAATCTAAGGTCACTCTGACCCTTAGACTCCGATGAAACTCATCAAAATGGATCCAATGACCCAGATCTCTCTGAAGCCACTCTTCGATGGATCAACAATTATCAAAGTCAATTGTCCTTGGACTCCATGTAACCTTTCACTTGGACATCCCGATGGTAGTTTCCTCCGACCAACGGTGGAGATCTATCCATACTCAGATACAATGATCCTGGATTAAGGGATATGAACCAAAGGCTTAGGTCCGACAAGGGCCCACCAACTCACCTGGCACATCCGTCTACTAACATGTGGCAACTGGGGGGNCATAGGCTGATAGCTGGCAAGGTACAAAGGATTATGGGGCATTGAATGGACATACAGACTGGGCGTTTGACGTGGAAATCAAAATTACACAAGGCACAACTCCTTAGGGTTCTGTGACTCTCCGTGCTTCACACACATGTAACAAAGGTTTGGCCTTTGTTTATACATTTTTCATTCGCCTTTCCCCACATGCATGTGGGATACATATTTACACGGTCCACATATTGATGATGGATAACCCACTTAGAAGATCGATCAAAGGTGGTTGTTCGTTGGTTTTCTTGCTAAGCATACTAAAGTTTCAGAGGCTCACATCGTGAAGCGAAGGCTAGCTGAGATGTTAGGGCCACGATGGATCGCCTGAGCACTATTTCCACGGTGATCTCGACACTGTTACAGCTCGACATTGTCTGATAGCCATAAATAATTCAAGAAACACCACCAGAGTTTATTTAACAAGCCCCTTCAAGGCCCAATGTTTTAAACCTAGGGCTCTTATACCAATCTGTGACACACCTAGAGAAACAAACCCATTTTTTTTTATTTTCTTTTAAATACGATTTTCTCCATGCTTTGCTCGAAAATATACCCACTACCCAGGTATCTCTAAATTCACCCTCTTGGGCTATTTTGCATTTCTGATATCAATTAATTAAATGAAGAAGCATGAAATATACATATGCATTCATAAAGATTCATGTTAACTGTAAAACTAAAACATTAGCATGTCATGCATGACAATAACTAGCAAACAATATTAGTACAAACACATCATATCTCAAGGATACTAATATTACACAACATAAATAAATATATAGAAGGTCAATGCATGACAGAGAGAGATAACTTATCTTTATTAAATCTATCACCAAATGGCTTCAGACCAAGGACGTTCCACCCAACCATAGACGATGTTGTTCAAGTCTTAACAACATGTCACCCCCGAGCCAAGGTTATGAATCCACAAGGATGGGTCCAAGGTGTCACTCAACGTCCCAAACCAGTCAATACTCAAGTTCTCATAGGTTTCTCATCACACAACAATCTAAATTACATCAACTCTCTTCTTTCCAACATGCACAACCCAAGAGAATGGACCCCCTTCTCTGCCACACAGTCCCTCATGCCATCCACCTCCTTCCAGGGATCCAATGAATTTGGCCCAGAATCTCCATGCTGGGACTCTCAGGATTCACACCTATGAACAAAACTTAACACTTTCCAATGCATCTAAAAAATGCAAGCATTAATTCATGTCTGGAATACACCAAAAATTACTACAACCAAAAAATAATGGCTTCATCCTCAACAATTTGCCCCCATGTCCCATTCCAAGAATAAGAATGAATGAGGAATGATAAATGAGAAACAATGAATGAAAGTGTGAAAGAGGGAATGGGTGAAAGAGGGAATGGAGAAGAACCCCCAAACAACCCACAAGATGGGTATACATATTTACATGAGAAATCAAGAACCACATGGCCTTCCTCCAAGAAGTTCATGCAACCATCTCTCTCCAATAAAACAATTATGGGTAAATACAAATATAATAAAATGACTTGTCCCCTTAGGCCCCCTCTCTTGTGGAATCATAGCCCCCTATAACTCTTGTCCTTGCCCATCTAGCAACCAACAATGTATTTTATTATTAATGATGATCAAAGTATTACATTTCCTAGGCACTTTGGCCTCTTTCAATTGTTTGGGCACTGTATGCTTTTATCAAATAAACCAAAATACATTATTTAATATGGGGACTTAAAACTGAGGTATTACATGACCGATGATATGATTCCAAATGTTATGATCCAATGCCTTAAACATGATAAAAAGTCAATGAATACAGTCCACTTTGAGGGGGAAACCTTCTTTTACAATAAATCCAATTCATAATATAATATGAGATGAGATAAGATGATCCTAAGACTAGGTCTCTTTGGTATATATATATATATATATATATATATATATATATATATATAGGAGACAAAGGGTACAATTATACTGAAAGGGTGTGATGAAGGGGTTCTAGCCTACATAAAAATATAACACAAAAAATGTAGCAATTTAATAAGGGGCTAATACGTGGTTTTATACATAACATGGGGCTTTGTCTAGGGATTAAAATATCTCTTGTTGCTATCTTGGCTCCAAGATTGCATGTTTAATTGATTCAATCCAAGGCATCTCCATTGGCATAGTTCCACTCATACCTACGAAATTTCAACCCTACAACCTCAATGGAGGTTCCATCATAACTATGGTAAGCAAGGTGTCATCCCCACTAATGGCACTATGGTATCTCTACTCTACATTTCTATTGATTTATCTTTATAGAAATCGATCGATTTTTATTGGTCACTCTCTCTCTCTCTCTCTCTCTCTCTCACACACACACACACACACACACACACACATTTTTTTTTCCAAGTAAATCCTTGCGAAAAACCCTCCAAGTACTTCACCATGATTCATGGATCGTAAATGGGGCAAACCATCAGCCCTAATTATAGAGCCTAACCTCAACAGGATTAAGAGAGTCAAACCCATGACCTCCTCAACTGATCATTAAGGGATATATCTCACGTCTAGCTCAATACTACTTGAGCTAACCCTTGGGGATCTACACACACACACACACACACACACACATAGAGAGAGAGTCTTCTCTTGCAAGATTTTGGAGTTGGGCATGGTATGTTCTTCATAAACATTGATCACTCTTGGAGACATGTGACAAATCTCCACTTTAACCCAAAGAGATTCATCATCTACAACAACAAACTATGGGTGACTCATTTCCCTTCTTCTCTTTTTATTTCCAACATTAGGATTTCTAGATCATTAAATGAATTATGAGTTAATTAATCCTAGTTAGTTGACTTTCTTTCCTCATTTAATTTTCTAGTAAAACCTACTCTAATTTTTTTTCAAAGTATCCTAATCACCTATAGCCCTAGGTTATTATTAATATGATCTTAAGGTGCTATTTAACTTAGTGGATTTTCCTCTCATTTTTACCGTATTTTATCTTACCCTAGGGTTTCTTTGTTTAACCCTAAAATCAAGTGGTGAAAACACTCTCCTCTTTCTCCCTTTTAGTAATGTATCATACTCAATCCCCTATGTATTCATATTAATGTGACAAGGTACTCTATACACAAACCAAATTATTTGATACCATACTTGAATGCACCCAATTACCCAATTTCATCTCTAATCCATAGTATGATATAGAAGTTATAGGAAAATAGAACTTAGCAGTGGAAATTGCATTGCCTATAAGAAATTAATTCATTACCTATGTACACATTCAACCATTCCATCATATTATTCATCCTTTATATTGATACATGGAATTATAACACTTGGTACATGGGAAATTATAGTAGCATATAAATCAAGTACTTTCTCATAAAAATAATTACAATCCTCCCATAATTTGGGTATCCTACATGATGCCCGCAAAGCCAATTACATCCTTTTGGAGCTGCTAAAATTTAATTTACAAAATAAAGGTAGAATTATTCCCTCTGCATTACAAATGATGGCTATAACAACCTTTAAATCTGTATATGAGTATCTACCAAAAAACCGAGGATGCATTCTTGAGTACTAATTTCCAGACTTGTATTTTCCCCAAATATGCACACATTCCTCATTTATAACAATAACCACAATCATTAGTNAAATTTCAACCCTACAACCTCAATGGAGGTTCCATCATAACTATGGTAAGCAAGGTGTCATCCCCACTAATGGCACTATGGTATCTCTACTCTACATTTCTATTGATTTATCTTTATAGAAATCGATCGATTTTTATTGGTCACTCTCTCTCTCTCTCTCTCTCTCTCTCACACACACACACACACACACACACACACATTTTTTTTTCCAAGTAAATCCTTGCGAAAAACCCTCCAAGTACTTCACCATGATTCATGGATCGTAAATGGGGCAAACCATCAGCCCTAATTATAGAGCCTAACCTCAACAGGATTAAGAGAGTCAAACCCATGACCTCCTCAACTGATCATTAAGGGATATATCTCACGTCTAGCTCAATACTACTTGAGCTAACCCTTGGGGATCTACACACACACACACACACACACACACATAGAGAGAGAGTCTTCTCTTGCAAGATTTTGGAGTTGGGCATGGTATGTTCTTCATAAACATTGATCACTCTTGGAGACATGTGACAAATCTCCACTTTAACCCAAAGAGATTCATCATCTACAACAACAAACTATGGGTGACTCATTTCCCTTCTTCTCTTTTTATTTCCAACATTAGGATTTCTAGATCATTAAATGAATTATGAGTTAATTAATCCTAGTTAGTTGACTTTCTTTCCTCATTTAATTTTCTAGTAAAACCTACTCTAATTTTTTTTCAAAGTATCCTAATCACCTATAGCCCTAGGTTATTATTAATATGATCTTAAGGTGCTATTTAACTTAGTGGATTTTCCTCTCATTTTTACCGTATTTTATCTTACCCTAGGGTTTCTTTGTTTAACCCTAAAATCAAGTGGTGAAAACACTCTCCTCTTTCTCCCTTTTAGTAATGTATCATACTCAATCCCCTATGTATTCATATTAATGTGACAAGGTACTCTATACACAAACCAAATTATTTGATACCATACTTGAATGCACCCAATTACCCAATTTCATCTCTAATCCATAGTATGATATAGAAGTTATAGGAAAATAGAACTTAGCAGTGGAAATTGCATTGCCTATAAGAAATTAATTCATTACCTATGTACACATTCAACCATTCCATCATATTATTCATCCTTTATATTGATACATGGAATTATAACACTTGGTACATGGGAAATTATAGTAGCATATAAATCAAGTACTTTCTCATAAAAATAATTACAATCCTCCCATAATTTGGGTATCCTACATGATGCCCGCAAAGCCAATTACATCCTTTTGGAGCTGCTAAAATTTAATTTACAAAATAAAGGTAGAATTATTCCCTCTGCATTACAAATGATGGCTATAACAACCTTTAAATCTGTATATGAGTATCTACCAAAAAACCGAGGATGCATTCTTGAGTACTAATTTCCAGACTTGTATTTTCCCCAAATATGCACACATTCCTCATTTATAACAATAACCACAATCATTAGTAATGAACATATACTAATAAAGACCATATTATTTATCTTATATATTGCATAAGGAAATATCTCCATGGGAGAATTTTTTCTCTTAGCCATGGTGTTATACCCCTAAAATGCCCTACTTATGCATACATGGCATTGGCCTTTCTACTTGCACAATTTGGCAAACCACTGCTGAAGAAATCTATTTTAAAAACCATTTTTTGGAGCATGTACATGCCTCGCTGCACTACTTCCCGCGTACACACACTTGTTTCATGCTAGACAATCCATGTACATACGCTAGTTGCATACTAAACAACCTGCATATACCTTCACAAGTTGCAAAAATTAAAAATTTGCAAGGAATTCAGTGGATTTTACGGGCTATAGTTGGTTTCCCAACCATTTCACCTACTATAGCCTGTCCCTAAACTGAATAACTATCCTTTTGTCATATTAAATGAGGTCTTGGGGTATCATTCCAATATCAAGCATTAGAACGGTGAAACTCTACCCAAATTCCTTTTCCCTCCTTGCCCAAGTATTTGCAACCTTTTTTGAGTTCTTGCCTCAACATTCCCTCTCTATCCTTCTTCTCCCATACAATCCCTTGCCTTCCATTGGAGTGATCAATAGATTGAGAGAGAATTCATTTGGAAGGTGCACTTGGAGCAAAGTTAAGAGGATCCCAGAGCAGGTTCGCGGAGCGTCGACATGTAAAGGTTGTAATTTCCAATATTTGAATATTGAATAAAGGAATATGTTTCCCTGTCCCAAATGATATCTTTATGTATTTTATTTGGTTGATGGATAATGAGTTATATCTAACACTAATTGATGAATAGAAATAGAATGTTTGTGGCCTTGTTTTCCTAAGCATTGATGCAAGTCAACTTTGGGAGGAGACCAACATCCAAGGAAGCTTCAAAGCAGGAGGTGGTCTACATCAAACATTAGACTAAAGGTACTACTTCTGATCCACTCTCTTATTTTCTTTCTGTCCATATTTTTTGGAATGTTTGGGGTAGTTTAGGAATTAGATTGACTTTTAAGGGAGTCATTGCTTTGTCTATACTTAGAACCCTAGTATAGTTATAGGGGGATTTTCCCGCTAGTAGAATTGGCGACTCCACTGGGGAGTCTCTCTAGGGTTTTAGAGGGAGGTTTTTGGGTTTTTAATTGGATTTTTAATTTCCTTTTGAGTTTCAGTCAAGTTCATTGAGTCTTTTAAGGGTCTCTAGTTACATGCAAGGTTCCTACCAACTTTCCCTGCCTTGTTAGTCTGCCTAGTATTTTTTTTTTTTGAAAAGTCTCAGAGGTGTATTCGCTCTGCTTTGGCTCATCCCACGTACATATGTTCCTTGAAAAATAGATAGGCCGCGTACATACGCAGGTTACTGGTGCAACAACCCGTGTCTTTGTATCTTGAAAGTGTTTTTTAACAAAGAGAGGTATGTATTTTTCTTGATAGAAGTTTAGGCTTCTCATGTCTTTCTTAAACCTTCCAGAGTCTTTGTTTTTAGCCTTAGCTTGGGTTAAATATTCGTTGTCAACTTGTGTATTAGTTTTCTTTTGTTTTCCCTAGAGGTTTAGAGTGAACTCTCAAGTTTTAGATCCTCCTTTGGTTTCTTGTTTGAATCCCTGCGTTTACACAATTGGCTTAGGGTCTCTGTCAATCTTGGGTTCTGTTTTCTCTTTTTCCTGTTTCTTGCTTTGAAAAACAAAAAATATTTTTACTTTGGTTTTTCTTTTTAAAGCAGTTCAAAAAATAAAAAAGAAATCCTCTTGTCTCTCTATTTTTCCTAGCTTTTTTGGCTTATTTTTAGCTTGAATTTTTAAGAAAAATGAGTTGCATCTTGCATTCATCTTGAATCATGTATTCATCAGTTTATTTTAGCATCTTTTGTTAGTTCTTCTTTGATTGGAAGAAAATATTAAAAAAAACCTAGTTTGTTAGGTCTCTTTCTTTCTTTTCATTTGATTTGCATTGTTATATGAAAAAAGAAAAAGAAATGAGCATAGTGTTTTATTTTCTTCTCATCTTGAAAGCATTTCAAAAGAAAAATAAGAAATAAAATTCTTCTTTGCTGGTGTTCTTGTAAGTTTCATTTTTTGCAAGAGTCTGAAACACCATTAGTTGCATGATCACATCCTTTGTGTAAATCAAGCCTTAAAATTAACGCTTAACTTAAAATATATTAGACTTTTTGTTTGTAGGGTTCACCGACCAAGTCTTCAGGGCCATTTAAAACAAACATTGGAGTCTGATATAGAGAGTGTTTTAAGTGCAATGTCATAAGAGTTAGTCGTGACCCCCCTCTAACACATGAGATAAACACAAGTTCGCGTGAGGAAAGGTAGAGAAGATAAACCCTCCAAAGCCAGACCAAATGTAGTGGGGATTGTATATTAAGGGTCTTTTTTGGGAACAATACTGATCGCATTTTCCTACGGAGCTTCATGGACCTCAAATCCATTCAAGATCCTCAATTTTATTTTGGACCAATTGCTTTTGTCACCCTTGAAGGGCTTCAGACTTGTTATCCTACTCATTACAATCTGCTCAACTGTTGCCTGTACCTGCCTAGTGACTGACTACGAGCTGGCAACTTCGTTGTTTATTTTTTACGAACTTACACGAGTGACTGTGGGGGTATACCACGGTACCTAGGTAAGATGTCAAATCACTCTTTGTAGAGTATACCTAGAGGTTGCTTCTGTGTTCGAGTTGCACTTGCACCGATAAGTTTCTCTAGTGTTGACTGGCGTAAATGTCCTTCCCACTAGTTAGTTTTCTACTTGATTTGTCTTTAGGAACTTTAGTGTGTGATCTATGCTCCATAGTTTTCCATAGTGAGTTAGTCAACAATTTGTTTTGGTCTCTGACCTAAGGTGGTAGACCGCCCACTCTGCCGGTCGTGAGGACTTTTCAGTCTTCCGCTTAGAAACGCAGAGCCTCCTCTTTATAGGAATTGTTTTTATACCACTGGTTTGCCAGTGTCAGTGTGTGATACTTTTACTAACTTGAACAATCCCGTAAGAGTAGAACCTATGCATAATATCTTCATGGATAAAGTTCCCAATGATACCAACCAATAAACCCCTTCACAAGGGGATTCTTGTGCTTTTCCTTTCCCTTTGATGGCCACTTTGTACATTCATGGGTTGAATGTGGGACTAACGGTTTGGTTGGGTACCATTCCAAATGTCCCAAATTCTCTTGACCCTTCTCAGTTAAGCACCTTAGGTCATGGGCATCATGTTGATGTTCCTTCATCAACAAAGTCTTCTCCTCCTCCTTCTACCTTCTCTGGTGAAAGTCTAGCTACTAGTAACCGGAAGTCTAAACGACATAGAAAGAGGAAGAATAGGAAGAAGAAGTCACCAACCTCTGCGAGTCATGTTGGAGATAGGTCTTCAACCTCTGCAAGTCATGTTGAAGACCACCACCCAACCTCTGCAAGTCATGCTGGGGGTAAACAACCAACCTATGTAAGTCATGTTGGAGATAGATCATCAACCTCTGCAAACCATGTTGAAGACCAACACCCAACCTCTACAAGTCATGCTGGGGGAAAACAACCAACCTATGCTAGTCATGTTGGAGATAGGTCATCAACCTCTGCAAGTCATTTTGAAGACCAACACCTAGCCTCTACAAGTCATACTGGGGGAAAAATTTCAGTCACTTCTAGTCATGCTAGCGATAGGTCTGTAGCCTCTGTGAGTCATGTTGAAGACCAACACCCAACCTCTGCAAGTCATGCTAGGGGAATGAACCTAGTCCCTGCAAGTCATACTATAGTTCGATCACCATCCTCTCTGAGTTATGTTGGAGATAGTTCCTCAACCTCTGCAAATCATGTTGAAGACCAACACCTAGCCTCTACAAGTCATACTGAGGGGAAAATTCCAGTCACTGCTAGTCACACTGGTGATAGGTCTGTAGCCTTTGTGAGTCATGTTATCAACCAACTACCGACCTGTGCAAGTCATGTTGGAGATATGAAACCAACCACTGCAAGTCATTATGGGGGCACAAGTCTCGTCAATGCAAGTAATACGAGTGATATGTCAACAACCTCTGCTAGTCATGTTGCGGACAAGCAACAAGCCACTTCCAGTCATGCTGGGGGCATTGATTCTATTCAGAAACCTAGACATATATGACATAATCCTAAGTTCCCTTGTAAGCTTTGCAAGGGAGATCACCTTAATCATTTATTCCTTGGCCTTCCATAGGCACGAATATTATGGTCCCTGCCTTCCAACTCTTCTAATTTTGAGTCTTCTAGGAACACTCAGAATTAGAAGAGCCAGTGGTTGAGAAAGTGGTTGTGTTGATGAAATATTCAGTCGATCCCACTCCATTTTTTGGGGGTGATGCGCCTTCAAACCATGTTGTCTCATAGTCTATTCAACCAGTGGTTGAGGAAGTGGTCATGCCGATGAAATCTTCGACTGATCCCACTCTTCTCTTGGAGAGTGTCAAGTATACCAAAGTGGTAATGTTGATGCAATATTTAACTGATCCCACTCTTCTCTTGGAGAGTGTCAAGTATACCAAAGTGGTAATGTTGATGCAATATTTAACTGATCCCACTCTTCTCTTGGAGAGTGATGTGTCTACCGACTATGTTTTTAGCATTTCCAGTTCAGTACTTTCATAACAAGGGGGCATTTCGCTCACTTCAAGCACACCCCCTCCAATCCCTAGGATGGTTTCCTTTGATTTGAATGACCTTGTTGAGACTCGTCTTCCTTCTTCTGCACACTTTCAAATAAGGGTTGAAGTTAATTCAAAAAACATTTACCAATGTATTGTAGATGAAGGATCCTCCACAAGTATTTTATCCTCCTCGGCTTGGAAAGCTTTGCATTCTCCCAAGCTTGTGACTACTTCACATGAGATGTTGGCTTTTGACAGACGTCCTAGTGAATATTTAGGGATTATTCCTCTATTTCCTATCTCATTAGGTGGGAAGATTGTCCTTGTTGATGTTATAGTGGTGCAAGGCCCATTAGATTCCAATTTGCTTCTCGAGAATGATTATGTATACACTATGAACATTGTGGTGTCTACACTCTCCCCGGTGATGCATTTCCCTCACAATGGAAGCATTGTCACTATCGACCAACTGACATCTGATAATCACCATCCTAATTCGACGTTAGTTAATGTTGTCCCTTTATATGTTCCTAGTGTTCATGTAGACTCTACCCCTCCACGAGTTAATTATGTGGCATCTTATCCTCCGTGTTCAATTTCTCCTGAGCAGGAACATGTTCACTCATGTTTTCCTTCTCAAGACTTGGTCTCAACAATTGATCCATTGGTTTATCCATTGGGGGAATGGGAGTCCTTGCTTCCCCCTCTTGGTCCAAGTGATCTTGAGTCTCCTTTTGAGTCCGATCTCGATGTTTGTAGATCCTCAAGCGCCCATGATTGTTATTCTTCATTGATAGACTCTTCCAGTCCTGGCCAGAATCTCCATTGTCATATGGAATATGGTCAGTTTGCTTCACCTTTTGGGACTTTCAACCCTGTTCGTTCACGTGATTTCTCAGATTTTGAATTGCCTTCAGATGAGTCTATCCTTGAAGCCATGATGACAATTTCTATACTGTGGAAAGAATTACACCATGGTTTGTGTTTTCTTCCCTTTTGGGAGACTTTCCAGGTTGACTATCGAAGAGACTCTTGGTCAGAGCCTAGCAGTGGGCTCTACCTGAACTACTACCACACATGAGTCGTAAAGCTGTGTGGTACCTTGTACATATTGTACAATATGGGTTTGTTGTTTTCAATTTTTGTATTTACTAGCACCTCTTATTTTCTGAAGTTTCTATCTATATTATATCTATTAACTTATGGATGAGTGTTATTGGCCCTATATGCATGATCTCGGAGACAATTTTCTTTGAATTTTTGTTCATCGTATCGATCTGTTCTAATAGGTATTGACCTCAAAACTGGAATATAGGTTAGATTTTTTCCTACTTGTAATTTTTGCATTATCTGTTTCCTAGTTCATTTGGCCTTAGGATTAACCCCACCGAGGTGCGACATAGAACCTTCTTTGCTTCTTAGAAGTGTTGTAATTAGGTGGTAGAGCCTACCTCTACATGGATGCTCTAGGTAGATAGTTTGTTGCATTTTGGTATCCATGCTGTCAATTTTGACTATAGGCTTGGGAGTCCTTGTTAGTCCCACCATGATTACATATTGAAACCTCATTATTCTTGCTAATCATCATTCTTGGCCCTACCCTCGAGACTCCCTAATGAGAACTCTTTGTTGTCTTTCAAGCTCGCTTTAAAATTCAAAAGAAACATCCAACGAGACTATATTTATTCTTTTCGATCTCGTACGGATTACTTGAGAAAAGTGTCCCCCATGGAGTCTTCTTTAATCCCTTTTTAGACTCTCTAAAATTGAAAATATTTCCAAGCGATCTTGTTTCCCTTCACGCTCTCCAAAATCAAATTTGAAGGCACATCTGTCCGACGGTAGTTTACCCCTTTTCGGTCTGGATGGATAATTTTATGAATAAATGTATGCTTTAGGAACTTTGGTTCTCTAGAAGAGTATTCCCAGGCGTAAGTTTAACCCTTTTTGGGCCTGAGGGACTAAATATTCAAAAGATGAACATTCTCCTTGGTTTTGGTTTATCACCTTTTTTGGGCCTAGGAGATTACTTACGAAAAAGGAACCCCCCCGGAGTCCATAGTTAAGCTCTTTTCATACTCCCTAAAATTGAAAATATCGTCGAGTGACCTTGTTCCTTCACACTCGTTAAATTGGTCCAGAAGAACATCTACTTATCATGAGTTTAACCCTTTTTCCAGCCAGTAGATTATAATGGAAAATGATACACCTTGGGAGATTTGTCTCGTTGGGAGAGTTCTCCTTAGTTACTTTTATACTTTTTCGGGCTAAAAAGACTAAACTTAGAAAAATTTTGTGATTCCATAGTTAATCTCTTTTCAGACTCCTTAAAATTGAAAAGATAGCCGAGTGATCTTGTCTTTGTCACACTCATTAAAATGGTTTTGAATAGATGTCATTTCGGTGCAAGTTTACCCCTTTTTCAAGCCAATTGGACAAATTGCGAAAAAGGTACTCCCTAGAGTCTTATGTTTGCATTTTTTTAGACTTTCTAAACGTGAAAAAATCATTGAGCTTTCCTTCTCCGGGCTCGTAAAAATTTACATGGAAGGAGTTTTGTTGTGTCATGATTAATCGCATTGCGGTTCTCATCTTCGCATCTTTGGCCTAATGTCGGCTTGTTGGCAACCAATTCACATTTTTATATTGTCCTTATAAGCTGCCTACACCAGTGTTTTGCAAACCTTGATTTCCGTCGCAACCTTTGCAATAAAACGACACTATTTTTTTCATGCGTTTGCCCACTTGCCCTTGTTCTTGTTTTCACGACTGCAAGCGTGAAAACTTTGATTTCGAAGTCATATTAAAATCATCACTGGATTGTTGTGATCGTTCTTGTCGATATGTCCATTCTGTTTCCAATTTAATTATGATTATACAATTGGCAAGACTCCAAGATCTTTACTCATTTGGCATTTTTTAATTGTTAATATGACTTCATTTTTATAAGACTACGATGATATCCTTATGATCGAGTTTTGATACATTGGTGTTTTAATGTTCTATAGTCTTTCATCACATTGGTTTCATGAAAACACATTGACGTTGTGGTGTGAACATTTCATTCAACACATATTTCATATGATCGAACCCTTGGTGTTGATTTCAAATCATTATTTTGGTTTTAAAACTATTGCTTGCGCAAATGTTTGGTCGACTTACCATATATTTCATTTGATTGATTGAATGGCATGGTTTTTAACATATATAATAGTAATATTTGAATCGTTATATGCCCCGACGGTTGTACTGTGGGAAATGACTGTTTTTCATGGGCTGAACTAGCTCCACCACCTTCGCACATTCGGTCATTAATGCTTTCCCCCTATCCCGGGTCACCCCTGGTGTTTTCGAGTAAGCCTGTGAGTGTTTTGCCCCTGCGTATACTCTGTTCAAACCCTAGCCCTAACACCCTGCTCACCGTGTACTCCTGTCTATGGCACCGGTGGTGCGCATAGAGCCAAACGGTAGCCAAACTCTGTTACTATTCGATAATGCCCGTAAGGATTTAGAAAATGGTGGTTGGCTGGTGTTTATACAGAGGTTCGAGGGTTTCAACCTTTCGGTTNTGTCCTTATAAGCTGCCTACACCAGTGTTTTGCAAACCTTGATTTCCGTCGCAACCTTTGCAATAAAACGACACTATTTTTTTCATGCGTTTGCCCACTTGCCCTTGTTCTTGTTTTCACGACTGCAAGCGTGAAAACTTTGATTTCGAAGTCATATTAAAATCATCACTGGATTGTTGTGATCGTTCTTGTCGATATGTCCATTCTGTTTCCAATTTAATTATGATTATACAATTGGCAAGACTCCAAGATCTTTACTCATTTGGCATTTTTTAATTGTTAATATGACTTCATTTTTATAAGACTACGATGATATCCTTATGATCGAGTTTTGATACATTGGTGTTTTAATGTTCTATAGTCTTTCATCACATTGGTTTCATGAAAACACATTGACGTTGTGGTGTGAACATTTCATTCAACACATATTTCATATGATCGAACCCTTGGTGTTGATTTCAAATCATTATTTTGGTTTTAAAACTATTGCTTGCGCAAATGTTTGGTCGACTTACCATATATTTCATTTGATTGATTGAATGGCATGGTTTTTAACATATATAATAGTAATATTTGAATCGTTATATGCCCCGACGGTTGTACTGTGGGAAATGACTGTTTTTCATGGGCTGAACTAGCTCCACCACCTTCGCACATTCGGTCATTAATGCTTTCCCCCTATCCCGGGTCACCCCTGGTGTTTTCGAGTAAGCCTGTGAGTGTTTTGCCCCTGCGTATACTCTGTTCAAACCCTAGCCCTAACACCCTGCTCACCGTGTACTCCTGTCTATGGCACCGGTGGTGCGCATAGAGCCAAACGGTAGCCAAACTCTGTTACTATTCGATAATGCCCGTAAGGATTTAGAAAATGGTGGTTGGCTGGTGTTTATACAGAGGTTCGAGGGTTTCAACCTTTCGGTTTCCCAACAATTCTCCCTCACCTTTTATGGGTGCAGGGCTAAATTCGGTGACATACAGCTTGAGCTGAATGAAGAATTCATAAGCTTTGCTACAGGACTAGCAGCTACAGGCCAAAGGTGGTTCAAAAAGTCCAAAGTCGACGAGGTGTCATGGCCATTACTATTCGTATCATGAAAGGTTGTGTCCTATGATAAAGGTATGCCTATTTATACCCTCAAACCCAGGTGGCACGATCTTTTGGTAATTGTTAAACAGTTCGTGACCTGTGAAGGTCGGTATGGCTTGGTATTTGTGTATCACCTCCGGTTATTGATGAATTTCATGGGATATCCTTTGAACATGCTGCATTACTTCTTGCGTAGTCTTTACAAGATGTCGAAGAGATTCAAATGTGAGAAGGATGATAGCATCCTTTTTCATCACGGCTTAATTAAACTCATCATCGTTCACCATTTGAGCCTTCATGGCGATAATTGGCAAGTCTTTCTATCTAGAAATGGATTTGCTAATCCAGAGTCCACTCAAATAGACAAGGCCGTGGTCAGTGAGACTATGGTTGATCCAGCCATGCCATTTCATATCCTTCTACCCCCTGTCAAACCCCCAATTTTCCCTGACATTGACCTACCCGAAATCATAACCAACCCGTTCACAAAAGTCAAGACTGAGGCCTTCAAGAAGCTGGTGAGTAAGAAAGGTAGAGGTAACAATGTTGTCAACAGTAAAGGGAAGAAAAATGCTCGATTGATATCGAGATTTGCCCAGAAAAAGCCTAAACATAACATCGACCAAAAGCCCATAGTGCTGAGTGAGGAATCATATTCCGATATTGAGCGTTTCCTGGCTGAGGAGTATCCCTATTCTCATGGCCTATGCTCTAAAGAACCCTATGACTATGTCTCTAACTTATCCCCGTGCCTAAAAAACGATCCTAACTACCCGGGAATCAAGTTGCACAAGGAAACCCCTGGTAATCTGAACAAACCCTCGCCTGTAATGCCAAAGCCCGAGCAACCATCATGCATCAAATGTAATGCT
Source organism: Picea engelmannii (assembly GCA_009831015.1). NCBI lineage: Eukaryota > Viridiplantae > Streptophyta > Pinopsida > Pinales > Pinaceae > Picea > Picea engelmannii. The sequence continues at coordinate 52,856 of ML798833.1, forward strand.
TGGCTAGAGCATTATTATACCGACATTCCCTTGTTGCAATCAAAGATCAAATCATTAGAGGAGCAAGTTATAGTGTTGTCAAAAGAAAGAGACATGATTCAAGCTAATGACAATAAACAAAAAACCACCGGTTCAATTGTCTTTAGGAACGTCGAAGCCGCAACGACCTTCGTCAATTCCAAGTTATCATGATCAAAGCCTTTTCTTATTGTTCAGGTATGGATTTCAATATTAATTTCATTTTATGAGTTGGTTTGGATTAATAAAACCGATTGGATTTGCTTTCAATAGCTCCGTTCGTTTGGATTCAAAATGATTTCGTTGCTTGCATTTTACCAAAACAATTTCGTTATGAATCATGAGTGGGAAATTTGTTTGCTAAATTCGGACACAGCTATGATTTAGTTAATGAGATTTCATTATTCTCAGTTTAGTATAAATGATTGATTTGTTTTTTATTTTGTTTGGATTGCTTTTTGAAATAATTCTGTATGGATAGTCGATTGAGGTTTGATTTTGGTTAAGTTCTGTTTGTTTCTAAACAATCCTGTTGACTTTGATTTACCAGAAGCGTTTCTTTTTAGTTTTCGCGTTTGGATTATGATTGCATTCGACCTGTATAAAAGATTGGTTTGCTAAAATCTTATGGCGATTGATACAATTTTGCATAACGATTGTGTCGGCTCCAAACTATTTCGATTCGTTCCTGTTTGATTTGATTTGCAAACGATTGCTGCGTGTCTTGAGTTAGTACGATTACTTGTATGAGTTGGACTGGTATCAAAAATAGATTTGTTGCTGCTCTGTTAGTTTTGATTTTCAAAAAACGATTTTGTCAAGTTCAGATTGACATATTTTATCTGTTGAATTCATATGAAAAACTTGGCTAATAGTCCGTTTTGAAATTGATTCAAGTGATGATTTTGTTGGTTCCCCAACTATCAATCGATTCTGTCTGCTCTTAATTGGCAATAACAAACGTTTGACAAATCCCACATATCCTGTTATCAATTGATTAATTAAATTGCAATTTTATTTGTTTCAAATTAGCATACAAGTTTTGATTTGTTGTGGTTCGTCTGGTTTCCAATTAGCAATTAAATATTTTTTTAATAGTTTGAATATAACTCTTTAAGTTTTGGATTTATTTTAAAACGATTCTGCGCTCAAATTAGACCAGCTACAGAATCGCCAGATTCTGTAGCTAGTCTTAAAAATTAGATTTTTGTCAATTTTATCAATAAAATATCCTCTAATCTTGTCTATTTTTGTCCCCTTTCAGGTGCATACGAATTACAATGATCAATGGGGCATGCTGTGGCAGTTTGAGTGATGTTTTTGTGATACAGTTTTATTATAGGTTGTTAGTTTTAGTCAGACTTGGGAGATTATCCCCAGATATTTTGTAAACTGTTTTGATAATTCCCACAGGGATGTTTTACCCTGTGGGAAATCTTTAAATACTTGTTATTTTTGTAAAAACCATCATCATCACGGTGGGAGAACCAAACTATGGATTTATGATACAGACTAGGATGAAAGTTGATGTCTTGTAACAACTTTCGCTTTCAATATATCAAACTTTTGTTTCAGATTTTATTCATATCAGTTTGTAATAAGTCATTGACTACTTTAGCTATCATGATTCATTGCATGTTGATGTGATTTGATTTACATGTTGTCCATATCTGATCTCTCTTATTTAAAAATATAGCAATCACTCTATTTCAATTTAATGAATACATGTTTATCTTTTTCATTAATTGAATTGTTATGTACAAATTTTGCACAAGGATTTATCTGACTGCGATGATTGGTAAATTATAAGATTGCTGCAATTTTTTATGTCTTATTTGTCTTGTCATTGATATTTCAAGAGCACAACTGCTTCTAGTTTATGAGAATCTCGTGGAGAATCCGGTGCGGGTTTCCTCCCACCAAACATCTGAATCAACTACTGCATACAAGACAAGCCTGAAGCGTTACTTCAGGTCAGTTTGTTATTTGTTGTTTGATAGTTAATTTGTTAGTATAATGTAAGTAGTTTAGTTAGATATATGTATAGTTCAGATTTGTAGTTAGAGTTATTATTTTAGTTGGTTAGCTTAGATAGTTTTTACTTAATGTCTTTCTCATAAAATTATAAAAAAAAAAAAAAAAAGTTTCGCTGTCTTAGGACAGATTACAAATGACTTTTGCAGGTTTTCATTTAAATCTGTAATCTGTAAGTATTGTATGTTTGTAATTGGATCTGATTCTGTTGGTAATTGAACATTTAATTTTATAGAATTATAGTTGTATAATTTAGGTAATAGATTGTATATATGTATTTTAGATTTGTTATTTAGTTTGATTTAATTATTGTTTTCATTTAGATTAGTTCCTTAGTGTAGTTTTCTTTTGTTTTCCTAGGACTTAGATCGGATAACAGAGCTGCTAAACCCGTCAGGGTGGGTCATCCCAAATGGCTTGGGTTATTTAGACAACCCCAGACCAGATTCACTCTTCCAGTTGGCGAGCGTTCAATTTCGCCTGTCAACAAATGGCGCTAGAAGGAGGGCTTGGAATTTATTAATGGCACGAGGCGATCGTAAGACTCCTCCACCAACTAATCACTCACCTATAGTGACAAGAATTATTTCGAACGATAACATTCCCCCTCAAACAACAACCACATAAAACGACAATCCACGGATCACAGTTGAGCCAGCAACCCCAAATCCTATAGGTGGTGACATACAAGAGATTGTCCGCCAATCTCTCATAAGAACTCATAGTGCCTTAGCCCGTTTGAGGCAACCAAATCGACCTTTGGACCAACCTTTAGATTTCTCTGATATCAGAGAACAACTTGGAGGCACTAACCTCACTGTGAACCCTACAGATCCAATCCTCACTCCTGCTGCAGGGGGATCTGGAATACCTCCCTCACCACCTCCCTCATCTCCTTCTTCTTTTGGAGAAGACTCTTTTGACGAAGGCAATTCCCCTTCTCAGCCTTCCACACCGCCTACACCAATGGCCAACTAGAACAATCCTACTAGACCTTGGCTCGACCAGGATGCAGTAGCCGTACCTGGAGCACAAAATCCCTTACCCAAACATCCGGAGAAGTGGCTTCCCAAGTTTGACCCTGAATTTAAACAGATCGCAGAAGATCACATTAAAAAGTTTATGTTAGCCATTAGACTCCGCAATGTCGAGCAGGAAGACGTAGTCTGTAGGTTGTTCCCCTATACTTTCGAGGGCAATGCATCTACATGGTACTTTTCCCAACAACCCCATACCATCGTGTCTTGGGAAAGGTTTGAATCATGCTTTTTGGAAAAGTTCGGAGACGATAAGCCTCCGGAAGTCCTAGTCATAGAGATTTCTAACTTAAGAATGAACCCAAAAGAAAAATATAAATACTTTAATCAAAGATTCTTCACACTTAAAAACCGAATCCCTACGGATTCCATGCCTGTCGAGAATCTTATAATAACATACTATACTAAAGCCTTGCATCAAAGTATAACTATTTGGGTTAAACGATCTAAGAAAGCCACGTTGTTAGAAGCCTTCGAGGAGGCCAGCCAAATTGAAAAAAACATACTTAGTCTTAAAGACTCTACTAGTAACGAAACATAAACTAGTTTATCTTCCAAAAAGAAGATCGAAATCCTCCCTAGACCTGCTCAAAATAAAGCACAACCTGAAAGCTCTGATTTAGAAAACTTAACTAAAGTCGTTCAAAAACTGTCAAATCAAGTTATAGATTTAAAAAGGACAGCCGAAGAAGCTTCCTCAAGCAAAGGGCTGTATAAACCCCTGTTCAGGAAGCCTTTTCCCACCAACCGACCTAATCCGAATACTGGGGGCCTTAATTTAGAAAGTTTGCAATACGCCCTTCAAACAATTCTAGAAGCCCAAGATAACTTGATACCTCCTGAGATTCCTGAAGAGGTTGTTGAACAAGAGACAGTGCAAGAAGAAGAGTCTTCTCCAAACATTTTCGGACACTTCTCAGATAGTATCTTCCAAGCTAACTTCAAGACAGTGCATCCCTACAATACTAGGAGTAAGACAACAAGCAAACCTTCTTCTGAAAACACTACGAATTTGCCTCCAAAGCAATCTAAACTAGCTGAAACTAAACAGAGTCATGTGAACCCCAAATTAGATTATGATTTAGTTGAAGATCTCAAAAAGTTAAGGGATAACATTTCTGTTTATGAGTTATTGAAATTTCCATTTCTGCTACAAAAAATGTTACAAAACATCGCAGAGAATAGAAAAAATGGTAATTCAAGCAGTAGCAAGGTTCTTCAAAAGAAAGTTCCTCAGAAGACTTCCACTAAGAATAATATTGATTCCCATGATAAAGGAAGCCTTCCTGTAAATAATGTAAATAATGTAGATAAAGCAACTTTAGAAACTACGAGTAAAAAGCCACAAACTACCACCCTTAGCACTCGCAGAAATGTACCTCCAGTATTGTTAACTTTCGAAATCTTTAATAGAAATGTGCACAATTGTATGGTAGACTCAGGAGCGTCATCCAATGTGATGCCTTGGTCTGTGTGTCATAAGATTAACGCTGAAGTTGAACCGTTCACTTTAAAAATCATACAGCTTGATCGAACTAGTGTTAAAGTTGTAGGCAAATTAAGGAATGTTCTTATAAGATTATCGTCTAAACCCAAGGTTCATCAAGTCATTGCTATTATTGTTGTGGATATTCCAGAAGTGTATGGTCTGTTTTTAAGCAAGGACTGGTCGGAGAAGCTACACGGCTATTTCGCGACAGATTGGTCTCACCTGTGGCTTCTAGAGAACGGTAAGCCCAACAAAATCAAGGTTAATCATGAACGCTACCTTAAGTTCACGGTCATAGATTTGAATGATCCCAACGAACCATTTACACCTTCTGCCGATTCACCCGAAGTACAAGGGATGGATACCTTTTTCGGCAATTTCATGGCCGAGACTTCAGCTATCACCAACCCAGAACAACAGTCCGAGATTGTAGCATATGTGCAACCAACAACTTCTACACAACGGTCTCATACACCCGATAAAAATCAAATTTGGTCTCTTTATTTTGACGGGTCAAAGTCCAAAGAAGGAGCTGGTGTAGGTTGCGTCATTATTGATCCCTCAGGTAACAAAACATTGATTGCATGTAGGCTAGAATTTGAATGTACTAATAACACTGCAGAATATGAGGCTTTACTTCAGGGTCTCAGAAAAGCTTTAGACATGAACATTCAAAACTTGACTGTCTTTGGCGATTCCGAAATCGTGGTCAGGCAGGTAAGAGATTCTATCCACTGTCTTTCTCCGCATATTAAAAGCTACCAATCCGAGGTATGGAATTTAATGAATAAGTTTTCCGCTTTCAATATAAATTCTATTCCTAGATTGAATAATTCTGAAGCAAATCTATTAGCTAACGTAGTTTCCAAACTCTTTCCTGCAGAAGGATTGTCCCTAGACGCATTCTCCGTTGAATTGTTGTTTAGGCCATCTGTTCCCGACAACATCACGAACTGGAGAGTCTTTGACGATGATCAAAAGATTATTAGCTTCCTGCAGTTGGAAGAAACTTTTCAAGGCGCGGTGATAGACGAATGCACTCACGATGACAATTTGCGCAATTTCATGGTAATACCAGATCCGAGAACTCCTTAATCTTCATCGGACATGGTAAATTCGATCCCTAAATCTTTAGTTAGATTAGAGAAATTTTACGATCTTCAAGATAAATTCAAAAAAACGGTCAACTGTAAAACCAATAGTTCCTCGTTATTGTATGAAAAAGTAAACTTAGGAACTAATGACAACCCACAGTGCATTAATCTAGGGGTAGGATGTTCTGAACAAGAAAAAGTTGCGTTTATTAAATTGTTCAAAGAATTTAAAGATGTCTTTGCATGGATGTATGATGACTTTAAAACTTTCGACCCTAACATCATACAACACGTCATTCCTATGAAACCCCAAACCTTACCCTTTCAACAAAAAATAAGGAAAATGCACCCTAAGCTCGAACCGACCGTCAAAAAAGAATTGAATAAACTCCTGAATGCTAAGATAATTTTCCCAGTTAGGCACACTCAATGGGTTTCTAACCTTGTCCATGTCCGGAAGAAAAGTGGGGAAATCCGACTATGCGTCGATTTCTGAAACCTTAATAGAGCGTCTGACAAAGACAACTATCCTGTCCCACCTATGGAACAGATCCTTCAACAGGTATCTAGTTCTGAGAGGCTATCCTTATTGGATGGTTTCTCAGGGTACAACCAAGTCCTGATGTCTCCTCCAGACCAACTTAAAACTACCTTCCGCACTCCATGGGGCACCTTCGCTTATCGAAAAATGCCCTTTGGACTGATTAATGCTGGTGCCACTTTTCAGAGAGCGATGGACATCGCTTTCTGAGGCTTAATCAATTAGTTTGTCGTAGTTTACTTAGATGATGTTACTGTATTTTCTAAAAACAAAACCGATCATCTAGCTCATTTAAGAGCCGTTCTACATCGATGTTGTAAATATGGCATTTCCTTGAATCCTAAAAAATTCATCTTTGCAGTAGAACAGGGTAAACTCTTAGGATTTATCATGTCAAGCAAAGGAATGATTATCGACCCCGAAAGGACTCAAGTCATCTCGAAACTTCCCCCTCCTACTTCCAAAAAGTCCATGCAGTCTTTCTTAGGCCAGATAAACTTTGTGAGGAGATTCGTCCCCAGTTTCTTCGAAATGGTCAGGCCTTTGTAGAACCTAATTAGGAAAGACACACAATATCATTGGGGATCCCTAGAAAATCAAGATTTTAATGTAATAAAGAAGGCCATAATAGATGCTCCTTCTCTCATGAGCCCCGACTTTTCGCAAGAATTTACGCTCTACATTTTTGCTTCTGACCGCTCCTACGCTGCAGTCCTAACTCAAAAGAACGTTGAAAACAACGAAGTACCCATTGCCTTTATGAGCTCTACTTTCAAAGGTGCTGAACTTAATTACCTAGCGGTAGATCAACAAGCCTACGTTTTTTTCAAAGTAGTCAAGCACTTCCGGTCTTATCTTTTGAAATCTAGGCCGAAAGTTTTTGTCCCTTATCCAGCCGTCATGAACATATTAGTGCAGAAAGAACTAGGAGCAAAGTGGGCTAACTGGGTCACCTCCTTGCAGGAGTACGACATAGAAATTACCCCAGCCCAAATAGTGAGAGGCCAAGGGTTATGTAAGTTAGTTGATGATTCAGTAGCATGACAACAAGAAGAAAGTGATACGTCAAACCTAGGACAACACAATCAAAATGCAATCTGTTGCGCACAAAAATCTGTCAGTCCTTGGTATGACGAAATAAAATTCTGTCTTGAACATGGGTCAGCCCTCCGTCACCTGGATCCCACTAAAAGAAGAGCATTGAGATTAAAGTCTGCCTCCTTTCATTTGGTTAATGGTATTCTGTTTCGTAAAATTTTTGATGGCGTAGTGATGCGTTGTCTTGAGAAAGATGAAGCAGAAAAAGTCTTACTAGAGTTGTATGCAGGAGAAGCTGGTGGTCATTTTGGTGGTGACACCACTGCCCATAAGGTTTTGAGAGCCGATTATTACTGGCCCACACTTTTTAGAGACGCCCATGTCTTGTGCCGTAAGTGTACTATTTGTCAAAAAGCATCAGGGCGGTTACAGAAACCAACCTTTCCTTTGCAGCCCTTTTCTGTAGACTCCCCTTTTCAGTAGTGGGGCCTTGATATCATAGGTCCAATCAACCCACCATCCTCACAACAACATAAGTTTATCATAATAGCCACAGATTACTTTACCCGGTGGTCTGAAGCTGCCGCATTAAGAACTGTCAACACGAGTCAGGTAATTGCCTTTCTAAATTTGAATATTATCACTCGTTTTGGTATCCTCGATTGTTTAGTGTTCAACAACACTTCTTATTTTTCGTCCCTTGAGATGAGTGAGTTCACTTTAGAAAAAGGAATTAAATTGAAGTATTCCGCCAGCTATTACCCCCAGGGCAACGGATTGGCAGAATCAACAAATAAGAACTTGATTAAAATCATCAAGAGAACGGTGGCTGAAAATCACAAAAACTGGCACATTGCACTGTTAAACGTGATTTGGGCCAATAGGGTAACACCAAAGACTGTTGTAGGTAACTCTCCCTTCTTTCTCGTTTATGGCAGAGAAGCAATTCTGCCACCACACATTCTTCTCCCTTCACTTAAGCTATCACAGAAAATACAAGAAGAAGAATGCCCCCCTTTGGAAAACCAAATTAACGCTTTGATGAAGCTGGAAGAGGTAAGAGCCCAAGCTAAACGTAAGTTAGATCAACATCAACTAGTAGTTAAAAGCTGGTTCGATTCTAAATCTGCCTCTGATAGGAATTTCGAAGTAGGTGACCTTGTCCTGAAATGGGACAAACCACATGAGGGAAAGGGAGAGCACACAAAATTTCAAAACTTATGGCTTGGACCATTTTTAATTGCTGAAAAATTAGGTCCCAGCTCTTTCCGATTGCAAAATCTAGAAGGGCAGCCTGACACCTATTCGGTGAATGGCCAAGCTCTGAAAAGATATTTTGCTTGATGACAACTCTTTGTATATTATGTACATATTTTGCTTTTGTTTTCTTTTATTTTGCTGTTTTGGTTTTGATTTCTCCTTTGTGCTTATCAGTCTTTGTTTTTGGAAATTCACATACCTGCATGTTGAGCTATTCGGACAAAGAAAATAGAAAATTCCTTCACTGAAATGACTGTTGAAAAATTGTATAAACATCAATTATATACTTTTAAAATTTACATCTGTGTTGGCAAAGACTGTTGTTTGAAAGAAGTTAACCGATTTTGATCTCTGAGTAAAGCATGTCATGACCATCTATTATCTTTTTACGCTGTCCCTATTCCTTAAGGGAATGACTCAGAAGATGTCTCCCTTCCTTAGAAAGTTGGTTCTGTAAATAAACCATCACTGGATCTTAATAAAGGACAGTTCTAAAAAATTCTGTTGAGGTCTGTAAAAAATATGTTAAAATATCATAATTTTCAGCGTCACCCCGCTCGACTATATATCTTTGAAAAACAAAATAAATCATCAAAAGAGCTGTGGGAAGTGCTTGTAAACCCGCCGGGATGCTTAACAGGTCTGCTGGCAGCGGGTAAATGCATGCATGACACCAAGACAACTTCGCCGGGGTACTGAACAGGCCCGCTGGCAGCGAAGCAATGTCGGGTATATGAAAATTCGTAAATATGAAACCTCTTGACCTTAAAATGTCCTTTATTCTGACCTGGAACTTCTTGGCAGGATACAGATATCAGAGTGGGATAAATGGAAACCCTGTCGAGGCTATGGATGCTTGCTGGAAGCAGTGGCTCTGTCAATAGTATTAGAGATTTTATCTTTAATATCGTGCCTCTCTTGTCTCAAGATTGTTATCAGTTTTCATCCTTTAAACACTGCTGGAATATTTGATCATTGATGATGTTTATACGATTTTCTGGTTGTTGTTTTTGAGTTAGAATTTTTCTCATTATCCTAATCTGAATTTGTTCTTCTGGAAGAGATAACTACTTCTACCAATGTGTCACCATTTTTGGCAGCCAATTCGCATTTTTATACTGTCCTTATAAGCTGCCTACACCAGTGTTTTGCAAACCTTGATTTCCGTCGCAACCTTTGCAATAAAACGACACTATTTTTTTCATGCGTTTGCCCACTTGCCCTTGTTCTTGTTTTCACGACTGCAAGCGTGAAAACTTTGATTTCGAAGTCATATTAAAATCATCACTGGATTGTTGTGATCGTTCTTGTCGATATGTCCATTCTGTTTCCAATTTAATTATGATTATACAATTGGCAAGACTCCAAGATCTTTACTCATTTGGCATTTTTTAATTGTTAATATGACTTCATTTTTATAAGACTACGATGATATCCTTATGATCGAGTTTTGATACATTGGTGTTTTAATGTTCTATAGTCTTTCATCACATTGGTTTCATGAAAACACATTGACGTTGTGGTGTGAACATTTCATTCAACACATATTTCATATGATCGAACCCTTGGTGTTGATTTCAAATCATTATTTTGGTTTTAAAACTATTGCTTGCGCAAATGTTTGGTCGACTTACCATATATTTCATTTGATTGATTGAATGGCATGGTTTTTAACATATATAATAGTAATATTTGAATCGTTATATGCCCCGACGGTTGTACTGTGGGAAATGACTGTTTTTCATGGGCTGAACTAGCTCCACCACCTTCGCACATTCGGTCATTAATGCTTTCCCCCTATCCCGGGTCACCCCTGGTGTTTTCGAGTAAGCCTGTGAGTGTTTTGCCCCTGCGTATACTCTGTTCAAACCCTAGCCCTAACACCCTGCTCACCGTGTACTCCTGTCTATGGCACCGGTGGTGCGCATAGAGCCAAACGGTAGCCAAACTCTGTTACTATTCGATAATGCCCGTAAGGATTTAGAAAATGGTGGTTGGCTGGTGTTTATACAGAGGTTCGAGGGTTTCAACCTTTCGGTTNTGTCCTTATAAGCTGCCTACACCAGTGTTTTGCAAACCTTGATTTCCGTCGCAACCTTTGCAATAAAACGACACTATTTTTTTCATGCGTTTGCCCACTTGCCCTTGTTCTTGTTTTCACGACTGCAAGCGTGAAAACTTTGATTTCGAAGTCATATTAAAATCATCACTGGATTGTTGTGATCGTTCTTGTCGATATGTCCATTCTGTTTCCAATTTAATTATGATTATACAATTGGCAAGACTCCAAGATCTTTACTCATTTGGCATTTTTTAATTGTTAATATGACTTCATTTTTATAAGACTACGATGATATCCTTATGATCGAGTTTTGATACATTGGTGTTTTAATGTTCTATAGTCTTTCATCACATTGGTTTCATGAAAACACATTGACGTTGTGGTGTGAACATTTCATTCAACACATATTTCATATGATCGAACCCTTGGTGTTGATTTCAAATCATTATTTTGGTTTTAAAACTATTGCTTGCGCAAATGTTTGGTCGACTTACCATATATTTCATTTGATTGATTGAATGGCATGGTTTTTAACATATATAATAGTAATATTTGAATCGTTATATGCCCCGACGGTTGTACTGTGGGAAATGACTGTTTTTCATGGGCTGAACTAGCTCCACCACCTTCGCACATTCGGTCATTAATGCTTTCCCCCTATCCCGGGTCACCCCTGGTGTTTTCGAGTAAGCCTGTGAGTGTTTTGCCCCTGCGTATACTCTGTTCAAACCCTAGCCCTAACACCCTGCTCACCGTGTACTCCTGTCTATGGCACCGGTGGTGCGCATAGAGCCAAACGGTAGCCAAACTCTGTTACTATTCGATAATGCCCGTAAGGATTTAGAAAATGGTGGTTGGCTGGTGTTTATACAGAGGTTCGAGGGTTTCAACCTTTCGGTTGCCCAACAATTCACCCTCACCTTTGACGGGTGCATGGCTAAAGTCGGTGACATACAACTCGAGCTGAATGAAGAATTCATAAGCTCTGCTACAGGACTAGCAGCTACAGGCCAAAGGTGGTTCAAAAACTCCAAAGTCGACAAGGTGCCATGGCCATTACTATTCGTATCACGAAAGGTTGTGTCCTGTGATAAAGGTATGCCTATTTCTACCCTCAAACCCATGTGGCACGATCTTTGGTAATTCTTAAACAGTTCGTGACCTGTGAAGGTCGGTATGGCTTGGTATTTATGTATCACCTCCGGTTATTGATGAATTTCATGGGCTATCCTTTGAACATGCCACATTACTTCTTGCATAGTCTTTACAAGATGTCAAAGAGATTCAAACGTGAGAAGGCTGATAACAACCTTTTTCATCACACCTTAATTAAACTCATCATCGTTCACCATTTGAGCCTTCATGGCGATAATTGGCAAGTCTTTCTATCTAGAAATGGCTTTGCTAATCCAGAGTCTGCTCAAATCGACAAGGCTGTGGTCAGTGAGACTATGGTTGAGCCAGCCGTGCCATTTCATATCCTTCTACCCCCTGTCAAACCCCCAGTTTTCCCTGACATCGACCTACCCGACATCATAACCAACCTGTTCACAAAAGACAAAATGAGGCCGTCAAGAAGCCAGTGAGTAAGAAAGGCAGAGGTAACAATGTTGTCAACAGTAAAGGGAAGAAAAATGCTTGATTGATATCGAGATTTTCCCAGAACAAGCCTAAACAGAACATCGAACAAAAGCCCATAGTGCTGAGCGAGGACTCGAATTCCGATATTGAGCATTTCCTAGCTGAGGAGTATCCCTATTCTCATGGCCTATGCTCTAAAGAACCCTATGACTATGTCTCTAACTTACCCCCGTGCCTCAAAAACGATCCTAACTACCCGGGAATCAAGCTGCACAAGGAAACCCCTGGTAATCTGAACAAACCCTCGCCTGTAATGCCAAAGCCCGAGCAACCATCATGCATCAAATGTAATGCTTGGCTAGAGCGTTATTATACCGACATTCCCTTGTTGCAATCAAAGATCAAATCGTTAGAGGAGAAAGTTACAGTGCTGTCAAAAGAAAGAGACAGGCTTCAAGCTAATGACAAGAAACAAAAAACCACCGGTTCAATTGTCTCCAGGAACATCGAAGCCGCAACGAACTTCGTCAATTCCAAGTTATCATGATCAAATCCTTTTCTTATTGTTCAGGTATGAATTTCAATACGAATTTCGTTTTATGAGTTGGTTTGGATTAATATAACCGATTGGATTTGCTTTCAATAGCTCTGTTCGTTTGGATTCAAAATGATTCTGTTGCTTTCATTTTACCAAAACAATTTCGTTATGAATCATGAGTGGGAAATTTGTTTGCTAAATTTGGACACAGCTATGATTTAGTTAATGAGATTTTATTATTCTCAGTTTAGTATAAATGATTGATTTGTTTTTTATTTTGTTTGGATTGCTTTTTGAAATAATTCTGTATGGATAGTCGATTGAGGTTTGATTTCGGTTAAGTTCTATTTGTTTCTAAACAATCCTGTTGAATTTGATTTACCAGAAACGATTCTTTTTAGTTTTCTCGTTTGGATTATGATTTCATTCGACCTGTATAAAAGATTGGTTTGCTAAAATCTTATGGCGATTGATACGATTTTGCATAACGATTGTGTCGGCTCCAAACTGTTTCGATTCGTTCCTGTTTGATTTGATTTGCAAACGATTGCTGTGTGTCTTGAGTTAGTACGATTACTTGTATGAGTTGGATTGGTATCGAAAATAGATTTGTTGCTTCTCTGTTAGTTTTGATTTTCAAAAAACGATTTTTTCAAGTTCATATTGACATATTTTATCTGTTGAATTCGTATGAAAAACTTGGCTAATAGTCCGTTTTGAAATTGATTCAAGTGATGATTTCGTTGGTTCCCCAAATATCAATCGATTCTGTCTGCTCCTAATTGGCAATAACAAACGTTTGACAAATCCCACATATCCTGTTATCAATTGATTAATTCAATTACAATTTTATTTGTTTCAAATTAGCATACAAGTTTTGATTTGTTGTGGTTCATCTGGTTTCCAATTAGCAATTAAATATTTGTTTAATAGTTTGAATATAACTCTTTAAGTTTTGGATTGATTTTAAAACGATTCTGCGCTCAAATTAGACCAGCTACAGAATCGCTAGATTCTGTAGCTAGTCTTAAAAATTAGATTTTTGTCAATTTTATCAATAAAATATCCTCTAATCTTGTCTATTTTTGTCCCATTTCAGGTGCATATGAATTACAATGATCAATGGGGCATGCTGTGGCAGTTTGAGAGATGTTTTTGTGATACATTTTTATTATAGGTTGTTAGTTTTAGTCAGACTTGGGAGATTATCCCCAGATTTTTTGTAAACTGTTTTGATAATTCCCACAGGGATGTTTTACTCTGTGGGAAGTCTTTAAATACTTGTTATTTTTTGTAAAAACCATCATCATCACGGTGGGATAACCAGACTATGGATTTATGATACAGGCTGGGATGAAAGTTGATGTCTTGTAACAACTTTCGCTTTCAATATATCAAACTTTTGTTTCAGATTTTATTCATATCAGTTTGTAATCAGTCATTGACTACTTTAGCTATCATGATTCATTGCATGTTGATGTGATTTGATTTACATGTTGTCCATATCTGATCTCTCTTATTTAAAAATACAACAATCACTCTAGTTCAATTTAATGAATACAGGTTTATCTTTTTCATTAATTGAATTGTTATGTACAAATTTTGCACAAGGATTTATCTGACTGCGATTTATCCTTATACGCAAGCCTTGCAATACTTTTTTCCTTTGCGATCCGACACTTTGACCCATGGAGGAATTTTCCCTGAGTGTCCTTTTCTTGTACATGTCTCCTTGCCTTGAGAATCAATATGTTCCATGCACTTGGAACCAGTTTGCTTGCTCACGACACTCACTCTTCCTTTGTCACATATCATTCTTTTATTCTTTTTCAAGCTCGTTAAAAATTGAAAAAGACAAAAAAATCAAATATTCCAAAAAGAGGGGATGAGAAATATACATTATTTTTTCGACAACAAAGATAGTTGCCCTTGGACAAAGCACATCCTTCCATTTTTTCATCAAGCATTGAGATCTAGTATGACCTTAGGAAGTTGTTCTTGCTACATATATCTTTGTCCTCCCCCATTTGGTTACTCTTCCAAACATATGGAGAGTTTGTGGTGCCTCCTACATCACAAAATTATGTCAATGTTACGCTGCCTGAGTCTGATCATCTTTTGTGATTTTGTCCAAGGGAAGTGTTGAGCACTCAACACACCCTAAAAAATCCTCTGTCAATTTTTTACTTTTTGGGTACCACTTGTTATTTTGCACTGTCTGATTCGATATGATTGTTGAAAATGTTTTGTCTTTGCTTATTTTCATGAATATCATCACCTATTCAGGTTTTTTTGAACTTATGAAACCCCATGAATAAAAAGGCCTTAACACCTGAATAAATAATCGACAGTCAAAACAATTCACCCGACAAGATCATATTCGACGTCGTAAAGAATTCAAGCAAGTATAGGAACCATTAAAAAACAACAACCGCCGAGCGCCGATATTCATCATCATCAACATAAGGGAGTTTTGATTTGCGTTAAGTTTTTCATATGAAGATATCGTCGATAATCGATTCCCCTTCGACATTAGTAAAAGAAGGGGAGGACAGACGTTAATGAAGAATGAAAAGATATCGTTGATAGCTGATACCTGATGCACCTTATTGGGATCGGGGGAAATCCCGGAACATCACAATAAAAATTTCGATTAGGATGAATTTATCCCCGATCTCCGATCCCCGATGAGTTTTCGGCATTGATACTTTTTTGAATGAGACGATTCGAGAGCACTTTGGTAGGATTATCACTGATCACTGATCCTTGACACTTTTTCGGCATCGGCATGCCAAGGTTTTTTCTAGAACGAATGACTTAAGGAAAGTTCCTGACTCTGATTAATACAAGTGAATTAAGTCACCAATATTCAACACCACGTGTCTTTACCAGGTAAGAGGGTCGTACGGTCTAGTGCTATCCCGAGTTATCCTTGGCCCCCTAATTCCGAGTCACACCTCCAAGTGAGCATTGTCGTGTCAGCAATGTACGGTAAAATCGATCGGCGTCAGAACTTTTTGCAGGAGGTTATCAATGAAAACATTCATAGCACACCCCCAATCCTCGATCCACCCACTGAGAGAGCAACACAATGAGACATTTTAGCATTGGATATGATCGGATTTTGAGAATTTAAGGAGCTAATTAATACCCAATCCTGCATTAGTTGCTACCTCATGCGCCAATCAAAAAGGCCGTTTAAAATTGTCGATAGACCACATCACCACTCGCACCTTCGTCGTCAACCCATGATGAATTTAAATTCTAGATATTCGGCGACAGATTTGTTACAATTTCACTCATAAACCGAATTGAATGGCTGATGCGACACGGTAAGATCTTCACTGTTTAAATTCTTTTGAGTCATTGTAAACGAAATAATTTTGTGCCTAAGAGAATTCTCGAGCATCCGAAGGAGAAAGACGAGCGACTTGAAGGCTGTATCGATCCCGTGATTGTCAAAATAACCAGGTTTTAACAAGCTTCGGAGGTATGTATCCGAGTCTGTAAATTTGTTGGCTGTAATTCATATGTTTTTATCCATTTTTTTGTTTTTGTTTTACACAACCTCTAAAATTTTATTTTACTTGTAGGAACAATTCCTCCAAGAAATCCAAACACTAGATGATCTTCGAGGGTGCCGAAGCTGAAAGAACCAGAGGTAGGTGAAGGCTCTTCTCCAGGGATCATAAAACAATTAGAATATGCTCCGAGGCCAGAACCTGTCATTAAGACAACAACAAAGAAGGTTTTCATCCAGCCTTCGTCCTTTGGAGATACAGAGGAAAGCACAAGGTCAAAGATGGTGCTCCCACATTAGGGGGATCTATTTAACAAGATCAACCAAGAGGAGTACCCATAATATGTCCCATACAATGATCCAGATGTAAGGGTTCTCGACGACTAGGTTTTCTCGAACATCTAATGGTCATATCTACATATGGTGGCAAGCAAAACCCCCATTTTTCCCTGCATAGAGGTTCTTAAATGGATCATTGACCACATAGACACACATAAGTGTCTAATCAAAAGTATTACAAACTCAGGGACCCAGAGGAGAGGCTAAGAACAGACTTTGTCGTGAAGTTTTATGAACACCACGACATCAGCCAAGTGATGGCCTCATGGTGGAGGGAGGACAAGAATTTTACCAACCAGAGAATTGGTTGGTATGGAACAACTAAATTAAGGGAGCCATACATCTATTTGATGGCTCTCATCTGCTGATTGTACGGAGAGAAATATTTCTCAAAGTTTTCAGAGGCATGGATGCCTTTAGAATACATAGTTGCGATCTCCGAGTCCAGCTTCAACTGGGGAGCAATAATCTCCAAGAAACTAAGCATCTGTGTGTAGCAGGTCCAAGTGCCGAAGGAAGGGGAAGAACCAATGTTTTACATGGATTCATACTTGCTCGACGTCATGTGCGCCAGAAACGTCTTCGCCGACATGAATATGAGATGGCATGTTGCAGAGCTCTCAGTCCACGTCTACTTCAACATGTTATGGGAAAACAAGTATAAGAAACCCTACTCCCTCATCTACGAAGAATTCATCTTCTGAATTTATTTTGTTCTGTTTAAGAAGGAATGCCCAAGGCTATCATCGACAGCCAAAAAGATGATATCCAAGGTAGGCCATTGGTATTTGGATAAGCATGCCACCTACATTAGGGTATTCAAGGCCACCCGCTCATGTCCCAGACTGGCTTGTCATAGGAGAAATATGCTATCAAACGATCTTGAAAGGATACAATGCCACCCTAGTCAAGGACAAGAAAGATGCACTCATACCCTATGGTTTCCATGTAGGGTTCTACTTGGTAAAGGATACTGCTCAAGCCAAATAAGAAGGGGTGAGCCAACTCGAGTTTACATTCCCGATGGGTCAATTCCACAAAAACGATCCAAAGGGCCTGGTCTTGCAACATGCTTCACAAGTGTCATCCTGCTGGTCGTATGCTCACGACAAATTTGAAGACGAAGTCTTCACAAAAAATGCCTAGGATTGGGACGAAGTGGTACAAAGGATGGTCGACCTGAAAATGAACAGGTTCAAGGCCATGCACCTAGATGAATAGGCGACAGAAATAGAATAGTTGGCTCAAGAGGCTCTTAGAGCCAGGGAAGAAATCAGAGCGACATAGATCATAAAGGCTTAGAACATGGGACTGACTATGACACCGAAGGCACATGCAAGGGGATTGCTCCTGATGGAACAAGCACAAATAGTAATCGATCAGTTGTAGAATGATCCATACCTCGTAGAAATGGAAAGGGTCCTTGCTGACAACCCATTTGAAAGAGGGGTAGGTCCAAGTGGCCCAGAGCTGGTACCAATTGAAGAAATCGTCTGGTTTGATAACCCTAAAGTTACAACGCAACAAATCAGATCACATGGGGACATTTCAGCTCAGCCAGAGATCGCAAGGACATCAGGGAGAGCAGGTGCACCAAACCCCTTCCACGAATTAATAAAAATTTATGATGATGAGGATATTTCAGAGGTGTCCTTGGTGACTCCGGTGCAAATCACAGAAGAAAATGAGCCCGAGAAGGCATCTTCCCCATCTCCCGATGCTCAAATTAGAGGCCTTCCACATAATCAAGAGGAGGTCAAAAGTGTCTTAGACACTAAGCTACTTGATGTACTAGAGACACAAGTGGATAGCCTAAAGGATGATCTAGGATTAGGTGAACAAAAAGAAGAAGTTCGACAGCAGGAAATCGACATCTCAACAGTCGATTATCAAGTAAGTACCGAGTTTTCCCATGATGCTTCAATTTCAGTAGGTAATTTACCTCCTGATGACAAAAAACCAGAGGCCGGACCTTCGGAAAACACAAAAGAGGTTCAAGAACCCAGTCCTGAACATATATACACCGCTAGGATCTCGGGAAATATGCTTACTTGGGGGGATCAAAAAATCCCGAACCCGTGGATGAGGTTGCTGATATACAAGCCATCTCTTATGACCGGAAGAGGAAATCCATTGTGAAGAGAACCACCAAGAATATGAGGCTTAATTTGGATCACTCCATCCTCATCACCACAAAATAAAAATTTATTAGCACGAAGCATGCTAGGAAATCCGAGCTTATCGATGCAGGGATGGAAATCACAAATTCCACCCTCGATAGAGAGAAAAGGGATGAAGAGGAGTTGGCTTCTACACCGAAGGAGTTGGAATATATACACCATCTGGAAAAATATTATCAGGACTCCACACAGGCCACGGTGTTCTTGAGAAGTGAATTCCAAGAGGCCTACGATAAATTTATGAATGAGCGGCACCTCTTCACTGCAAGGATAGCCGAGTTCCTAGAAGACACCCTCATGGCACTGGTGACATGTAATGATATGGAAAGGTGGTATGAGAAATCACACCAAGCAGTGGAAATGATCGACTACATCAACGCGGTCCAACAGGGTCGAAATGCCGAAGAGCACGACATTTGGGTAATAAGGGAGAGCAACATTGACCACATAAAGAAGCTGGTCGAATACTGGGTGAAAATGGCCCAAGAACCTCATCAGGAAATCTAAGAGAAATGGGTCGAGTGGGAAAAAATCTGGACCAAGATCAACCGGGTGATGAGAGACGTTGGCCTCGCATAATTTGACACACCCGATGACTTTGTCGACTTGAATGACATAGTCAAATTGCATGCCGAACAAGATTCATCATGGGCTGCGAAGATAAAAAAGGTGGCGAACATGGTGCTCGGTCAAGTGCACCAGTTCATGGAACACTCGTTCAAGGCTCAAAAAGTGTTGCAACAGTTAAGTGCTAGATCCTTTTGACCCCAATGGACCAACACTGATTCTCGTATGCCAACACATGTGAAGATCTCTTCGTGAAATGGTCGGACTACGAGAAGAGTCATCCACTCAAGTGAAACATTTGATGACTCGTAGAAGACTAAGCGATGAAAGCGCCATGTGACGATGTTTTGTTTTACTTAGCTTGTACTTTTGATAGTTATTTTTAGTTAATAATATGTTATAAATAAAGGGATCGACCTGTAGGACCAGGTCAATGGTTTTTGAAAAGACCCTCATTTTTTGGATTGTAAAGAACTATTTCAGAGCTACCTTAATTTAGAAGTCCTATTTAGGACCCAAGACAAAGTTTTTTAGTTTTATGTCAAAAGCGTTTGTGATTGGATCTGAAGAAGAATTATTTCCGATTTTATCTCATGAATGGATGCTGTAATGAGTAAGAGATTCTAAATCTGTTGATAAGTTATCTAATTCAATATTTTTATAGTTCTTGTCTATAATGATGAAGAGTAAATTGTTGTGTTAATATGTGATTTGTGATTAGAGTCAAGGAAACTATTTTTCTTGCCATCATTTATTGCATGTATGTTTTTCTCCTAATATTTGTATCTCAGTCAATAATTGGAACACTAGTAGGTTAATGTACTAGTACTAGGCTTGTTGTAGATGTAAGAATCATTGTCTTCATGCTTGAGTATGAGGGTTATCCCGAGCTAAGACTTCTTCAGTAGTTAAGTCCTTTCCCCATTGTTACCCAATTGGTTTATACCAACTTTTATCTTGTATCGGTCCCACCTATAAGAGAAAATGCAGAAAGGGAACGTCCAAACTGAAGAAGGAGCTTTCACAGGAAGACATCCTATCAATCACTACGTAAATCCCATCGATTAATTGGTTGGATCGCAAGATAAGGAGAACCATTCCACCATTAAATGCTATAGATTCTAATTGGGCCTTGGTGGTGGGTTTGGTTCCTATTGTTGAGTTAAAGGGATTTAGTACCCCTCAACAGAAATTTTGCTAGAAGGAGGGCCTAAAGAATGAATGGATGGAAATATTTTTTACGGAATTTTCCACACAGCCTGTAGATTCGAAAACAACCCACATGCATGGCTAGTCATTCCCAAGACATCCCACACACATTGAGTACTCTTGAAACGAGTAACTCACCCCAACAAGAGGAAGAACATATATTCCCTGGTATACCTTACGCTCGTCCTCACAAGGAATTGAATCAATTCAGAAGAATCACAAGAACTTATGACCGACAGATCAGAGCACTGCCCTTAGCTCCGTTACTTCCTCGAAGAAAACAAGTAAGAAGACCAGTGGTTGAGTCCCCCGACCAAGTTTTTTAGCACACAATGGAAGACCTGATAGATTTCACCCTCACCGAAATCGAGCATCCTCTTAATATAATCCCCAAAACACCAGCCAACAACTACTCCTAGCCCAACGATTTTTTCGATGAGGAAGGGTTCAATTCAGAATGCTCAGTTTCGATATCGGACAACATGGAAGATAACAATGATCATAATGAAGAAATGGGAAACCCACCTCAGAATAATCAACCTTGGTTGGCCAGAGATGTTGTTTCCATCCCTGGAAGAGTACATAACCTTCCCCGACATCTAGAAAAGTTACTCCCTAAATTTGACCCTGAAACCTCAGGATTTCCTGAAGACCATATAAAAAAATTCATACTAGCTATCAGACTAATGAATGTCCAACATGAAGATGTAGTATGAAGGCTTTCCCCCTATACTTTTGAGAATTCGACCTCCACATGGTATTTTAAATTACCTGTAGGATCTATAACCAGTTGGATGGAATTTCAGAAGGATTTTCTAAATAATTTTGCAGAAGAAACCACTACAGGAGCTTTGATGGCTGAATTGTTCGCCGCCACCATGAGTTCAAAGAACAAGTTTAAATACTTTAATCAAAGGTTCACCACTATCCTAAACAAATTTCAACCTGAATCTAAACCCACTTAGGAGTTGCAAATCAAAGTATATGCTAATGCTCTCCCATCTTCTATTTCCATGTTTGTGAAGAGAGCTGCCAAAACAACCTTAGCTGAGAATTTTGAAGAAGCCAAAACAATAGAATTTCAAATGAAGGGATTTAAAGAAGGCCTGGTCTCATTAGTTAATAAGGAAGTTCAACCACCTCCCAATAGAGGAATCCTGTTGACTAGACTACCAGGGAAACAAACATAACAAGGTCCCGAAAAGGGGGGTGGAGACATAGAAGACCTAAAACGTATGGTTAAGAAATTGTCAAACAAAATCATAGAAATGAAAAGAAGTGCAGGGGAAGGAAACCAAGGCCAAAGGCCCTATAAACCATTTTTTAAAAGAAATACACCGTTCAAAGCGATTGACCCCCCCCCTAGCCAAATTAAAGATCGATCTAGGAAATGTAGCATTCAACTCTTTCTGTACCTATCACCAAAAGAAACACTCTGAAAGAGACTTCCCACAATGGGTGCATGCCATGAATTTGATGGCCAACCGATTTCTAGATGAAGTTTCCCTAACCAAACAATCAAGTGACTCAACTATGAATATTACTGATCAGGAAGAAGTTGACCCACAAGAAGAAACAACCATGTTGATATGGGACCCTAAACTTCGAGTGCCTTCCGATGACCTATTTGAGGTTCAAGAACCACCCGCAGAAGTCTTGAATGTGAAAACACGAAGTAGGGGTCAACCTGTCTCAAAAAACCTTACTACGATCCAAGATTCGGGAGGAAAACCAGCTCCCGATAACCCAAAAGAACCTTTTATCCCCTAAAGAAATCCTATAAACATCCATACACAAGAATCACCCAAGCTAGACTACAACATAGTAGAAGATTTGAAAAAGTTGAAGGAAAACATATCGTCATGGACATGTGTAGAATCCCTCAGGAAAAGGACTTTTTGTTACAAGCATTGAAATCAGTAGAAAATCCTACAACAAGCACTGACCAAGGAGAAAATATAACTCCCACGGATCTAAGAAATAAACCAACTATGAACGCTTTCTCTGAAGATAAGAAGAGAAAGCCTTTTGTCCCATCGTTCCTTTTGACATTTCAAGTCTTCAACAAAAACCTCCATAATTGTTTGGTTGACTCATGAGCATCCTCTAATGTTATTCCTCTGTCTATATGAAAGAAATTAAACGCAATCCCTCTCAAAAGTGATAAACATTTGATGCAACTAGACTGAACCCAGGTAAAATTTATGGGAAAACTTAAAGATGTAATGATCAGAATGGTGACTCACCCTGTTAGCACCAGAAGTCACCACTGGATTACGACAGAGGTAAGCCTAGTACCCATCAGTTTTATGTCACAGGTTGGTTATAAGAGGGTCAAATGGGCGCAATATCAAGAAAATATTGTCTTAACTCAGAAAACTGGACTGGTATGCACAAGCAGGTGAGGTCTTGGTTTAATTTCAACCAGTAGGTTGTAGTAAGGGTGAGTAGGAGGAAGAATTTAGTGAGAAAATGTAGAGTTATGCCGAAGACATCAGGTCTTCCAACAACCCAAGAGGAAAAAATTAAACACAAGATCTTCTTGAATTCAAATCTCAAAGAAACTGAAAAGAATTATAATAACATTGTAATTAAACTTTCATCATAATGCAGTCACAATAATTCAAGTGAATCAGTCAATCATGAACTCTTTCACTATCAGAGGGAAACAAGAGGGAGTAAGAAATATGACTTTCATTAAACAAGAAATATCAAATTACAAAGCATAACCAGATGATCCATATGGATATCGGTGGCCACCCACCTTTTCTAATGGGCTCAAAACAATTTTCTGACATTTTTGGCAATTTACTATTTTTAGCAGTTTTAACTTCCAGGGCCATTTTGAGGGCCTAAATGAAGGTTTTTCGGTATCGAGCTCCTCAATGATATCCAAAGGCATGATTGAGCCCCCAAAATGAATCTCCTCGAGGATACCTTTCCAACGGGCTATCACACGCCTAAAACGGAGATCGTATGCAAAAGTTACGACCCCGGGAAGTTGATGTACTAACTTACCCAAACGGGGCCCACATGACTTTTGGCGCTTCATCTCCTAGGGTTAGGTTTTTGGATGTCTAGGGTTTTTGGCATTCTTTCTTATTGTAAAAAGGCCTTCAGAGCCTCATTGTAACCATATTCTTGCGAATGCACGCTGCCGCCACATCTCTTCTCAGAGATAAGCCGCCACCATTCTAGCAAGCTTGTTTTCGCTACATTTTACAGTTTCAGCTTATTTCGTTATTGAATAGAAAACCAGTTTTACTGTATCTTTGTTATTTTGTGTTAAGAACCTGTTAATAATCTGTATTCATTTCGTTCTGCTCATAAAATCCATATCAGTGGTATCCGAGCGGTCTGCTCCTTGTTGTCTTAGTGCATGTCCCCAATGAGGTCGGAGTACAAAGAGTTGGGTCTCGAGCTTGTTTCTCTTGAGGACAGAAGCTCTCGCACGCCCAAGCGACCTCCCATGGCAGGAGAAAATAAATATGATGGGACAAGAGATCCTTTCAAACTGTTGATTGAGGAAGCCCTCACGCAACAGAGAAACGAGATGATGGATATTTTCACGCAAATCCTTCGGCAACTACCAATAGGCGACGCATCTTCTTCGAACGGAGGCACCGCCCCCTTCAAGGTAAAAATAAACTTTGATATTCCTATATTTGAAGGTCAGATAGACGCAAATTCTATAGAAAAGTGGTTGAATATACTAGAAGGGTATTTTTTTGTTCATAAATTTTCGAATAGAGAAAATATTACTTTTGCGCTCCTCAAAGTCGTTCCCCATGTCAAAGATTGGTGGGAAACTTTCTATGAGCAAAATGAAACAGAGGAAACCTCATTATTTTCAGTCACAGCTACTTGGGAATCCTTCAGGGATGCTATTAAGGAAACATACTACCCTGTCGGAAGTTATGATGACTTGTATACCAAATGGACCACACTGTAGGAAGAAAGAGACCAAGCAGTGCCAGATTTCACAAATATATTCCATACCTTGCGCACCAAGTTGGGTATCAAAGATTCGGAGCGACATCGGGTGCTCAAGTATCACGGTTCTTTGCATAGATACATCCATATCGAAATGGAATTTCTGGACATCTCATCCTTGGGCGTGGCCTATCGATATGCCGTCAAAATTGAGCAGAAGCTCAAACAAAAGACACAACAATTTGGGCCTGGGAACCCCTCACAACAAAAGCCAGGAAAGGGCGACCCCAACCCACCAAACAAAGGACAGAGCAAATATGGACAGTATCAGGACAACTAGTATAGGCCACAAGTAAAGAAGGACACCAGAAAGACAAAGAAATATATCAGGAAGTGGTGCGACTTCCATAAGAGCCCTTGGCATAACACTGTTGACTGCCGCTCAAAGCAGTCACTGGTGGCTGAAGTGAAAGCCTCTGAATTAGATGCAAATTCTGACTCCAAGACAGAACCAGAAAGGGGGAGACAGATCATTGATGCGGAACCCAGTGCCACCGTTGCTACCACCAAGCTCCAGCCTGGTGAACCAGATGAGCTAGAAGAAGGAGAATGCCTCTTCCATTCACAAATGTGGGTAAAAGGCACCCCGCTACACTTCATCATTGACAGCGGTAGCCAGAAGAACCTCATCTCAGCAGAGGTTATCAAGCGACTGGCCCTGCCAACAACGCCGCACCCACAACCCTACACGATTGGCTGGCTCTGCCAAGGAAGCGATCTCCGCGTCAGCAAACAGTGCCGACTATTGTACGACATCAAGCCCTTCAAAGACGAGGTATTATGTGATGTTGATCCTCTCAAAGTTTGTGATGTTCTTTTGGGCCAACCTTATTTATGGAAATGTCACACTGTATATGAGTCTAGGCCTCGTAGTGTTATTATCACTTTGAACAGGAAATTGTACAGGATACCCAAGGCAGTCCCACCTAGTGATATTTCCTTGATCTCTGCTAAGCAATGCAGGAAGGTCATCTCTCAGATGGGGAAGTTTGTCTTCTTCATGATTCGCTCTCAGAATAAATGAAACATCGCAGCCACATCCAGGGTCTCTACGACCGACCTCTCCACACAGCAGAAACAAGTAGATAAGGTCATGGAAGAATACTTAGATATCTTCTCCTCACCTATAGGGGTACCTCTGCACTGCCAGGTCAAGCACCCCATCGATCTGACCCCCGGTGCACCGCTGCCTAATGGGCCAGTCTATCATTTCTCTTTGCTAGAGAATGAGGAGATCAAGCGACAGATCCAAGAACTTCTCCACAAGGGGCACATCCACCCCAACTCATCACCTTGCGGGAGCCCAATCGTGATGGTAAAAAAGAAAGATGGAACCTGGCGACTCTGTATTGATTACCGGGCTCTGAATAAAATCACTGTCAGAAACCGGTACCCGATTCCTCGAATCGATGACCTCCTTGATCAACTCACGGGGGCCAAATACTTCAGTAAGATTAATCTGAAGTCTGGCTACCACCAAGTCCTGATAGAACAGACAGATGTATGGAAGACCGCCTTCAAGTCAAAGGAAGGAATTTTTGAATGGTTGGTCATGCCCTTTGGTTTGACAAATGCCCCATCCACTTTCATGAGGATGATGGACGATATCCTGCGACCATTCACCAATACTTTTGTAGTGGTGTATCTGGATGACATTCTAATTTATAACAAGACTTGGGCCGAACACTTGCAGCATATCCAACAGGTTTTGCACATCATGTGGCAGCACAAGCTATATGCCAACCTGGAAAAATTCTCCTTCGGCATGGACAAGGTCCATTACCTGGGCTACATCATTGATCAACATGGCGTACATGTGGATCCAACCAAGATCCAAGTCATCCGTGACTGGCCAACCCCAACAACACTCACTAAGCTTCAGAGCTTCTTGGGACTTGCTAATTTCTACCGCAGGTTCATGTTGGGTTTCTCCCATATTGCATGGGCCCTCATCCAAATAAACAGGGGTAGTGGTAAGGCAAAATTTGTGTGGGACCGGTCCCAACAATAAGCGTTCGATGATTTGAAGCAGCGCTTGTGCTCAGCTTCAGTACTTTCACTACCAAACCGGCAACATCCCTTTGAGATCGAGACATATGCTTTAGAATATGTTGTGGGTGTCGTTCTCACTCAGCACGGGCACCCCGTGGCCTATCATAGTGAGACATTGTCAGATACTGTTTGTAAGTACCCTACTTATGACAAAGAAATTTACTCCATTGTGCAAGCATGCCGCCAGTGGAGACATTACATTCTTGGGAAGGAGACAATCATCCACATTGATCATAAGCAACTACAGTTCATGCAGACACAGGGAAAATTGTAGAATGATTGCCATCAAAAGTGGTCCACATACTTGCAACAATTCCACCTCAACATCAAGTATAAAACAGGAAGAACCAATCGCATCGTTGATTGCCTCAGCAGACCACCAGTCGCGGCACTCACCACGGTGCTAGACTCTTGCGGCCATGAGACATCTGGATGGCTTCAACTCTATGGGACATACCCTGACTTCGCCACGACCTACCAAATGTTGGGTGCAAATGCAGTTGTCGATAATTTCCATCTTCAGGATGGGTTGTTGTGTTGTCTAGGCCATATCTATGTTCCATCAAGTGAGCGAGCGAAGCTGATCTGGGAAGCCCACTATAGTTGGGTGGAAAGACACTTTGACGTCAAAAAGACAATGGTGATGCTACATAAACATTTCTACTGGCCCAAACTTTGACAGGAGGTCGGCAAGTATATCAGGTCCTTCACTGCCTATGCTATTTCCAAACCGACCACTAAGAAGCAAGGCCTGTACACCCCTCTTCCTACTCCTGATAGGCCATGGGAATCCATATCAATGAACTACATGTCGGGCCTCCCATGCACCAAGCGGGGAAATGACTGTGTTTTTGTGGTTGTTGATCGCTTTTCTAAGATGGAGATTTTGGTTGCCTGCAAGAAGAGCATCACAGCAGAGGCCACTGCCAAGCTCTTCTTTGAACGAGTCTGGGTACATTTTGGAATCCCACAAACCATTGTATCAGATCAGGATAGTCGATTTCTTAGCACATTCCGGTCGAGCCTTTGGTCACTGCTGGACACCAAGCTCACCAAATCCACGACCTTCCACCCCTAGACAGATGGCCAAACCGAGGTTGTAAATCAAATGATTATGCATATCCTTCACATGTGTAATTCAAAGAATCCTTGAACATGGGATGAGAGCCTTCCCTATGTCCAACATAGCTACAACCGAGCCTTGCATAGCTCAACTGGCCACAACCCCTTTCAAGTGGGGTTGGGATTCCAACCATTGGGTCCCATAGATGTTGCACTTCCCCTTGTGGTCAGCTCGACTGACTCATCTCCTGCTCCAACTAAAGCTGACAAAGCCACCTAATTCATTGAGCGGATCCAACACATCCACCAATAGGTCTAGGATATCCTACAGAAGTCTAATGACAAGTACAAACAACGCCATGATCAACATCAGGTGCTGCATAAGTTTCAGGTGGGCGAAAAAGTTTGGTTGCACTTGCAAAAAGAATGCATTATAGGACCCCATCGGAAGCTTCGCCCACTCCATTATGGACCATACACTATCACCAAGGCCATGGGGGATAATTCATTTGAGCTCAACATTCCTCCTTTCCTTGGCATGCACCCAGTGTTCAACGTGGATCTCCTTCGCCCTTATTTCCCACCATTATTGGACACCTCAGAAGTAGCAGAACAACTGACACCAACAGAGATCAACCCTGACTACATACAACAGGCATCCAATGATAATATTGTGGATAGATAGATCAAGGGTACTCGACAACAAAGGATCCAGCTTTATCGAGTCGTCAAAGCAGGGCAACTCCTACACCAAGGCAAGTGGCTCACCCAGGGCCAAATTCAGCAGAAATTTCCTCATCTAATGGGGGACCTCAATGTAATGGAGACCATTGCTTCCTAAGGAGGGAGGATTGATCTATATGGATTTATGTGGCCACCCACCTTTTCCAACGAGCTCAAAACAATTTTCTGACATTTTTGGCAATTTACTATTTTTAGCAGTTTTAACTTCCAGGGCCATTTTGACGGCCTAAATGAAGGTTTTTCAGTATAGAGCTCCTCAATTATAGTTGAAGGAACAATTGAGCCCAAAAAATGAATCTCCTCAACGATACCTTTCCAACGGGCTATCACATGCCTAAAACAGAGATCGTATGCAAAAGTTACGACCTCGGGAAGTTGATGTACTAACTTACCCAAACGGGGCCCACATGAATTTTGGCGCTTCATCTCCTAGGGTTAGGTTTTTGGATGTCTAGGGTTTTTGTCATTCTTGATTATTGTAAAAAGGCCTTCAGAGCCTCATTGTAACCGTCTTCTTGTGAATGCGCGCTGCCGTCACATCTCTTCTCAAAGATAAGCCGCCACCATTCCAACAAGCTTGTTTCCGCTGAATTTTATAGTTTCAGCTTATTTCATTATTGAATAGAAAACCTGTTTTACTGTATCTCTGTTATTTTGTGCTAA
The DNA here is from genome assembly GCA_009831015.1 of Picea engelmannii. NCBI lineage: Eukaryota > Viridiplantae > Streptophyta > Pinopsida > Pinales > Pinaceae > Picea > Picea engelmannii. The sequence continues at coordinate 81,877 of ML798833.1, forward strand.
GCACCTGTTAATAATTTGTATTCATTTCATTCTGATCATAAAATCTGGATCACCAGAGAACCAGAGTGTTCATTAAAACTTTACAAATCAGGAGCTTTGCTCTACCATCGACCATTACAAAATATAAAAACTAAGTATATATACTCAAAGCAACGTTCTCCCTAAAGAAGCGCACTCTAGTCACTACATTCAAGTCTTGGCATCTACATTTTCCTTTATCATATTACACTTGCATTCTCTTGTCAGACACAAGATCAGATCAGTATGGGCTTCACAAGAAAATCCATGGCAGAGGAAATTTCGGCTGACTGCCTGCCCTCCACGACCAATTTTTCAATGCTTTCCATTTAAGTGGTGAAATGAGGTTTCAACCACCTCCCCCATTTTCATTAACTACTTTCATCGGGATCAGGGCGAGGCCTGACACCCATGAATGTTCCAGGTGAGCTCACAAATCCTTCGAGTCAATTCTGGCACCTCGAGGTCACGCAAAGCTTTCTCTATGACCAACTCGGGCACTTTGATATTTTGCACAGCTCCTTTTCATCGCCCCATGCAACCTCGACCACGACCCTATGCTTATCCCATATGAAATTTTGGGCTTTCTCATTTCGGGAGTTTTCACTCCCCTTGATTTCAAATATCCCGATGCTTGTTCCTGTGAAATGGCTAATCTGGATCAATGGTCAGATTTGCCTCGAATCTAACTACCATGATCATCTCCTGGAACAACTTCGACCGCCCGTCGCTCAATCAGGCTCTTACCTCTCTTAGGCCCCACTTTCCATATGAACCTGAGCTGTGATCACGGGCCTAACTCTCAGGCACTTCGCGATTTCAGGTTTCATGAGTTCACATTGTGCTCCATGCTCAAACCTACGGGTCGTGAAATCACGATCCCTCGGATCGGATGTCACATATCTCTTTGAAATGGACGACCTAGATTATTTCGTGACTTCACGTTTCGTGAGTCCTCATGACTCTGGCCTTTGGATTCTCCATTCTGGGAGTCAACGAAATGATGATCCTGTGCCACACGTCCCTCCTAGTACCAATGACTAGGTTCGGCCTTGCGATTTTGGACCTCTATTTGACGCTAAACTTGGTGCAACTGTATGATCCCGATCACCCGATGGTCGTCGATCTGCTCCATATGATGGATCTCCGTCGTTGAAATTTGATCTTGATATATCACTTGATTTGGGTCCCTATCAGACCACTCTAAATGTTGCACTTGGTGCTAACGACGATGGCCTGTGAAGATTACTTGGATGACTAGCTGAGGGCCTGGGGAAAAAAAAGGATCAACGAAAGAGGTAAAGAAAGAAGTGATCGACCTTAGAGAAAAAATAAAATCTTAGGGCCAATATTTCTCAGGCAACCAACAATGAAAAAATAGGTCTATCCAACATGTGGAAACAAAAATCATAAAAACTACAAGACGAGAGGAGAAACTTATGATCGGGTCTGCAAAAAGAGGAGAAACAGGCAAAATTACAGACCTAGGTAGAAACCACAGACTCACAAGACCTTGGCAAGTTTATGTGATAACATTTGGCTCCACAAGGGATCGCATGCTCCCTACGAGCTCTCAAGAACGCGTAGTTTCAGTGCCTTTGCTTTGGGTTATGGAGTCTCCTACTAAAACAAAATAAACATAAAACAAGAAGGATATTTACAATGGTGGGATGCCGACTGCGGCTTTAAACAAAAAACATTTTCAGGAAGTGCCCATTTATAGGGCCATTAAAAACTTCGTTACCCTCCAAATTATGAAACTTGTAAGTATTATTTGAAAGTGTCTCAGAAATTTTGAAGTGTCCAATCCAAAGGGCTTCAAATTTACCATGCTTGCCCTTGTCCTGTCTGGGTGCATCCCATTTGAGTACTAGATCACCCAGTTGGAAATATTTTTCTCTGCTCTTCTTGTCAAATGACTGCTTGATCTTTCGCTGACAGTCATGTGATTTATTTGTCCTCTTCTCTCTAGTCTATTGCAACTCTACCGGCTGATGTATCCTCCCGATCATGTCATTAGGCTCTTCCTGGCAGTCTTGGAAGAACTTTGCCACCAGCAAGGCGAGCTGAGAAGGAAAAAATGCTTCAGTCCCATATACAAGTTGGAAATGAGAGATGCCCAGGGACCTCTTTGTTGTCACTCTATCAGCCCACATAGAAAATTTGATCTTTGAATCCCATGCCTTCTTGTTGTCCTCTAGTAGTCTTTTGATGATCTTTATCAGGCTTTTGTTGGAGGACTCTGCTAATCCATTGCCTTGGGGATAGTAGGGGGTAGAGTGAATCAATGAAATTTTGAATTGCTCAAAAAAATTGACCAATGGTTCAGCCTTGAAGGATGGAGCATTATCAGTAACAATTCTATTCAGACAACCAAACCTTGCCATAATTTCTTCAAGAAAACCGATGATCACCTTGTGAGAAACAATCCTTGTAGGTATAACTTCTATCCATTTGGTAAAATAATCTATTTTAGTTAGGATCCACCTATGATGACCACTTGAAGGAGGGTGAATCTCCCCAATAAAGTCTAGGCCCCACTGCTGGAAGGGTCCTGAAGCTACTATGGGCTTCAATGGCAGAGACTTGAGCTGTTGCTTCCCAGAGAAGTTTTTACACTTGGTGTAGGCCTTGATTTTTGCACAGACATCAGTGAATAGAGTAGGCTAGTAGTACCCGGCCCTGAGAATTTTGTAGGATGTGGTTTTCCATAAATGATGCCCTCCACATAGGCTGCTATGAAAATCAAACATAATCCTTTGGGCCTCCTGTGGGTTTAGACATCCTAGAAGCACTTCTAGAGGGTCTTTCCAATACATGAACTGGTCAATAAGGCAATATCCAATTGCTTTGAGCTTTAGAGCTCTTGCCTTACTTCTTCCCATACCATCTAGAGGTCGCAACTCCTACAGAAAAAATACAATATCTTTGTACCAGGCGCATTCTGCCAATTGAGGGTTGTCCTGAGGAATTTTATCAGGTAACTCAGCCGGTTGATTTTCTAAGAAAGTGTTGATGAAGTTAACCCCCAAAGATTTGTAATTGGATTCAACCAACATCTTAGCTAAACCTTGGCCTTTAACTAGTTTGGTTGGTTTTATTTCCAGATCAAATTCAAGGATTTTGGCAATCCACTTGCTCCTTCTCCCGTCTATGTGAGGATGAATGAGATTGTCCTTCACAGAGGCTGAAGGAACATATGCAATGAACTTCGAATGAAAAACATAGACTCTGAAAGATTTGAGAGATTTCACCAAATCATAGGACTTCTTCTCCATGATGTCATATATGATATCTTCATCCCTCAATGATCTGTTGAAAAAGGAAATAGGCTTCTCCAGCCCTACATCACTCTTTTGTAGTAAAACGACGACCACTATGTCAAATGAAGCAAAGGAAAAAATAAGAAAATCCTTGGAATAATCAGAACTGACTAGCACAGGTGCTTCAGTCAGTGCCTTTTTTATTTGATTGAAGGATTCTCTGGATTCAGAAGTCAATTTTACTTCGTTCCCCTTCCTAAGCATGGATTTTGAAACAAACCTTGATTTTGAAACAAACCTTCTCAGAAAATTGATTTTGCCCAGGAAGGACTGAACCTCCTTCTTAGATCTAGGAAGTGATAAGGCTTGAATAGATTCTACCCTTCTTGAATCAATCCTGACCCCCCCAACTGATACAATGTGTCCCAACAATTTTCTTTCCTGCATGACAAATAAAGAATTCTTGGGATTTAGGGAGAGACCAAACCTTCTGCATTTCAAAAAGAATTTTCTCAGATGTTGAAAATGTTATTTATCATATTTGGAGATGATTGTTATGTCATCCATATAGATGACAACAAATTTATCTCTTTCTCCAATGAATGCAATGTCCATGGCTCTCTGGAAGGTTTCTCCTGCGTTCATCAATCCAAAGGGAATTTTGGCATACATGAATGTGCCCCAAGGAGTGGTGAAGGCTGTCTTTTCTCTGTCTTCAGGAAGGACAAAGATCTGGTTGTAGCCAGAAAATCCATCAATCATGGAAATTTTGGATGTGCCTGTCACCCTCTGCAATATGTGTTCCATCTTTGACAAAGGGTAATTGTCCTTAGAGATTTTGTTTAGATTTCTGAAATCGAAACACAGTCTGATTTCTTCATTTTTCTTTCTCACCGGGACCAGGTTGGCTACCCATTCATAATATCTCAAAGGGACAATGATTTGGGCATCCAACCACTTATTTACCTCCTTTTCCATAATAGACAGTAGCATAGGATTTATTTTTCTTGATTTCTGCCTAAATGGTTTGGCCTCCTCTCTCAATGGGATCTTGTGCTCTATGACAGTTGTGTCGTATGTTCTGAGGTCTTCATAGGTCCAAGCAAACACATCAACAAATTCCTTTAATAACTCAACATACTTGGCCCTCTGCTCCCTTAACAGGCTGCTTGATAGCTTGATGAATTTCAGATCTTTCTTTGTGCCAATATTGCACTCAGCTACATCAACATCCTCAGTTGGGCCTTTAAAATTTACTACCACATCGTTCCCATCGAACAATATTTCTAAAGGAACTAGTCCCTCTGGAATGTGGTTGATAGGTAGTTGAACAATATGGTGATTAGTAATTTTATTCAAAAATACTTTGGGGGAAGGGTCACCTTCAAAGTCATGAGTCCGATCAATGTGTAATGTAGAGAACTCATCAACCGAATCAAGAAATCTTCTGATTTCAAGATCATCCTCGAACACCTTCCAATGCTTCATATTATCAAGTATGGAGGGCCTATATCTAATCTCAACATCATACCTAATCTTAGGTGGTAGTGGGACCTTGAACTAGCTCGCTGAGACGGCCAAAGAATCAACCATAGTATTTTCCTCTCTTGGAATGAATGAAATGTTGAAGGCTAAGAAGAAATTGTCAACCAGATCCCACACTTCATTTCTATATGATCTCAATCGAGGGTGTTTGTCCTAATAAATATTTTTGATCTGCTGGACAATCAACTCAGCATCCCCAAACATTGATATCTCTTCAATCCCCATGTCTTCCACAGCCCTTAAACCTAAAACAAGAACTTCATACTCTACCACATTATTGGTAGCTTCAAATTCTAGTTTATCGGACAAAGGTATGGCTTATTGACAAGGTGACACAAAAAACACTTTGGCACCAACACCTTCCCTAGAATAGTCTCCTATGCTCCCCTCCGAACACTAGAATGGTAGCATATGTGAGGTCCATCTGCAAGGTTCCCCCAAGCCTTTGTATCCAAGATATTGACAAAAGCATGCCAAACATGGGGGGAACATCAACCACCATGATATCCATGACCACACTCTTCATGGGAAGCTGAAACAAGGTCACGACCAGATCTTTGATAACCCCAAGACATTACACTCTCCTTGAATCAAAAGAATACAAATCATGATAAGCCTTTGTGATTTACAACCAAAGTTCTTCCGTGATAGTTTTGGGCATAAGATTATGAGATGCCCCTGAATCCGTCAAACAATTATGCAACACCTTATCATGTATGTTCACTGATGTATAGAAGGGAGGGGATTTTCATCTTGAAGACTTACTGAGTCTGTGGAATGGCAAGATGGCTTAGACTGCAACAACTTAGAGAGGGCTTATTTTAAATCTTCATTCTTGACTAGCTCTAAAAGGGGCACATGGATTCTGATCTTTTGAATTTCGTGCTCAAAGCTGAAGAAGGAAAGGGGCTTTAGAAATTCTCTCACTTTTGGGACATGGTTTTTGGGTATCGGTGAGGGGTTCTGAGCTTTCTTTTCTTTGTTGTTGTTTGTTGCATCTTTAGCAGGCTTCTTTGCTATAGAAGGTTGATCAGGGATGTCACACTTCCATTCTTTCTTCTTAGACCTAAGATTGTATTTATTGGGACTACTATTAGGATTCTCACCCTTACTTAGCTCATTTATTTGACTGTTCATGAGGGATTCCTTGTATGCATATTGAATCAAATGGGTAAATGGGGAGGTGTCTCCAAGACAAAGGATTTCAGGATCAAGCTCTTCTTCCTCCCTCTCTTCATCGACAACAAGGTTATTTTGGAGGGGGGTTTGGATTTTCTTATCATCTCTCTCTCTGTTTCTGGGCTCTCTTGGGAGTTTTCGAGGGGCATTGTTTCATCTTCTGAAGATGACTCTCTTATCAACATTTTGGACATTCTTATAACCTTGCTTCCCTTTGAATTTCATCTTCTCCATTTCTGCTGACAGGGACTTCACCATCTTGGTCAATTCATCCACTTGAGGTTGAGATGCAGAAGAACCAAAGGTTGCGGCCTCATCTCTCCCTCTCCCTTTGTCTCTGTCGTTTTTATTTCTAAGTTTGTCAACTGCCAATACATTGGATTCTACTTCTAGGACTTCATCTTGCATATGAGCCAAGGAAGTAACTCTTCTTTTTCTCAACAAGAAGCAAAAATCGAGGTCAAAAGCACTAGCATAATTAATTTTGGCAGAGGATTTTGTAGGCTCTATCTCAGCAGGGATCTTACTATACATTTTATCGAATCTTTTGGAGAAGCCAGAGACAAATTCTCCCTCTTTTCTCCTCAGGGAACTAAATTCTGTGATATAATACATAATGTCTTTTTTATCCCCCCATTTCCTCAAGAAAACATCATCTAGGGCCTCAATCCCAGTAATGGATCCATGGGTCAACCCTCTAAACCATTTCCTAGCCTCACCATTAAGGCTCTGGACAAAGACTCTCATCCAGATGCCCTCATTTTCAACATTCAGATTATCTGCATAACTGTAGAAGGAAGCAAGGTGTTCTTCAACATTTATGTCTTCTTCTCTCGTGAACTTGGGCATATAATTTAGGTAATCTCCAACAGGAAGAGAATTAATTGGCTGAGGTAGGACTAGAGGGGCATATCTTGCAGCCACTATGGCATCCATTAGGTTCCTAGGAGGATTGACACTTGCCATAGGGATGATAGGTGGATGAGAACTAGGAGAGGAAGGGGTTCGAACATGGGAGACTGGAACTGAGCTTCTAAGAGGAAAGGGAAACAACAAAGGATTTGGAGAAAAGGCTTCAGGGCTCGAAGGGAAAGAGGATTCCCTTTCTGCAAAATTAGTAACTCCAACAGGAGGGGGAGTAATAAAACTTGGGGTGGGAAAGTCTTTCGAGGTCTAGGGTCTATACCAAGGTACAACTTTAGGGGAGAGAGGAGTGACAAGGATTTCTCCCTCCAAATATAGACCAGGAGGGGAAAACTCAACAGGAACACTCCCAAACTTTAAACTTCGAGAAACTCCAACAGACGGTATAATAGGAAAATGAGAAGCATATATCAGAGTTTCTAAAGGAGGACAGTGAAAATCATCAGAAATACCTGGTTCAACAGCATAAGTACCTTCTCGAGGGGTCTTTCCCTTTCTGACAATTTTCTCTAGGTCAGCTTCAGGTGTTGCTAAAGGTAGTTGTGGAGTAGAACTCGTGTGTATACTTCTAGAAGCCACAGTTGAAATAATGGAGTCGCCAGTGGATTCACCTCAATGGAGTCACCACAGTGGAGTCACCAGATGCACATTTGCAATCTTTGATCTACTAAGTTTTGCTGCACCTTCAGAACTAGTAATCTTTGTCGTTCAATCCCAGGGAAAATCTTCAATTTTGTCCCCGACAATGACACCAAAAATGTTAGCACCAGAAGTCACCTCTAGATTGTGGCAAAGGTAAGCCCAGTACCCATCAATTTTATGTGATAGGTTGGTCATGAGAGGGTCAAATGGGCGCAGTCTCAAGAAAATATCGCCTTAACTCAGAAACCTGGACTAGTATGCACAAGCAGGTGAGGTCTTGGTTTAATTTCAGTTAGTAGGTTGTAGTAAGGGTAAGTAGGAGGAATACTATGGCGAGAAAATGTAGAGTTTTGCCGAAGACATCATGTCTTCCAGCATCCCAGGAGGAAAACCTTAAACACAAGATCTTCTTGAATTCAAATCTCAAAGAAACTAAAAGGAGTTATAACAACACTATAATTAAAATTTCATCATAATACAGTCACAATAATTCAAGTGAATAAGTCAATCATGAACTTTTTCAGTATCGGAGGGAAACAAGAGGGATCAAGAAAGCTGAATTTCTTTGAACAAGAAATCTCAGATTACAAAGCATAACCAGAGAACCAAAGTGTTCATTAAAAATTTACAAATTGGGAGCTTTTCTCTACCATCAACCATTACAAAATATAAAAAATGAGTATATATACTCAAAGCAACTTGCTCCCTAAAGAAGCACACTCTGGTCACTGCATTAAAGGCTTGGTGTCTGGATTTTTCTCTATCAGATTGCACTTGCATTCTCTTATCAGCCGCAAGATCATATTAGTATGGGATTCACAAGAAAATCCATGGTAGGGGAACTTTTGGCTGACTGTCTGCCCTCCACGACCAGTTTTTCAATGCTTTCCATTTAAGTGGTGAAATGAGGTTTCAACGACCTCCCTCATTTTCATTAAATACTTTCATCGGGATCAGGGCGAGGCCTGACACCCATGAATGTTCCAGGTGAGCTCATGACTCCTTCAAGTAAATTATGTCACCTTGAGGTCACGCAGGATATTTCTCTATGACCAACTCGGACGTTTTGATATTTTGCATGGCTCCTTTTCATCGCCCCACGCGAGCTCGGGCCATGACCTCGTGCTTATCTTATATGAAATTTTGGGTTTTCACATTTTGGGAGTTTTCACTCCCCTTGATTTCAAATATCTCGATGCTAGTTCCTACGAAATGGCCCATCTAGATCAACGGTTAGATTTTCCTTGAATCTGACAACCACGATCATCTCCTCAAACAACTTCGACTGCCTGTCGCTCAATCAAGCTCTTATCTCTCTTAGGCCCCACTTTCCATATGAACCTGGGTTGTGATTGTGGGCCTAACTCTCAGGCGCGTCGTGAGTTTGCGTTTCGGGAGTTCAAGTTGTTCTCCATGCTCAAACCTCCGGGTCGCGAAATTGCGATCCCTCGGATCAGATGACACGCATCTCTCTGAAATAGATGATCCATATTATTTCTCGACTTCCCGTTTCACGAGTCCTCATGACTCTGGCCTTTGACCACTCCATTCTGCAAGTCAGATAAATGTTGATCCTGTGCCATGCGTCCCTCTCAGTACAAACGACTAGGGTTGGCCTCACGATTTTAGACCTCTGTCCGACGCTAAACTTGGTGCAACTGTATGATCCCAATCTCTCGAGGCCCATCGATCCGCTCCATTTGATGGATCTCCATCGTTGAAATTTGATCTTGTTCACTTGCTTGATTTGAGTCCCTATCAGACCGATCTAAGTGTTGCACTTGGTGCTCACGATGACGACCAGTGAAGATTACTTGGATAACTGGATGAGGGCTCGGGAAAACAAAAGGATCAGTGATAGAGGTAAAGACAAAATTGATCGACCTTAGAGAAAATAAAAAATCTTAGGGACGATATTTCTTAGGCAGCCAACAATAAAAAACAGGTCTATCAAACAGGCGGAAACAAACAACAGAAAAACTACAAGCTGAGAGGAGAAATTTATGATCGGGTCTGCAAAAAGAGGAGAAACAGGAAAAATTACAGACCTAGGTAGAAACCATAGACTCACAAGACCTGAAAATTTTATGTGATAACACACATGAAATTTGTTCAAGTAATTGACATCATTGTAGTAGATATCCGAGAAGTTTATGGATTGCTACTGAGTCGAGATTGGTCCAAGAAGCTAAACAAATACTTTAGTACAAAATGGGCTCACCTCTGGCTACCATTAAAATGACACACTAATATGATCAGGATTGATAGGGAAAAATATCTAAAACATACTGTCACCAACATAGAAACCCTTAACGAACCCTCATCGACAGATTTCCCCGTGCTAGGAAATTATTCTTGTGACTCTGGTTTCAGGCCCCTCTCATCTGATGTTCCTCTTACTCAAAAATCCGAAATAAGTTTTCAAGAAAATTTTCCAACGACAGTGGAAGAAACCCTCTTCTGTCAGTAACTGGTGTTAGAGATCACATAATAGATATGAGAAAAGGAAAAAAATGGTATAAAAAAGGGAGCTGATGGTTTTCTCTCACAAATTTGGACCTTATACTTCGATGGATCTAAATCAAAAGAAGGGTCACGGGCAAGGTACATCCTGATTGATCCAAAAGATAAAAAAAATTCCCTGTCTTGTAGACTAGAATTTGAATGCACAAACAACATCGTCGAGTATGAAGCTCTAGTACAAGGGCTAAAGAAATCCCAAGACTTAAATGTTAAAGAATTGAAGGTTCTTAGAGATTCTGAAATCATCGTTAGACAAGTAAGGAACACTATACATTTCAACTCTCCCCACCTAAGGAATTACCAACAGGAAGTGCACAGGCTAATGGAATGTTTTGAAGATTTCAACATTACAACGATCCCCTGAACAAATAACACTCTTGTTGATTCTCTAGCCACCGTCGCCTTGAGATTATCCCCTCTAGAACACTACAAAGCCTCCTGATTCACTGTGGAGCTACTCTACAAACCATCAGTGCCCAAAAATATTTCTACTTGGAATGTCTTTGAAGGAGATGAACATATCATAAACGTTTTGACCAATCAAGATAATTTTAAATACTTGGCCATTGACGATGAAGTATTTCAGGAGCAATTAGCATAAACCGATCCTTATACAGATCAACCGACCGACAAACCAAGGTCTCACACGATACCGAAAGGTATAGCTAATTTAGAAAACCTTTTTTACTTAAGGGAAATATTTGAAGGGTCAACTAATACAAAAACGAGGAGTTCATGTCCCATGCACAAAACTATAAATCTAGGAACCCCGAAAAACCAAAAGAACATAAATCTCGGCAAGACAGTATCTAAAGAGTAAAGGAAGGCCTATCTCAAACTTTTCAGGCAATATCAAGATGTCTTTGCATGGGCCTACTGATATCTAAAAACTTATGACATTCATATCATTCAACACACAATCCCGTTAAAGCTCATAGTGAAACCTTTCCAGCAGAGGCTCTGGAAGTACCACCCATCCCTGGAGCCTCTCATGTGTCAGGAGTTAAAGAAACTACTAGATGCCAATATTATTTTCTAGGTTAGACATTTTGCATGGGTAGAAAATTTGGTTCCTATGAGGAAAAAGTTTGGGGATATCCGCCTATGTGTAGATTTCAAAAACCTCAACAGAGCTTCAGAAAAGGAAAATTACCCAGTTCCACCAATGGAGCAACTATTGTAGACCATGTCTGGCTTTGAGATTTTCTCCCTGCTGGACAGTTTTTCAGGCCAATATTTCTTCCTCTAAACTTTTGCTTCCGACCAATCGTTAGCCGCAATATTGACTCAGAAGGATGATGACAACAATGAGGCCCCAATATTCTTTATGAGCACTAATCTCCAAGGGGCCAAGCTGAATTACCCTGCTATAGACAAACATGTTTATGCAGTGTACAAGGAAGTGAAACACTTCATATATAATTACATCCTTAAGAACCATACCAAAGTCATCATGCCTCACCCTGCAGTCTGATCCCTATTTACTCAATAGGATATGGGGGAAAGAAGAGGAAATTGGATGGCAGTAGTCCAAGAATTTGATCTACATATAAAACCAGCTAAACTGGTTAAGGGACAAGGATTATGCAAAATGGAAGTTGAAGCCTAATACCAAGTAAATGAAGACCCCAGATGGGAGAATGAACTAGAATTATGGTGTGGTGAGGCTTCATATGTCTCCCCAGGGTAAGAGTCTTGGTATGTGAAACTGATTTATCTCCTGCATCATTGAACTTGCCCAGAAAACCTAAATCCCAGGGAAAGGAGAGCCCTCAGGTTAAAATCAACACAACATCACCTCATAAATTCGGTGCTCTTCCGTGTTAATTATGATGGGGTACTTTTAAGATGTCTCGAATGTGAAGATGCAAACAAAGTTCTGAAGGAGCTCCATGACGGTCCCGCAGGTGGACATTTCGTGGGAAACACCACCACTCACAAAATAATAAGAGATGGATATTATTGGCTTACTTTGTTCAGGGATGCTCACACATATGTTAGAAACTGTAAAACTTGCCAAATAAGCGCAGGGAGAGAAAAGAGAGCAGTTGTCCCACTCCAACCTGTGGTCGTTACCAGGCCATTCGAGCAATGGGGGTTAGATATCATAGGAAAATTACATTGAGTTCCTCAAAACATCATATATACATACTGACTGCCACAGACTATTTCACAAAATGGGTAGAGGCCATCCCTCTAACTCATGTGAATGAAAAGGTGGTGATCCAATTCATAGAGAAACAACTCATTACTAGGTTCGGGATGCCCTATGTCCTTTTCTTTGATAATGTTACTTAATTTTCTTCCACCTTATTAACAAAGTTCACTCTAGACAAAGGAATCATAATCAAATACTCTGCAAAATATTATCCATAGGGGATCAGAGTGGAAGAATCAACCAATAGGAATCATAATCAAATACTCTGCAGACAACTAGATGAATTAGCACAGTTCACTCCATAACACCTTATGGGATGATAGAGTAACACCCAAGGAATCCATAGGAAATTCCCCATTCTTTATGGTATATGGATAGGAAGCCATTCTCCCGAAAGGGATATATCTTCCATCTCTTCAGCTTGCTCAAGATTCTATAGGACAACCCTCATCAGTTATACAACAAAGAATTGATACCCTCATGTTGGAGGAATAAAGAGAGAAATCAAATAAAAATTCATAGCTCATCAACAGATAGTTAAAAGGTGGTTTGATAAACATAAGGCCAAATAGAAGAATTTTGAAGTAGGAGACTTAGTCCTAAAATGGGAAAGAGAAAATGAGCCAAAGGGAAAACATTCTAAGTTTCAGAATCTATGGCTCGGACCTTTCCAGGTAGCTAAGAAAATTGGGGTAGGCACGTATCGGTTTCAAAATATGAGGGGGGAACTTAACGCCCTCCCTATGACCGACCAAGCCCTAAAATAATATTTCCATTAAAAAAAAATGTGTGTGTTTTCACGATGTTTTGTTTTAGGTAGGTCGATTATAGAATGAATTTTTTATTTTTATTTCTTGCTATATTACTTCTGCACTTTGGAATATTGTGTCTAGCAAGATAGTGGTTGACCTCAATTCATCCGATATGACGAACTCTGTTCCTGACTCACCGATCACATAAAACACAAGAATTGTTGGGGGACCTGCGATTGTTTTAAAGGGTTTTCTATCTAACCTACAGATGAAAAACCTTGGGAAAATTATGAAGTGTCTTCCTGGTGGTCTGGTAAAACCTTAAGGGAAAGGGGTGGTAAGCTGGAAAGGACTACATGTACCTCAAAGACGGAGCTATCAAAGATTCACCTTAACCGCCTCATTTTGAAAATAATAGATGTCCTCCTCTCCCACTCACTCATGGCATTCTTTTGAAATAAAATAAACTATATCAAACGAGTGCACAGTATGAGAGGGTATGCAGATAACTCCATCAGGGCTATGGATGCTCATTGGCAGCGAAGCAAGGTCTGTGACGTCAGGATGACTCCGTCGGGGCTATGGATGCTTGCTGGTAGTGGAGAAACACCGTAGCAAGTGAATGATGATAACTAAAGGGCCTGGGGTTAGTGAATGCTTTACTCGACTCTTGTCAAAGGAGGCGTTAGTCAGGGTTACAGGAAATGAAGGTGGAATAATGTTTGAAAACCCCACAGGCAGGCCCAGATGCATCAACCAGGGAATTTCAAATGCAAGAATAAAAGAGGCTCTGATAAAAACCAGTTAAGTTCTTAACCAACTTTTTTATCAGTCGAGCCTGAGCTAGGAACATAGATTCTACTTTCTCCTAGTAAGTCGCCATTTTTTGAGAACTCAACACACCCTAAAAAATCATTTTTCAATTTTTTACTTTTTGGGTACCACTTGATCTTCTGCACTATATGATTCGATCTCATTGTTGAAAATGTTTTTTCTTTGATTATTTTTATGACTCGCATAACCTGTTCAGGTTTGTTTGAACTTATGAAACCCCTTGACTAAAAGGGCCTTAACACCTGAATAAAGAATCGACAACCAAAACACTTCACCCGATGTGCTCAAATTTGACGTCGAAAATAATTCAAGTAAGTATAGGAACCATTCAGAAACAACATTTGTCGAGCACTAATATTCACTAGCATCAACATAAGGGAGTTTTGATTTGAATTAAGTTTTTTGAATGAATATATCGTCGATAACCGATTCCCCTTCAGCATCAGTATAATAAAGGGAGGACATACGTTAACGAATAACGAAAAGATATCGTCGATAGTCAAAACCCGATGCACCTTATCAGGATCGGGGGAAATCTAGGAAGATCACAATAAAATTTTTGATTGTGATAAAGTTATCCCCGATCGCCGATCCCCGATGCGTTTTTGACATCGAGAATTTTTTAAGGGAGACGATCTGAGAGCACTTTGGTAGGATTATCACCGATTGCCGATCCTTGGCACTTTTTCGACATCAGCAGGACAAGGTTTGTTCCAGAACGACTGACTTAAGGAAAGTTATTGACTTCAATTAATACAAGTGAATTAACTCACCAGTCTTCAAGACCACGTGTCTTTACCAGGTATGAGGGTCGTACGGTCTAGTGCTATCTCAAGTTATCCTTGGTCCCCTAAGTCCGATTCACACCTCTGAGTAAGCGTTGTCACGTCAACAATGTATGGTAAAATCAATCGACGTCGAAAATTTTTGCAGGAGGTTATCAACAAAAATGTTCATAGCACACCCCCGATTCCCAATCCACTCACTGAGAGAGCGACACGATGGGATGTTTTAGCATTAGATATGATCGGATTTTGAGCATTTAAGGAGATAATTAATACCCAATCCCACATTAGTTTCTACCTTGTGCCCCAATAAAAATAGTCGTTTAAAATCACCGATAGACCACATCACCACTCGCGCCTCCATCGTCAACCCATGATGAATTTAATTTCTAGAGATCCGACGACATATTTGTTACAATTTCACTCATAACCCAAATTGATTGGCTGATGTGACACAATAAGATCTTCCCTGTTTAAATTCTCTTGATCTGTTGTAAACGAAATCATTCTGTGCCTAAGAGAATTCTAGAGCATCCGAAGGAGCAAGATGAGTGACTCGAAGGCTGTATCGATCCTGTGATTGTAAAAATAACCAGGTTTTAACAAGCTTCAGAGGTATGTATCTGAGTTTATAAATTTGTTGGCTATAATTCATATGTTTTTATCCATTTTTTTGTTTTGTTTTACACAGCCTCTGAAATTTTATTTTAGTTGCAGGAACAATGCTGCCAAGAAATCCAACCACTATGCGATCACCGAGGGTGTCGAAGCTGAAAGAACTAGAGGTAGGCAAAGGCTCTTATCCAGGGATCGCAAAACAATTAGAATATGCTCCAAGGCCGGAACCTATCATTAAGACATCAATGAATAAGGTTTTCATCTAGCCTCCGGCCTTTGGAGATACAAATTCAAGCACATGGTCGAAGATGGTGCTCCCACATTGGGGGGATATATTTAACAGGATCAACCAAGAGGAGTACCCATTGGGGGGATATATTTAACAGGATCAACCAAGAGGAGTACCCATAATATGTCCCACACAATTATCTAGACGTAAGGGTGCTCGATGACCAGGTGTTCCCGAACATCCGACGGCCGTATCTACATATTGTGGGAAGCAGAACCCCCATTTTTCCCTGCATAGAGGTTCTTAAATGTCTCATCGACCACACGGACACACAAAAGTGTCTAATCAATGATGACAATGGTGGGTGTGTCGAAGTATTCCTCCCGGTAGAAGTTCAGAAGTATTACAAACTCAGGGACCCATAGGAGCGGCTAAACACATACTTCATCATGAAGTTATACAAACACCATGACACCAGTCGAGTGATGGCCTCATGATGGAGGGAGGACAAGAAGTTTACCAACCAGAGCACTAGTTGGTATGGAACATCTAACATAAGGGAGCCATACGTCTATTTGATGGCTATCATCTGTCGATTGTATGAAGAGAAATATTGCTCAAGGTTTTCAGAGGCATGGATGCCTTTATCATACACAGTTGTGATCGTCAGGTGTAGCTTCAACTAGGGAGCAATAATCTCCAAGAAACTGAGCATCAGTGTGCAGCAAGCCCAAGCACCGAAGGAAGGGGAAGCACCAATGGTTTACATGGATTCATACTTGCTCGACGTCATGTGCACTAGAAACTTCTTCACCGACATGAATCTGAGATGGCATGTTGCAGAGTTCCCGGTCCACGTCTACTTCATCGTGCTATGGGAAAACATCTATAAGAAATCCTACTCCCTCATCTTCGATGAATTCATCACCCAAATTTATTTTGTTCTTTTTAAGAAGGAATTCCCAAGGCCATCGACGTCAACAAAAAAAAATGATATATGAGGTAGGCCATTCGTATTTAGATGGTTGCGCCACCTACATCAAGGTGTTCAGGGCCACCAGAGCACCACATATCCTACCATCTCATGTCCCGGACCAGCTTATCATAGGATAAATATGCTATCAAACCATCTTGCAAGGCTACAATGCCACCCCGGTCAAGGACAAGAAACGGGCGTTCATACCCTATGGTTTCCATGTAGGGTTCTACTTGGTAAAGGATACCGCTCAAGTCAAATAAGAAGGGATGAGCCAACTCGAATTCAGATACACAACGGGTTGATTCCACAAGCACGATCCAAAGGGCCTGGTATTGCAACATGCTTCACAAGTGTCGTCCTATTGGTCGTATGCTCACGACAAGCTCGAAGATAAAGTCTTCACAGAAAATGCCCAGGATTGGGATGAAGTGGTACAAAGGATTGTCGACCCTAAAATGACCAAGTTCAGGGCCATGAGCTTGGATGAACAAGTGATGACAATAGAACAGTTGAATCAAGAGACTCTTACATCCAAGGAAGAAATCAGAGTGGTAGAGACCACATAGGTGCATAACAGGGGACTGACTATGACACCAAAGGCACATGCAAGTGGATTGCTCCTGATGGAACAACGACAGATATTAATCGATCAACTTTCGAATGATCCATACCTCATAGAAATGGAAATGGTCCCTGTCAATAACCCAATTGAAAGATGGGTAGGTCCAAGTGGCCCAGAGCTGGTACCAATTGAAGAACTCGTCAGGTTAGATAACCCTAAAGTTACAACGCCATAGGCCAGATCATCTGGGGACGTTTCAGCTCAGTCAGAGATAGCAAGGAAATTAGGGAGAGGAAGTGAACCAAACCCCCTCCATGACTTAATAACAATTTATGATGATGAGTAGAGTTCAGAGGTGTCCTTGGTGACTCCAATGCAAATCACATAAGAAAAGGAACCCGAGAAGGCATCTTCCCCAACTCCCGATGCCCAAATTTGAGGCTTTCCACAGAATGAACAGGAGGTCGAAAGTGTCTTAGAAACTAAGCTACTTGATGTATCAGACCCAAGTGGATAGCCCAAACGACGAGCTAGGATCGAGAGAACAAAAAGAAGAAGTTCCACATCAGGAAATCGACATCTCAACAACCGATTATCAAGTAAGTACCGAGCCTACCCCTGATGCTTGAATTTCATCTAGTACTTTACCTCTCGATGAGAAACAACCATAGGTCATACCTTTAGAGAACACAAAAGAGGTTCAAGAACCTAGTCCTACACAAATATACATTGTCAGGAGCTTGGGAAATATGCTTACCTGGGGTGATCAACAAATCCCCGAACCTGTGGATGAGGTTTCTGATATAAAATCCATCTCCTATGATCGAAAGAGGAAAGCCATCATGAAGAGAAACACCAAGAAGAGGAGTCTTACTCTGGATCGCTCCATCCTCATCACCACAGAAGAAAAATTGATTAGCGCGGAGCATGCCAAGACATATGAGCTTATCGACGCAGGGATGGAAATCACAGATGCCACCCTGGATAGAGAGAAAATGGATGAAGAGGAGCTGGCTATTATGCTGAAGGAGTTGGAACATCTATTCCATTTAGAGAAATATTATCAAGACTCCACACAGGCCACGATGTTCTTGCGAAGCGAATTCCAAAAGGCCTATGGTAAATTTATGAATGAGTGACACCTCTTCACTGCACGGATAGCTGAGTTCTAAGAAGACACCCTCATGGCGCTGGTGACGTGCAAGGATATGGAAAGGTGGTATGAGAAAGAACACCAAGCAGTGGAAAGGATTGACTACATCAGTGCAGTCCAACAGAGCCGATATGCAGAATAGCACGACATCTGGGTACTAAGGGATAGCAACATCAACCACATAAATAAGTAGGCCAAATACTGGGTGAAAATGGCCCAAGAACCTCATCAGGAAATCCAAGAGAAATTTTCCGAGTGTGAAAAAATCTGGACCAAGATCAACCGGGCGATGAGAGACATCGACCTTCCATAATTCGACACACCTGATGACTTTGCCGACTTGAATGACATAGTCAAATTTCATGTCAAACAAGATTCATCGTGGGTTGCGGAGATAACAAAGGTGGTGAACATGGCACCCAGTCAAGTGCAGCAGTTCATGGAACAACCGATCAAGGCTCAGAGAATGTTGTAGCAATTAAGCGCTAGAATAGTCAAGTATTAGGCACGAGAAGTGGAGATAAAGGAAATCCTTTCGGCCCCAATGGACCAACATGGATTTCCATATGCCAACACATGTGAAGAGCTCTTCGTGAAATGGTCGGAGTAAGAGAATAGTCATCCACTCAAGTGAAACATTTGATGACTCTTAGAAGACTGAGCGATGAAAGCGCCATGTGGCGATGTTTTGTTTTAATTAGCTTTCACTTTTGATAGTTATTTTTAGTTAATAATATGTTATAAATAAAGGGATCGACATAGAGGACCAGGTCGATGGTTTTTGCAAAGACCCTCATTTTTTGGATTGTAAACAACTATTTCGGAGCTACCTTAATTGATAAGTCTTGTTTAGGACCTGAGACAAAGTTTTTCTATTTTTCATCAAAAGCATCTGTGATTGGATTTGAAGAAGAATTATTTCTGATTTTATCTCATGAATGGATGCTGTAATGAGTAAGAGCCTCTAAATCTGTTGATAAGTTATATAATTCAGTATTTTTATAGTTCTTGTCTCTAATGACGAAGAGTAAATCGTTGTGTTAATATGTGATTGATGATTAGAGTCAAGGAAACTATTTTTCTTTCCATCATTTATTGCATGTATGTTTTTCTCCTAGTAATCGTATCTCAGTCAATAATTGGAACACCAACAGGTTAATGTATTAGTACTAGGCTTGTTGTAGGTGTAAGAATCATTGTCTAGATGCTTGAGTATGAGGGTTATCCCGAGCTCAACCTTCTTCAGTAGTTAAGTCCTTTCCCCTTTGTTACCCAGTTGGTTTATACCAACTTTTATCTTGTATCAGTCCCACCTATAAGAGAAAATACAAAAAGAGAACGTCTGAACTGAAGAAGGATATTTCACAGGAAGATATATTGTCAATCACTATATAAATCCCATCGATTAATTGGTTGGATCGCAAGATCTGGAGAACCATTCCACCATTAAACACTGCAGATTCTAATTGGGCCTCGGTGGCTGGTTTGGTTCCTACTGTTGAGTTAAAGGGTTTTAGGACCCCTCAACAGGAATTTATATCCAACCTGAGTTGACCTTTCTACAATTTGTCTCTTTACTTTCATGAGTCGACCATCCTGTGAGTCTAGTCAATTCCAGATTCAAAATCGACAAATTTCTCTGCATGATCATCGATATCCTCCAGTCTTTTCCCGACGGCTTGTCGAAGACCTCATGGTAGTGAGTATTACACTCACATTGTACTCCTACCTGAGTTTTGAAGATATTGAAGTTGTTGCTTGAGCTATGAAGTCTTCATCTCTTGTCGCAGGTGTCACTACCTTCTTGAAGATGCATATTGCACTTGTATATCTTCGACTAATTTTGAGATGTAGATCCACCATGTATTGGTCACGAATACACTTTATACATTTATATGATATGGATTTGTAGTGTACTTGATTGGCCGCCATAATTAGTTCATCTCGAGCATGGGTATGCCCACCTCAGAGAGACAATTGTTGTTTTGCAGATGGCACCTCCCGAACTCTGGTCCCAGGCTCACTCGACTCCGTGATGGTAAATATATTGTAATGTATTTTGACCATCAGTTTCTCTTATGACCTCATACATTAGGGGGAATATGTTATAGCCCTAAAATTCCCTACTTATGCATACATGGCATTGGAATTTCTACTTGCACAATTTTCCAAACCATTGCTGAGGAACTCTATTTTAAAAACCTTTTTTTGGAGCATGTACGCGCCTTGCTGCACTACTGCCTGTGTACATATGCTTGCTACATGCTAGACAACCCACGTACATACGCTAGATGCATACTAAACAACCCACGTATACCTTCAAAAGTTGCAAGGAATTCAGTGGATTTTATGGGCTATAGTCGGTTTCTCAACCATTTCACCTACTATAGCCCATCCCCAAACCAAATAATTATCCTATTTTCATATAAAAGGTGGTGTTGGGGTATCATTCCAACATCCAACATTAGAACGGTGAAACTCTTCCCAAATTCCTTTTCCCTCCTTGCCCAAGTATTTGCAACATTTTTTGAGTTCTTACCTCATCATTTCCTCTCTAGCCTTTTTCTCCCATACAATCCCTTCCCTTCCATTGGAGTGATCAATATATTGTGAGAGAAGGAATTTGGAAGGTGCACTTGGATCAAAGTTAAGAGGAGCCCAGACCAGGTTTGCAGAGCGTCAGCCTGCAAATGTTGTAATTTCCAATCTTTGAATATTGAATAAAATAATTTTTTTCCTTGACCCAATTGATATCTTTACGTATTTTATTTGGTTGATGCATAATGAGTTATGTCTAACCCTAATTGATGAATAGAAATAGAATGTTTGTAGCCTGGTTTGCCTAAGCATTGATGCAGGTCAACTTTGGGAGGATACCAACATCCAAGGAAGCTTCAAAGCGGGAGGTGGTCTACATTGAACATTGGACTAAAGGTATTGCTTCTGATCCACTCTCCTATTTTATTTATGTCCATGTTTTCTGGAATATTTGGGGTAGTTTAGGAATTAGATTGACTTTTAAGGGAGTCATTGCTATGTCTATACTTAGAACCTTGATATAGTTATAGGGGGATTTTCCCACTAGCACATGGGAACCAAATCATGAAGGTGCCACCCCTGTGTCGGGAAATGAAATAAGAAAGGAAAATTTACTAGTTGTGACTTTGGTTCTCCTCACTCAACCTAATTTCTAAATATTATAACTGAGGAATGAAATATCATACCATTATTACTACAACGATCCCACTTGTAATGTACCAAACCACCAAGGCTAGGACACACTACTACCATAATTCCCTTCAAGACTCTCTGATACCAATCTATAATGTACCCAACCACCAACTGAGCCACATTATTCCAAAACAATGCACAATTTTGTTCCAATCTTTCCATGAAAGAAACATGAATCGAGAGCATGCAATCAAACCAGAACGTGATAAACCATAAAATAAATGAACAACATGACATGCATCAACTGAGCATATCATAGTCACATCATCTTAGATGTAATAATAATACATAACAAAGTCTAAATAAATATACAAGGAAACAAAGAGAGCACTTATCATTAATTGAACCATTCACCAACTAGCTACAAGACAAGGATGTTCCTCCCAACCATAGATATTGTTGTTCATTCACTCTCAATAGTAGTGTCACCCTTGAGCCAAAGACATGAATCCACATGGACATGTACTAGGCCAAATCTAAAGCACACAACAGTTGGCTAACAGGCTCTCAGGTGATCAGGGGATCAAATTTTGCTCAAAAATTCAAAGTGCTCAGAATCGCTTCAAACTGGACGAGAGCGTAGGCCTCGTCGTTGCGAACCAAACGCAACTCGTTTCGTCTCAAATGGACGTCGAGAGCGAGAGATGTTGCAATATGTTCGGAATGTCAAATAGGCAAAAAAGGGGACGCTGACTGTACAGTCCGTACAGGCTGACGTGGCAAGGCCGTACATCCGTATGATGATGTGGCAGAGGTGATGTGGCTGACAGTTGGGCGAATCAGAATGAGACACGTGGCATTGTTTGGACAAGTGATTGGGTGCCACGTGGCCCAGTCATGGGCTGCCACGTGGCACCCCAGTATTAGCTATTGGTTTGTTTGTTAAAATATATTGGAGTCCGTGGGGTTCGACCCCGGACCTCCCCACCGCATAGAGCCTTCAAACATTCTGCCTGAACAACGGACCACTGGTTACGCCTTGTTATGTATACGAGCTTTATTGTATTTGAATTTGCATGTTGTAATGTTTGGCGGGGGGACGGGCCGGGGCTTAGCCTTGACCCGCAGTCATATTGTTATACATATATGTGACCATATTGTATCGCGCGGGAATGTTAAACCATAACCAAAGCCCCCGATCATATTTATAATATATACAACCATACCCATGGTTAAATGGGTGCGGGGTAAATCACATGTATAAAGCACGCGGTCCTATTATGTCACATGTGACCACAACCGGAGCACGTGGGGTGTTTAAAATAGTTTCAAACAGTTAGCCTTTTTTCCATAGCGCGCGGTCATATGACCCTCACATGCCCAGGTGCTAGGCGGTTAGGGGATGGCGCGCCCATAACCGTCCTACAGTTCGCATCGTTGGCGCGGTTGTGCCCGGTGCTGGGTTTTCATGCTTTAAATTGCATGTGTGCCAGGTTCATGACACAAGGGTGTGTTTTGTAGATGCAGAGACAACAAGCTTGAAGGGGGGACTTCCAGGAGGCCTAACGTCTTCGTTTTTCGACCGATTGAGGTGCCGAAAAAGCCCAGCTAGGGTTTTTTGGATGCTCTGAAGCCATTGGAGTAGTCTGTTGGTCAGTTTGAGCATTGTAAGACATGTTTTTGAGAACTTTGAGCAATTAATAATAATGATCCATTGGAAGCTGGACCAGGAGATGTAGCCCAAGAGAGGGGTGAACTCCTTTATCAATTGTTGTGTTTATGTGCTTATGTTCATTGACTATGTTGTTGTTTATTTGTATCTTGCATGGGTAATCCTTTAATTAATGTGTTGCAAAGTTGATCCATTTGCTTTTAACACATAAAATTTACTTGCAAATAATTTCAAGATTTCAAGTCTTCTTCATTTTTAGATCAAGTTGGTATCAGAGCACTGGTTTTTGAAGACTTGATT
>ML798833.1:109579-124474 GCA_009831015.1 Picea engelmannii
CGGTCATATTTATAATATATACAACCATACCCGTGGTTAAATGGGCGCGGGGTAAATCACATGTATAAAGCACGCGGTCCTATTATGTCACATGTGACCACAACCGGAGCGCGCGGGGTGTTTAAAACGGTTTCAAACAGTTATCCTTTTTGCCATAGCGCGGTCATATGACCCTCACATGCCCAGGTGCTAGGCGGTTAGGGGATGGCGTGCCCATAACCGTCCTACAGTTCGCACCGTTGGCGCAGTTGCGCCCGGTGCTGGGTTTTCATGCTTTAAATTGCATGTGTGTCAGGTTCATGACACAAGGGTGCGTTTTGTAGATGCAGAGACAACAAGCTTGAAGGGGAGACTTCCAGGAGGCCTAACTTCTTCGTTTTTCGACTGATTGAGGTGCCGAAAAAGCCCAGCTAAGGGTTTTTGGACGCTCTGAAGCCATTGGAGCAGTATGTTGGTCAGTTTGAGCATTGTAAGGCATGTTTTTGAGAACTTTGAGCAATTAATAATAATGATCCATTGGAAGCTGGACCAGGAGATGTAGCCCAAGAGAGGGGTGAACTCCTTTATCAATTGTTGTGTTTATGTGCTTATGTTCATTGATTATGCTGATGTTTATTTGTATCTTGCATGGGTAATCCTTTAATTAATGTGTTGCAAAGTTGATCCATTTGCTTTTAACACATAAAATTTACTTGCAAATAATTTCAAGATTTCAAGTCTTCTTCATTTTTAGATCATCAGGTTTTCCCAACCACACAACAATCCCAATTTCCATCTCTCTTCCCCTTCAGCCTGCACAACCCAAATAAATGAACCCCTTTCTCATCCATACAATCTCTTAGGTTGTTCCATTTCTCTTCCAAGGCTCCAGTGCTACTAGTTAGGAATCTCAATGATGAAAATTCCAAGGATTCTTAGCTATGAACAATTATTTCAGAATCTCCATCAATCTTATGCACGCACATCCATTCCCTTCCTGGAATTATCTATAAATTCTTACAACCACCTCACAATTTCTCTCCTCCTCTAGATATTTGTCTCCATTCCCATACCTAGTGTTGGCATGTAGTGGGAAGACCCCAGGTTCAACATTAAATCACCAACAAAACCTTAAAGGTATCATCCATTTCAACATCACCCGCAAGTAGGTGAAGTATCACCCGAGGTACCTATGGGGACTGTAGGAACCAAGTTTTCACAGTCATGGGGGAATATGAGGCATTAATCCTTATTGTTTACTTAACATTCATTCATATACCATATGCATGAACTCATAACAACATAACAACATATGAAATATTCATCTTACTTAACCATTCAACATGTTCCCAGAACCATCATATACATGTTCATATTAACCATTAAGCATATACTACATTTGTGCAACAAACATAATAAACTAACACATCATAAAGAAAAACACATCAAGATACATGAATTTAACGTGGTTCACCCCAAATTGGGATACGTGCACAATGGATGGCTTCTTATATTATTCATTCATCTTCACTTCATACAACATATGTGCACTACACTCATACAATAATCTTTAGTTAAAACCCAAACCTGTCCAAGTTGTTCTATGCTACAGTGCACACATACTTCTCAACCGATATTCAACTCAACGCATATTCCCCGCTCATACTAACACTCTATTCTTATCCACTTCATTATTTCTCCAAACTCTAAATAATTCTACCCAAAACCCATTACATATTCATTAGGTCTTAGCCCATTAAAATGTGGACAAAATGTCCCAAAACTCCTAACTAACTTCCACCTTTCATGCGTTGAATCCTTAAAATGTGTTAACTGTCTTCCACGCATGATTCTCCTTTACTGACTTGTCTTACGATCCGATCCTTCATGATTCCCAAAGCTTAATAAAAATGATCTGCTCCAATAGCCCCCCAATAGTCACCCGTGGCTTATCCCGAGCCACTTCAAGCTTTCTTCCATGTTGCCAAAAACTTCTGAAATGTTTCCCTTGCAATTGTAATATTTTACTTTTCTTGTGTTTCTTGTTGTGCAATTTCTTCAATTGTCTCTGTAGTAATACGAGTCTTCAATTTTTCATCACTTTCTTGTACTGACTGTTTGACCATACCCTGTGTAGTTGCTAGTTATGTTGTCACCTTGTAGGCTTCTTCCTGCAATGTTTTGATCTTTTATAGCCGAGCCTGCTTCTCTGCCCTTATTTGATTCATCTATGAATATAATTTTCTATTTGCTTCCATTGATTTCACCATGCCTATTGAGGGTAAGGTGCTAATCACTTCCTTAAACTTTTGCGCCTTGTTCTATGGAGCTTGTAACTTCTACCCAATTTCCTACAATTCTGTGTCTTCTGTCATCTAAGCCCATACTCTTGTGCTTTCTTCATATAACTTGGCACACTCTGCTTCCAGAATTCTGATGATATCTATATTTTTTGTCGTCATCTTCTCCCTTTTCTCCCTTTCCACTATTGGAGTACTTGGTGTCTGATGTGCACCTCTAAATCAATAATTGTTTTGTGGAAGCCCTGAATGGCTTCATCAATCTTTGTGATTTTTTCTTCTAAGGGGGCATCTTCTTCTACAAACATTTCTAGAATATGATTATATACCCCATGTACCGATTGTTGCAATCTCTTTGTCCTCTACGTGACCTCCTCTCTCTCCAAGCCTAAGTTGATCACATTATTCCTGTAATATATCCTTATTGGAAACTGCCTTGGTCAACTCCATCGATGTTGACACTGTGAACACTTGAATTTCTTGTGTGACACTCAACTACAAACTGTAATACTTCTACAATAAATTGAGATAACACTAAGTTGGTATGACTTAGTGCCTTTGCATGCTCCTGTAACTCTATTGTAGGGAAATCTAAGGTTCCTGTCACTATCTTCATTACTCGGTGCTTGTCTGATGTCACATATGTCATCAGTTGAACCTCTCTCACATGCGCCATTTGTTCACCTATGTTAAATGGTGTTATTCTTGCTATCTCCAAAATTTGTCGCAGAGTGGAAATCTGCACTTTCATATCTGAATGCATTTCTTCTTGCTTTTGTGCTTCTCACTCAAAAGCCTCATATGTTGCTTCCTCGACTTGATCTTCAATATTTTCTAAGTCATCTTTTGTCAATGCTTGAATAGTTGTTTCCTTTACAAATTTACTCTTCTTACACTGCGGGACTACTTTCCCCTTGTCTGTTATTTTTCTCTTCTCTCTAGGGTGCCGTGATTTTTTCTGCATTCCTCCTGGGTCATTATCGTCTCCTTGTTATTCTTCTTCTTCTTCATAATCTTCTATTTCTTCTACATCGAGGTTTTGTTTCTCTAGTTTCCATGTTTCTATTACTAGGATTTTTCACTCGTCCTCCCAGTCATCTATGATCTGTCCAACGTCCTCCTATGTCAACCTGAATCTACATGTCAGCCACTACAAATCAAGGTCCTTCCTAGCCTGAATGTACATGTGATATCTTTCGACTTTAACGCATGAAATCTCCTTGTATGATTCTAGTACCCATGGTAGTATGCACAATGTCTTCTAGATACTTGTTCGAATTACTTCCTTATATACATAAAACATAATGTTGTTATCTAGCTACCTCTCCTTTTGTGCAAAATTCCACAAGTTTACATATCTCGTTGCTAAGAATGGATTCTTCACGGCTCCCATAAACTGAGTGTCCTTTGGCTACCTCCAAGCCACTAATGCGATCAGTATGAGAAGCCAAGCATAATGAAATTCCATACCTTTGTCTTGCGCTTCCTTGCAATCGATCAAGAAATGGTTCATCAGGAATGTTTCCTAGCTCATTTGAACTCCTGCGACACATTTCTTAATGGCCACTATCACACCTGCTGGAAATTGGTCCTTGTGACATTTTATTAAAAAATAACAGGCCAACACCATCGTTGTGAATCAAACGGTATCATCACTAGATCTTGGAATATCCAAACTGTGTGCACCTCTGAATGTGTTGTACATGTCCTTCAATATTTCTTCCAATGCTTTCTCCTTTGAATTTTTTGTGAAAAATGGCGATGGGTCTTCCCCTTTTGATGATATCGGTTATGTGTGAAATTAACCTTATGTACATGGAAACTGGTCTATATAACCATATAAATAATCCATGTATACAAATAAGTAATAACTTAACATAATTATTTATCTCCGCGCTCCTGCCAAAATGAAAAATATCTAAAAGGTTCAAAATACCTATTTTCTCCATCCTTGACACCCATTCATGTGGCTCTATGATGATTGCTTGTGAATCTGGGTGATTTTTACGTTTATGTACTTGTATGGAGCCAACTTGGGAAACTTTTTCTTATCTGTGAGGTTGTGGTCTACATACCTTAGACTTCCTACTGTGCTGAGCATAACTTCCTCAATGATCACCACTAGTGGAATATTTGGCTCGACGAGTTCATATTTCGACCCTTTCTGTAACTTCACCGACTTCGCTGATGGATTCCTTGGTGGCACATAATCCCTTGGAAAATGAACTAGTGTTGACCCTGATGTTCATGCTCTCGGTGTTTCCTTGGTCACGTGTATTGACTTCTTTCTGGTGTGTTGTTTCATCAGTTGTGATGAAGCTCCCCCTTCTGATTCTTCTCCTTGTACTCTATATGCATATGTGGTGTGCTCTCTCATCAGATCAAGTGTGTGACAATCCTTATCTTTTTGTCCTACTGACTTACACAATTTGTAAAATAGGTTCCTTGTGGTGCTCTGATATTTTTGCATCAACAGACAATTATGAGGGTGGTGACCCATCATCTTGCAAATCTCACAACATAACCCTAATGGATTCATAGCTCCTGTATTCAAATATTGCTGGAAAGTTGGACACTCATCCTTATGATGACCCTCTGTTTTACATGTGATACACCAGACTCCCTCATCCTTTTATTTTCCTTTCGTAATTTCCTTTAACTAAATAGTCAGTGCTTCCAGATGTGACTGACCTTGAGCCATCCCTACGTTATTTTCTCCTACAGAGGATGATTCCAATTTCATAGAAATTTTTTAGGCTTTTGACTATGATGTGATCTTCTATTGCGTCAAAGGGCAGTGTATATGCGACACCGATCTTGTAATAAACCACTCTCTATGTTTTTCATCCGAAATCTGGAATGTCAGCCAATCCTTCAATATCTTAAACCTTTGATCATAATCCCACCCTGATTCATTCACTATCTGGTTGATTTCCTTCATATCTGTAATGCACTGCGACCAAGACTTAGGCTTCTGGAATTATTTCAACAAGGCTTGCATTAACTCTGTCAATGTTATAGTTTGTCACACATGTGTAGTATTATGATACTTCATATACCATAATAATGCACGATCTTTGAAGGTCATCACTAAATGCACAATCTTCACATCATCATCCTGGATGTTCTTCATAGTTCATATTATGTCACAAATGAACAAATGTTATTCTAGATCTTCTAACCCGACCCCTTGAAAGAGATGAATTCTTAAGGTGGGATCTACCCTTGCCATCGTATTCTACGTGGTATTCCTTTTCGGCGATACTATCTCAATCCGGGTTACTGTACTACTTCCACTGCTCTGACTCCCTTGACTTCTATCCTAACTTCCCTTGTTAACTACAATCACCAAATTTTCTTCAGAACTAGGAGACGCACAATGGGTCGTGGGTTTGACACAGAGTCTGGCCTGAGTGGGATCTTCTTTTACTAGACTGAGCTAACCTTCTGTGAAAAATATGATCCAGAATATTATGCCAGTGTCTCTTTCTTCAAACTCACTGTGTTTTACCTATGTCTCAGCCACAATCCTCTTCCTATTCGGTCTAAATCTCTTACTACTGCACAATATTCCAATCTCTTCTTCTGTCGCAATTTCTTCCTTTATCGGCATCATCAATCCATCTATTCCTTATTCATTTTTCCCTGTGAAACTCATACCATTCCCTAGTCATCCCCCAGTCCCCCCTATGCGCGAGGGTGCTTAGCTACTAAGGCAATCACATTCCATCTTCATCACTCCTTTTTTGCACAACAACATCTTAATCCAAGTAGATAGTGACTTCAAGTATCTTTCGTGTGGTCCCTTAAATAATTCTCTTTCAACAACACTATACGGTTGAGTACAATCTATGGAAAATTCAATAACATAACCTCCCAACACACTATCCAACCAGTAATAAATTGCACATGATACCTTATTGCTTATAGTATTGACTTGCCAAATTAATTTAGGAGTCCAATTTCTCAGAACCTCAGTGCGATATCTTCCTATCTGTTCAACAAATATTTTGATGCACCTTGCTAACACATTTGGGAAATCAATAAAGAAAATTTCATGCAAATTTGTAAATACATACCTTTTTAACCATTCTTTTGCGTTGATTCCTGGATTTTGATTCTGATCTACAACAAACTTGATCTTCCTTAGTGTTCAACCATTACTCAATCTCCTCCTTAGTCAGCCTCCACATTCCCCTCATTCGTAGATCCAAGTCCTGACAATAGAACCATTTGTTGGCATGTAGTGGAAATACTCGAGGTTCAACATTGAATCACCAACAAAACTCTAAAGATACCAAAACTTTTGGCATCACCCAAAAGAAGATGAAGTCTCACCTGAGGTACCTATGGTGACTGTAGGAACTAGGTTTTTGCAGTCATGGGGGAATTTGAGGCATTATTCCTTATTGTTTACTTAACATTCATTCATATACCCTGTGCGTGAACTCATAACAACATAATACCATACGAAAAATTCACCCTACTTAACCATTCAACATGTGCGCAAAACCATCATATACATGTTCATATTAACCACTAAGCATATACTACATGTGTGCAACACACATAGTTAACCAACAAATCATAATGAAAAACACATCAAGAAACTAGAATTTAACGCGGGTCACCCCAAATTGGGCTACGTCCACAACGACTGGATTCTTATATTATTCATTCATCTTCAGTTCATACAACAGGTGCACACTATGCTCATACAATAATATTCAGTTAAAACCCAAACCCACCCAAGTAGTTCCATGCTGCAGTGCACACATACTTCTCTACAGATATTCAACTCAGCTCATATTCTCTCTCATACTAACACTCTATGCTTATTCACTTCATTATTTCTCCAAACTCTAACTACTTCTACCCAAAACCCATTACATATTTATACATATTCATGAATCCTTAGCCCATTACAATGTGGACAAAATGTCCCAAAATGCCTTAGTAACTTTCGCCTTTCATGCACTGACTCCTTAAACTGCGCTAATTGTCTTCTACGCATGTTGCTCCTTTGTTGACTTGTCTCACGATCCACTCCTGTGTGATTCCTAAAGCTTACCCAAAATTATCTACTCCAACACCGAGAGCACACAAATCAACAAGAACGAGGAAAGTGCATACAACCAAAATGAATGAACCAACAAATGAATGAGCCACCAGAAGAACAACCAAAATGAATAACCATTGAAGGCACAACCCCCAAAAAACCAACATGATGGGTTTAAATATCAAGGACATGGTCTCCCCAAGAGACTCATGTGCCCCAAGAGACAACATGGTCTCCCCAAGAGACTCACATGTCCCCTCACCCAAACGTGGGTAAATAAAAGTAAAAGAATAAAGGAGCGGCCTCTCAACCCCCTCTCTCGTGGAATCATAGCCCCCTATCGCTTGTCCTTGTCCATCTTGCAACCAACAATGTATGTATATATATATATATATATATATATATATATATATTGAAGTATTACATTTCCTAGGCACTTCGGCCCCTTTTCAACTTTACTGGCTCACCAACCTAAGTCCCAATTATATAATACATTCTAGTTCATAGGGATCAAAATTAGGGTGTTACATCCCCCTCCCCTTATTGGCGTTGTCCTCAGTGCACAACACCATATCGATGTTCTTAATATTACAAATATAAGCTCTTTGAACTTTACTCCGCATAGGCAGTACAACCAATGTTCATATACATAGGCACTCTGGCCTAAAAACATGCATACATAGGAACTCCGACCCAAAACATGCATAATGTCCTCACAATTTCTATTTCTGGTAGGAATT
Source organism: Picea engelmannii (assembly GCA_009831015.1). Classification (NCBI taxonomy): domain Eukaryota; kingdom Viridiplantae; phylum Streptophyta; class Pinopsida; order Pinales; family Pinaceae; genus Picea; species Picea engelmannii. The sequence goes on from ML798833.1 coordinate 117,658, forward strand.
CCAACTAGTTGCAACAAGTCCATTGACTTCTTTGTTCCATGCTTTTGTCTTTGAGCTTGATTTCCTTCTGGTGCTCTTCTTCCTGAGCTTCCAACTTCAATATCCAACATCTCATTTGTATTACACACATATAATCATCATGATATATCATCATAACAATTTTACTCACTAATGTCAAATCTATTTCATAAGGAAAAACTCCAATTTCTTGAGCATGAGATTCCATCTAATAATTGCTTGGATTTTGCCACAATAGGAATTGGTCTTTATTATGGCTTACAACAATGTCATACTTGAGATCACTCTTCTTGCAATTTTCTCAATTTCCATGCAGCCAAACAAGTTGTTAGCATGCCATAACGAATTTGTAGTTATTAATTTCTCAAGTTTATTTTATACAGAAAAAAATAAAATTCCCGTGCATGAGCTTCCCACTCATAATTTGTTTGGCTCTTGCAATAGTAGATATCGGTGTTATTTTTGTTTGTCTCTTGTAACAATATATATTAGTCTTCTTTATTGGATTATATCCCTGCCATATGCAAGACCATTCTACCTGCAATTTTCTCAACTTACACACAACCAAATAGATTGTCAGTAATTTTTAAATTGCAATTTCCAAAACTGTTTTATATAGGAAAAATAACATTTCCAGCCATGATCTTTTGTTCATAATGTTTGGCTCTTGCAGAAGTAGACACTAGTATTCCTTATGGGCTTACGTTATTTCCATATCCAAGACCATTTCACTTGCAATTTTCCTCAACCTTCACTCAACCAAACAAACTGTTAGTGTCATGCACATTACCATCCTATCTTTATAACATATTCAATATATCCTAAAAGTGATCTAAGAATTGTAACAAAAAACAATTCAATCACCTTTAACTAGTATTCATGTTAAATATAATGCAACTATCCATCATTATTTGTTTTCAACACCATTGGATTTTCATAATTCAACAAATAATTACCAATAAAATAAAATCAAGATGTCAATACCCATGGCCACATATACATAATGCATCCCTGCATTGAATACATATTACCACATATCTATGTCATGCATTCCACCATGGTGAGTTGGAAGTTCTGACCATTGCCTCAACACATCATCTACAAACTTCCTAATGCTTGCCTGATTATTTGGATACCTTCCTTTTCAACCCAAACACAACACCAATAATATAATTCTTAAGTGCTCTTTAGTGTCAGTAAAGAGGTTGCAGTCCAAACATCATATATACAGGGGAACCATTGATCACTCACATAACACTATAGCCTTTCCATATCCAACCATCTCATGTTCTCACACATTACTAGATCTATGGTTATTCAATTCTATAGCAGGAGTATGTCTCGTAACTTAACCTGGTTATGATCTCATAATCAATCATAACATAATATGCAACTAAATTTTTATCTAAATGCATTCTAGCATCAACAACATTTATATACTCTAGGCCTTCGACCATTACATATCAATTTAAATCTTGAAAAATTAACCGAGGGAATTCTTACCTCAATTCCCTTCAGTATTTATGCATCAGAAGCAACCAAATTCATACATGCATGGTTGTGATCAACCTACTTGGTTGTGATCAACAAAGACTCTATTTTCTTATGAATATAGTTTTGAATCTAACGGATGAATATTATAATTTCTAGAATTTTTAAGTTGACCAAGCTGAAAAATTTGCAGATTTTAAACACATGTTTCCCCCCACTTTGTATCTATATTAATTTTTACTTAAAAGTAAAATCTAAAAATACCCTTTTCAAGATAATAGTTTAAGGATTTTGAATATAATTTTTTCTAAATTTTCCACTATGTATTTTTAGAGATATGTATATTCCATTTCACTGAATTATAATGTCACCTAAAAATATTATGCAGTGATTTGTTTATAAAATTAAATAAAATTAGATAAAAACAATGAAAATGAAAACAAATTATATCCATTGAAAATAGATTCAATTTTGCAAATGTTGGTATCAATTCCAAAACTAAATTCTGAGTATTTGCAGAAGCCTGTAACCTCCAAAGTTCAAGTAAGCTGGAGGGAATTATCAGGTTCCTGCAAATAGTCCCATTCGCAGGTTTTCGGCTGAAATAATCTTTCAGCCGAAACATATATTGTTTGGTCGAAATATATTTTTCTAACGGAATCTGTGGAAAATAAACAGATTCCTCACTTTTCGACCGAAAGGTTGGTGAGAGAATTTTGTCGTCCGGGAAAAAATGAAGGGATGCATCATTTCGTTTCAGTTGGCGCCAAATCTTATAAATACACTTTCGCTCGAACCAATTTTACACAATTCACTCGCTCATTTCATGGTTTTTTTATATGTGGAGCCCCTAAGCAAAAGTTTGAATCATTTTTTCCGTTTTTTTGAACAAGGTGGTTGATGTTTTGAATGAAAAAAAATTATCTTTTTGAAGTTCAAGTTTTTATTGGAATAACAATTTATATATTGAAGGACTTGTTAAACAATTTTTCAAGGTGAAAACTTACTTGAACATTATTTTCAAGGTGAAGGCTTTGTTTAACATTTTTTCAAGGTGAAGGCTTTGTTGAACATAAAATTCTTGATATTATTTTTTAATAATTTTTGTGACAATGAAGTTTTTCTGAAACTAATATGAAATGTTGAATGCTTAATTATTTTTTACAGATAACTATACTCATGGGAAACAAAAGTTTGTGCAAGAGAAAATTTGATCGCACTCGATATGAAACTCGCCATAACAAACAAAGGAAAAAGCATTATTGGAGAAAGAAACGAGAACGTGAAAATATTGAAGAAAGAAACGATGATGATGTAAATAGAGATTTTCAACAAGAAGAAGTCCAACCAGGTATGCATGTACATATTGTCTATATTAAAAGTATAGAATTCATTTATATTTAAATTATTTTTTAAAATATAATTGATTGTAATTCGTATTTGATGTTTTTCGAAAAACATAAATAAATTTGCCTCATAACGTCGATGAAGTCGTTGAAACCGAAATTGAAGCAGAAGTTGAATCACCTATAGGTATGTACATAAATATAGATAATATTATATGAACACTTGTATATAGTTTAGTGAATTTATGTTTGGGTTTTGTTTTTTAATATAAACTTTAAATTGAAATATGTAGGAGAATCTATCAACATTGATGATGAAATATTAGAAAATGTTGATACTGACAAATTTGGGAAGAAATAAGTTAAGCATTATATAAGATATGATGTTAAGAATATGTATAATACTTTTTTCAAAGATGAATCGGTAACAATACAAGCTCAACTTTTACTTTGTCTAATAAAGCCAAGAAAGTTAAAATAAACTACATCATTATTGGGCATTCAAAAGTCGACAAAAGATACAAAGGTGAAACAAAATGTCTTTGACAATATAACTAGTGTCTTAAAAGATTTTGGAAAATCTCGAAAAAAAAAGATGTCAATGTTGCACGTAGAGTGATACAAACAACAATTGTTTCATCTAGCAATATAAAATATCATTTGACACAACACATGGAAACAGCGATGGGAACCTCAAGAAAAAACATTGTACAAACACAGAAAATTTCGATTGCAAATAGATGCAAATGATGAACTTGCTTGTTGGACAAATATTTCTAGACAACCCTACAAAGATAGACTTGCAGAAAATGTTAAACAATCGGCCTGTAATTTTTTATTGACAGAATATCATGTTTCACCACATACAAGGGATGTTTTGCGATGAATAATAACATGAAAACAATATGAAGAACAACCAAAACATATATTGTTAATGACACAAATAGAACTGTTCAATAAGTTCAAAGAAGAGCACAAAGAAGTTAAAATTTCCATCAATACATTTGTGCAACAAAAACCATGGTTTGTTAGACCCATCATTGTTCGTGACACTTGGTGTTGTCATTATTATGTGGAATTTGAGTTATATTATGACACTTTTCTTTATTTTGGTAAACTTTTATGGCCAAGTTCACTTCCTCTTTCTACATTTCGTGCTTTTATATCTGAAATTCTATGTGAAAGAGAAGGTGATGAATTATTTTACCAAAAACAATGTGTTGGTGGAAAGAAATGTGATCGTTGTGGAAATCCAAGTTTATTTCACTCAAAGTATCCTATTGATATGAATGTCAATCATTTTCTAATATAACAAACAATTGGAAGAGATATGGATATATCAGCAAAACAACTCCACCTTATTCAAATGTTATTTCCAAAAGGATTGATTTCAAAGTAGATAAAAGTTGTGTGATATATTTTTTGAAAAAGTTTGAGGAATAAATTTATAAATACACCAAGCATTCACATAGAGTTCAATGGAAATACCTACAATTCAAACAATCCTGTGAAGTGTTTCCACTAGGGACAATTTTCTCTGTAGTTGATTTTGCAAAGAATTACACATTAGTTGCACAAAAAGAAATACCGAGTGAATATTATCATTCTAATCAAGTCACTATATTTATCCACATTCTATATAGACATGCTCAATGAAATCTTGATAACATAGAAAGCATCGATGACAATCAACATGTTATTAAAGAATATCACTTTTATATAAGTGATGATCGAGCACACGATACAAATTATGTACAACATTGTTTTGATCAATTTTATGATTCATTGAAAGAATGTGGGATCAGATTCAATCGACATTGGATATGGTCATATGGATGTGAAGGTTAAATCAAATCTCCATGATCATTCTATTGGTCATGTCATCTTCATAAGAAATCAAACATTACACATTGTTGGAATTTCTTTGAGACTAGTCATGGAAAAGGAGAGAACGATGGTGCATGGGCATGTGTAAAACGAGCAATTCGAAGGTATCAGATGAACCCTTATGCCAATCGATTTGAATCCGTTGATCAAGTTGTTGAATGGTGCAAACTGGCGCTAAGCCATGAAAATAATCCGTCAAGGGATATGTGCAGGTGTGTGTATATATACATGTTACACATGTATATAGGATATTTTTCTTCACGTGTTCAAATTTATATGATCTTCAATCATGTTCTTGATAGATTTCAAGTTAACAAGTTCTTGTCTTGTGCAGGCTTTTTTGGTATGTTGGAAACCAAGATGTAAATATATCAATCCCATATGAGGTCGGTACAATACATGAGATGCGAAAAGTGAATTCAGTTAAAGAAAAACACTATCAAAATGTGTTTGCATTTGATAGAAGAAGAAATGAATCTTGTTTTTGTTCAATTTGCATAGATGACACAAAATCCATAGAGATTTGCGAAAACAAAAATGCGAAATATGTTAAAGCTTGGAGACATACCGAACTTACTATAAAAGGGAAAATTCCACTTGCAAGCTCAGAGGAGATGGAATCAAATGAAACTATAGTGTTAGTTGATGGTGATAGAGTTTATAATCTTGTTAGAGAAGGTAATTTTTATGTTTCAATTGTTTGAAAATATATTTGTTAAATATTTAAACAACTTGTAGTTGTACTTGTAAGTTGGATGTATAAAATTATATATAGTAGATGAGTTTAATGGCACGTGCATGTATGCTAATCTAACACGAACTGCTTGTTGGAACATATCAAATTATTTGAAGGAGATGTCTTTGTTGTGGTTTCATCTGTAGACAACACTGAAAATGTGAAATATTATTTGATGTGATGCATAGAACAAAAGATGGGGTTATTAGAACAACTTGATGATAACGGTTTTATATATGAAAGAGGATCCATCATATTGAAAGACTATTTTTTCCACGAAACCCATCAAACTGATAGTCATGTTCACTTTCAAGACTATTAGTCGGATGTCATAAGTTTTCAATGTAGTCATTTGGTATGTGCAATGCGCATAAAGTTAATAGAGGTTCAATCAAGAAAAAAAACAAAAGTTAGAAAATGGAAAATACCAAAAGTCGATCATGAATGAATAATTGAAGATGGCATACCATTACGATTTCTTTAAACAAGTGACATACATTCTAGAATTTTTTTATTTTTCATTGAAAGTACACGTATTTATGAATATCTAGGATTCTGGAATCATTTGGTTTAGTTTACTTTCATGGTCCATTCAAATGAGGAACTATATTTTTGATGAATTATAAATTTTACCGAATCTTATTTACAATGTATTTCATTATAGTTAATTCTAAAAGTTTACCAAAGTTTGGCACAATGTATTTCATTATAGTTAATTCTAAAAGTTTACCAAAGTTTGGCACAATGTATTTCATTATAGTTAATTCTGAAAGTTGTTGAATATATATAAAGATTTGTCTTGAAATACCACTATTTTCATAGTGTTGTTGTCTTTGTATCTAGTTTACCTCTTTTGCAAATTCTTTTTACCATTTCATGATTAATTTTCTAGAGACAAATTATTTTCCATTTTTGCTACAAAATTATAAGTACTTTTATAAGTTGAAAATTGAAAGTTGTCTCAATTCAAGCCACAAAAGATAGTTGGTAAGGTGCATTGATTAATGAAGTATAGACAAATCCTCATGGTCTTGTCACCCTTCAAAGATGTTTGAAAAATGAGTTCAATATGGTTGCACATGATATATGTGATATTTTAAAATTAATCATGACCCTTCAGATCTCATATATTTCAAAATTAAACCCTTTAATTTATATTGAAATAAATCATTTTTTATTTTAGCGCACTATCACATAACATAAATTGTCCTTTCACCATCATAAACAATATACGAGAAATCAAAGATAAAACAATAAATTGATATTTTGAGTTCTAAAAATATCATATATATATATATATATATATATATATATATATATATATATATATATATATATA
>ML798833.1:124683-182843 GCA_009831015.1 Picea engelmannii
GAAAAAAAAAAAAAAAAAAAATTCTCAAATTTAAAATTTAAACATTTTCAATAAAATATATCTACAAATTTCAAATAAAATGTACACATACCATTTTAGATAAACAAAAAAAAATTGTGATGAAAGAAAAATTGACATACCAAAAATGTAGAAGTTTCATCTTCAAACATCCATGTGCTTTTTTTCCACCAATAATGTAAACACCACTGTGACAATAAAAAGAAAAAAACAATAACACATATTAGCAAATATTTTAAAGATATTTAACTTTATTAAAAAGCAATGATAAAGAATAGCATACCTAAGAAGATCATCAAGATTAACATAACCATGTGAGCAAGAATAACATATCCAACCAGAGTTCCACAGATCTAAGATTATTGCTCTCTTTTTATTATGTTTTTTTGGCAATTTTTTTTAAACCAAACTTACATCACGAAGTTCCAAAAACTTCGAAAATAGTTACTCTCCATATTAATCTATTCTTTGCATAAATATTTAATTTTCTTTTATAACCAAATGCTCTTTCAAATTTGTCTACATGATCTAAACAAAGTAAGATCATATCTAGCAAATTTTTAAAGAGAAAAAGTGTGTGCTTGGTAACCAATTTTACTGTTTAGAGTTAGATAATACCCTGAAAATAAATTCACTTGTGTACGCAGAAATTTCAAAAATCTTCCTATTAAGCCATTCTTCCAGGAAAATACTTATCTCCTCTTCTGCAGTGGAACAAATGTTCTCATATAATCAAATGCGGTTTCAAATTAAAGGACTCACAAATCTCCATATTAAGTCATTCTTCCAAGAGAATACTTATATCTATGAAAGTTCACAAATCTCCATATTAAAATCCATTCTTCCAAGAAAATACTTATCTCTTCTTTTTGCAGTGGAATAAATGTTCTCATATAATCTTTCATGTACATGCAGAAAACACAAATCTGCACATATATTAATTCATTCTTCAAAAAACATTTAAATCTTTCATCTTTCTACATGGGATGTATTCATATTACATATAATCAAATGCTCTTTGAAATATGCCTTCATCATGATCTAAACATAAGTGAGATCATGCGCGTACACAGCTTATTTGTAAATCTACAAATGTTGGTTTGTGGTTAGTAAGCACATAGTTAAGAGTTTGACAATACCCCAAGAAGGAATTCACTTCGTTGTATGCGGAAAAAAACAAATCTCCATATTACGCCATTCTTGGACAAGAGGAAATGAATGCAATTGAAGACGATTTAAAATCTTCCCCTTTTTTAATGTGGGATAGATTATGTTCTCAAATAATCAAGTGCTCAAGTTCAAAATTGTTTGCATCATGATCTAAAGTTTAAACATAAATAATATCATGTAATCATATTTTTAAATCTAGAATAGTTCTAGTTCACGCTCATGGTCTAATCTTAAATAAGATCAGTATCTAGTATATTGTTAAATCCCAGTGAATTTAGAATCTTCTCTCTTTCTAATGTGGGATCTATATTCTGTTCTCATATATTCAAATGATATATTTAAAAATTAGGTATGCATCATGATCTAAACATAAATAAGATTGAATGTACCCTTTTAGGTGACGATAAACTTATATAGGAGTTCTATATATTTCAAAATGGTTGATCGAAGAGTTGAAAAGTTATATAGACACTAGTTGAGTAACCCTTCTATGAATAGGAAAGGATTAATTAAAAAGTTGATCAAACAAAAATTTGAAAAAAGTAAAAAAAATAAGCATATTCAACACAAATAAGATTGAACAATTATATATAAAAGGCCCAACATAAAAAAAAAACAACTAAAACTCACTAATGTGCAATGTACATACATTTAAGCGTCATCATGAATAGAGACATCCTTCTTAGGTATGGATGCATCCTCCTCAATCCCAATATCCCGCACTCTCTTCTCCATATTCTCTTCAAACACAATCTCAGACACTCTCTTCTCCACATTGCCCTATAACACATTTCAATTTGTACATTTAAAAATTAAAATTAAATTATTTTAACACATTAAATTGTAGTTTTAAATTTTGAAACATGTAATATCTGTGATGTGCCAACTTGAATATCATCAACCACACAAGAGGATGAAATTCCCATGGTCGGTTGAATCATGGTCTTATCGACCATACCCTAAGATTCACTAAATTATATATTGTTTAAGACATTTTTCTTTTAAATTAATAATTTAAATGACATTGCAATTTTCATATATAACTAAATTTGTTTTCAACATGCAATGATACCTGTGAACTCCCAACCTCTTCAAACTCTCCCAATGAGAATTGGGACAAGCCTTCCCAAGTAGTGGGAGACAGAATAAGAATCTGTAAAAACACAACTAAGAATTAAATAGATTCAATGTGTTCACATTAATACAAAAACATAAATTTCATGTATGTTGATTATTCAACTAGTTGTGCTAAAGTGCTCATATGTGGATATTTTTAAACACATACCTGATTCAACCCATCAAAATTTAAACTCGATGAATCAAGTCCCCTATTTATTGGAGATTCATTTAACATATGACCAAAATATAATTAATGACGATAAAAACTCAATTATTTCTAAAGATACAATGATATGTATCTAGATCTAGAACTATAAGAAAACTATCCTCAAATGCATGAAAAATTTACTAACTGTAACACATACCAATCCAGTGTTTGGTTCATCATTCTGAATTAAATCCTCCCAACCATTACAACAAAAATTTTCGTACTCCCATATATCTTCTATGGACATGGAATCTATCTACTCATTTGTCTTGTAAACAAAATTGGCTCGAGAATTGGCTTCAGCTCTCCGATGGTTCAAACCAACATCAACAACATAAAAAAATGATTCTAAATTTTCTCTAATTGCATTCTTGGCCTCCTTGTCAACATCCGACATAGCTCATATCTTTGAATGTGAGACAAATTCCCCTGTTGGACGAGATACCAAAGGTCATGGAGGCCTTTGCAATGTTGAATTTTGATATGCCCCTTTCAGATCATATGTTCACCCTTTACTAGCCCCATAATAACTGGACGGTAGGGTGGTATAATCAGGGTGCATTCTCATGAAAAAATATTCATAAAAGAGTCTAGCAAAGTAATGTGGAACCTCACCCGGATGGGGTGCCACTTGAAGAAAGTGCACGAACAACTAGCGCAAAGCTGCCGGGGGAGTTAATAACCCTGGCTGCCAGCCCCTACGCGTTCATTCCTCCATGGCTTGCACCATGAGAGGATTTATGGTAGTGTGTCTGGCTAGGCACTCGGGTGAGCAAAACAACCAGGCAAGGCGCACCAGGAGGACGCAGTGGTCTTCTCACACATCAATGGAAGATGCAGGGGTCACTTCACATTTCAATGGAAATAAAAGTGGCAGTCGGGTATTTTATCGGGATCCTTTCTCGATTTTTCTTCCCACCTAGTGCACCCTCCCTACTGATTTCCTCGTCTCCCACTGCAATTCTAAAGTTCTTTCTTGCTACGACCTCTCAATTTTCACCAAAGGCATCCTCCCCGACTACCTTAGCTCCACTTCTCCCCAAGGCTTCTCTGTCTCCCTCCTTCACTTGTTGCACCTCTCCCCTGCCTCCTCTCCCCCCTCCACCACCCTCATCTCCCCTCCAGCATGCCCCAAGAGCACGGAAAATATAAGAGGGGTTCTCGCACCCTCTCTCGAAGCAACAGGATCACCCCCTCTCAAAGGGCACTCATTGCCCACTTTTCCAGTCCACGACACTCCAACAAGTTCTTAAAGTCAGACCCCCTCCATGGAGCCTCTCTGGTAAAATTGGAGACCACAACCTCCACTGCCCATCACCCCATGTCTCTCCTGTCGCTCCAAAGGATGTGCAAGGTTAAAGAGGAGGCGCCACCCTCAGGTGTGTGCACTACTCTACCCACCAACCTCCTGGCCTCTCCCACTTTTAAGCCAGGTGACCCCTATCATGGAGATGGAATTTTCCAAGTAGAGGAGGAAATCCCTCCAAGATGGAAGATAGAGATTCAAATAGGAGCAACTAAATACACTACCACAAAGGTCAACAATGCAGCGGGCAAGGAGGAAGAAGACCAGACACAACATTTCACTAATCGCCTCGTGGAGGTGCACCTCAGCCTCCTCTTTGAAATTAGACAGAAGCAAGAGGACCATGTGCACTCTCAGTGAAAACTCAACCAAAGGATGGATTTCCTGTTCGAGGTGCTTTCATATGCTCCTGCACACGCCAAATGCCTGACTTGTAGTCAATGGTTCACCCCATCTTACAACATACATGGTCAACCTGGCCTGTTCATAGATTGAAGTTTCCAGGTTCCATTTTTTTTTCTGTCCAATTTATTTGCAAAATCGTTGGTTTAATGATCTATGACAGCCTTGCTTTCTTTTCCTATTATATTTACATAGTCTCAGTCATGGCAGCTCTACCTATAGTTTTTCTAAGCCAAAATTGGCAGTATCTGGTCTGTATATTTTTTCCCACGCAGACACACTGCAATTTTGGTGTAAAAAATCATAAGGACATGGCACTGCCTGAACATCAAGAGGCCACCTGTGTCGGTTTCCCTCTTGTGGCAGCACAGGTGGATGACACTTGTCTCTGTATAGTTTATGGTCGATATTAATACAAGGCTCTATTTTTATTTACAAAAAAAAAAGTAATGTGGAACCTCATCATTCAACGAAAACTTCCCATCTGCTGCCAAAAATCTATTATAAAGATGTCTTGCTATGTTGGGGTGCTTAAAATATTGCACCTTCAACATCTTTCGCTTTGGCCCCTTTTTGAAATTGAACATAGAAATTGCATCTTATTTTGAAACTCTACTTTTTACTATTTCCTATTTATCAGAGCCCATCACCTTCGACTTTCATCTTGTCATCAAATCGAAAAACTATCAGTCATTGGCCCTATTTTTGTATATGCATCCATAAAGTTTTGCAATAAATGAAAAATAATTTCCAAGCTTTGCTTACTCTCTCGAGGAAGATCCAAGAACCTCAAATAATTTTTCAGCCTGCTTTTAACACTTGAGCATCGTTCGAGGGTCATTTATTCAGTGTACCCTTCCCAAGGAAGCTCATCACCAATATCTGAGGGATATGTGGATGTAGACGTGTAATCTTATGTTTCTTGATAACACCCCTTGAATCCACCTTCACCCTCTTCACCAACATTGGAATCTTTATGATAACCACTCTCTCTTTCATTATATTCTCTTGCATTAAACTCATCCTTTACACAAAGACACATTTGAAACTAATTACAAAATTTAACAGAAACAAAAAACATAAAAAAAATTAAAACACACACACAGAAAAATACAAAATAAAAAAAACAATTACCAAACATATTTTCTTGTCGTGATGTATTCCCTACATTCTCTGGTGTTGGAGTATTAATGTGCAACCTATCTAAGAAATTTGCATCCATAGCACTATTTTGATCACTTTGTTTGGATGATCTATTCATTGATTCATTTGATAATCTCATCATTTGATAATCTCATCATTTGACTAGATTTCCTTTGGTCACTAGCTGCCCCTCCCAAGCGTCCCTTCCTTGTTGAGATATGGGTCTTCGACGTCCTCGGTGTCTCATTCAAAGAAAGGGTTCATCTTCCTCCTTCATTGGATATCCTAGAGCATTTGTGCAACATATTTGGAGACTCTTGTCTCGATATCTCACCTCGATAGATATCCTTTGAAAATCCATGAATGTGAAAGTTCATAAGTTATATAAAAATAAAATGGAAATATAATTTATAAAACAACTTGAAGGAATTTAAGCATTTATAACAACTTCAAAGCATCAAATACATATATTGAAAAAATTAACAACTATATTTGTGACTATGATGCGATATATAATGAACATGAAAATATTTAAATATAAAAAATATGTATGCAAATTACTAAAAGAACTTTAATAAATACATCTAATAAAATTGAAACAAGGCAAAATAACATAAAATTTCTTTTCGAGGGAGAGCCTAAGAAAGGGATGATCAACCCTACTTCAAACAACAAAGGTAAGGGTTGTTCAAGCCATGGAAGTGTCAATTCAAAATATGATCTAAATATTAGATCTAAATATGATATTATTTATTATGATCTAAATATTAGATCTACTAGTGGTGAATTAAAAATATCTTACTTGTTTCTTTTGTTTTCATAAGGGTTATGGTATTGCATGCATGGATCCTTATTTCATCTCTATTTTGAATTCATATACCTTTAAGAATAAAACCAATCAAAGTAGGGTTTTTTGGCACATCCTTGTGACAAAACCCACCAACAATACTCGTATGAATCATAGTATATTTTCCCAATTCAAAAGAAGGTTTGGTGAAAGGGAGGTGACATGCACCATTGTTAGATTTCTCTACCAAGTATGTACAACCATGAGGAGATTGGTTAATTTTTCATTTTCCTCCACTAATTGAAGTTGTTTTCTTGGTTTGTTAATTCCCAACAATTCATGATAAGAAAATGACCTACAGTTTCACTTGTAATTCCTCTCCTAACAAAGCTAATTTCATGATACTTTTTGACCTAGGTTCAATGGGAACACACCCTATTTCCCATTCCACTATTGGTATAGGGTTTTTTTTCTTAATCCATGGTTGAACCATCATGATTAGTGGATGTGTCCAAGGTTTTTCAATTATGGTCTTTCACCCATTGCCTCATGTGGAATTGGCTTCTTCTTAACCTACATGGGATCGGATTTACATGTTTATTCTCCTCCTTGGAACAAATTAAACATGTGAATCTCCCTACATATTGGGTAATTCAATTTATTTTTCATCATCATGTCTAGGATTAACCCTTATTCTTCTTATAGGTCTAGTGAGGATGAGGCTCTAAATAATGTGGCTTGCATTTGCATGATCTTGACTCTCCACTTGATGATCTTTTACAAGTTTTGGGTATTTATCTTGATGGGATGAACATTTTTTATTCCCATGAAACTATCTATGGTTGAAACACTAAACATTATAACTAAATATTGTTTGAAGGAACTATTGAATTCATACTTGTATTCAAATTCTTTTCATGNTTTCTCTACCAAGTATGTACAACCATGAGGAGATTGGTTAATTTTTCATTTTCCTCCACTAATTGAAGTTGTTTTCTTGGTTTGTTAATTCCCAACAATTCATGATAAGAAAATGACCTACAGTTTCACTTGTAATTCCTCTCCTAACAAAGCTAATTTCATGATACTTTTTGACCTAGGTTCAATGGGAACACACCCTATTTCCCATTCCACTATTGGTATAGGGTTTTTTTTCTTAATCCATGGTTGAACCATCATGATTAGTGGATGTGTCCAAGGTTTTTCAATTATGGTCTTTCACCCATTGCCTCATGTGGAATTGGCTTCTTCTTAACCTACATGGGATCGGATTTACATGTTTATTCTCCTCCTTGGAACAAATTAAACATGTGAATCTCCCTACATATTGGGTAATTCAATTTATTTTTCATCATCATGTCTAGGATTAACCCTTATTCTTCTTATAGGTCTAGTGAGGATGAGGCTCTAAATAATGTGGCTTGCATTTGCATGATCTTGACTCTCCACTTGATGATCTTTTACAAGTTTTGGGTATTTATCTTGATGGGATGAACATTTTTTATTCCCATGAAACTATCTATGGTTGAAACACTAAACATTATAACTAAATATTGTTTGAAGGAACTATTGAATTCATACTTGTATTCAAATTCTTTTCATGTTGATGCTTATGAACTTATAAATTTTGGTTTGCTAGATTTGATTGATGCATATTGTTGGAGATACTTCACACACATACCCAGGATTTCTTTTTCCTAAGGTTTTCCCTATGTTTAGTAGTCATTATTCAATATCCTATATTTTAAGGAGAATATTCCTCTAGGAGAATATTCTCTTCAGTTTGATCAGTTGAGTGGAGTCTAGATGCCACATTGGGATCATCACCATGCAGCATTGGGATCATCACCAAATAATGCGCATTTTCCTTGGGATAATCACCAGATTAGCGTATTACTCATGATTCCATGATATCCTCCTCACTTCACTATGTTTCAGTTAGTTAACTGAAGATTGATAGACTAGTTAACTCAGACTAGGTGGTAATTCACTCCCATAACTGCTCGAGAGTATAGAATAGGTGGAAGTTTACTCCTGTAACTATTGGTGTGTGTCTAGATCACTCTAGACCACCACTATGGCGCATTGGATTCTACTCCAGTGCACATTCGTTGATTTATATAGAGTATATCGTGTGTAAATTATCACTCATTCATTTGGTTAATGAGAATTCTTCCATTCTTTCTCTCATGCTTCTATTTTCTCATATTTAATTTGCAACTGCGCATGTCAATTCCAAGATAGATATATTCTATGCAGGTTCAAAACATTTACATGGTATCAGAGCTGACAATTTGTTAGGGAAAAAACACACCAAATAGTTTTTGCAGGTATCGAAGATTGAAGACAACAAAAAAATGGAATTTCCAATAGAATTCATTCTTACACCATACAATTTATTTGCATGGAAGGAGAATATGATAATGCATCTTCGAGGAAGAGGATTATATAGGTTAACCATGAACATAGAAACATAACCAACACTATCCATTATAAAAATCCAAGTATCTAAATCGAATGGATGAAGCGTTTGGAACAATTTGTAGTCTCTTTTCTCCTGAAATCCTCTTTCACATATCCTCATGTAAAACCCCCGATTAAGCCTGGACCACCATGGAAGGGATTTTTTGAAAATAGGACGAGATGAGGGGACACATGCTCTAGGTGGAATTTCTCACATTGGATCCAAAAACCTTCGACAATATCTAATATTTCTTTACCAAATATAAATATTTGTTGTCGCAACTCAAGGCTTGCAGGGTTGATAAATATGAGGAGAAAAAATGGTTCTCACCATTCTCTCCAAACTTGGTCCAGAATACTCAATTTTTGTATCCACATTTCATTCAGTTAGGTTTTCCTTTGGATCTACCTGGATGATGCCCTCTCTTGAGGCCTTTATTGAGTCTCTGACACAAGAGCATAAAAAACTCATCAATATGGGAAAAATCAAAGGCCCAAAGGTGCATGCACTTACTGTGAAATATGGAAACGATCATCAATATCAAAAATATAAATACCAAGACAAAATGAAAGCACATGCAAATCTAAAGAAGGAAGGGTACTCAAAACCCTTCAACGATGCCTCTGGATCCAAATGTGGAAAGGGAAGAAAAGGGGAGAAATGCACTTACTGCCATAAAGGATTCCATCCAGAATCCGCATGTATGTAGAAACAAATAGATCTAATGACCCAAATACTTCAAAAAATAAACCTTGGATATCACATCCATGAGGGTGCCAAGAACAAGAATCCAGAAGATCAGAATCCTAAGAAAGGAAATTCTATCCATGCTTTGATTTCCATCAACTCCTCTCTCGATGCTTGGATCATAGATTTAGGTACATCACACAACATGGATTCCAAAAAAGAATTATATTCTTCATTGGATGCATGCAAATCTCCTCCTATTATGATGGGGGACAACTCTCCAGTCGAGGTCACCGGAAAAGGAAGAATTGAACTCACAAACAAAAGCTTTGAGAATGTGCTACACATTCCAAAACTTTCTGTCAATCTTCTCTCTGTGTATCAAATGAATAACTCTGGCACTGAAAATAGATTCATATTCACACCTGATGCAATGGATATCTATGAAATACAAACCAATTCTAGGGTTTCTACCGGTGAGGTAAATCATCAATCTAGACTCTACACATTTTCTGAATTTATTGAACCGGATTCTGCATTACTACTTACCCATGTTGATGAAAGTAGTAGGATATGGCACAAAAGGTTCGGGCATTTAAATTTCAGATACATGAAACAACTTAGCAAGCGGGGAATGGTTGATGGTCTACCCGACATCCACTTTTCCAAAGGAATTTGTGAGGGGTGTGTTCTTGGAAAACACCCTCAAGAGAAGTTCAAAAAAGGAAAGACTCATAAGGCTTCCTTTCCTTTAGATCTGATCCATAGTGAACTTATGGGCCCTTTTCCGCATCCATCAATCAGTAAAGCAAGGTACATGCTCATTTTTGTTGATGATTCTCACACTTCACATGGATTTTCTTTCTCGGGCAAAAATCATAGGTCTTTCAACACCCCAAAGATTTGAAAGCCCTTGTTAAGACACAGTTAGGAAAGAAAATCAAATTCCTCTGAACATATAATGGGGGAGAGTATTTCAACCATGAGATACATAATCTTTTTCATGAGGCAGGGATTCATTTGCAGCACATGGTTCCCTATACTCCACAACAAAACAGAGTTGTTGAGCAGAAAAATAGATCTCTAAAAGAGATGCCATCTTGTATGCTTGATCTGGAATATATTTGAAAAATTAAATGAATATAGATTATTATCAAAATATTCTTAACACAGAATAATAGATATACAGTAAAACTAGTTTCTATTCAATATGGAAATAAGTTGAAACTGTAAAATGCAACGGAAACAAGCTTGCTAGAATGGTGGTGTCTTATCTCTGAGAAGCAATGTGACGGTTGTGCTCATTCGTAAGAAGATGATTAAAATGAGGCTCTGAAGGCCTTTTTACAATAAACAGGAATGTCAAAAACCCTAACCCTAGGAGATGAAGCGCCAAAAGTCACGTGGGCCCCGTTTGGGTAAGTTATTATAGCAACTTCTCGGGGTCGTAACTTTTACATAAGATATTCGTTTTAGGCACATGATAGCCCGTTGGAAAGGTCTATATGGGGACTACACATTTTGTTTCTATTTATAAAGGATCATTTTGACTGTGGCAAGCCCTAAAAAAACGTTGTTTAGGGCCTCAAAACGGCCATGCAAGTCAGGGACCCGAAAACTAGGGAAAAAAATACCAAACTAGAAAACTGCCAAAATGGGCCAGTTGGAATAGGTTAGAGGCCACCGACATCCATATGGATCAATCCTCCCCACTTAGGAAGCAATGGTCTCCATTGCATTGATTTCCCCCATCAGATGAGGAAATTTCTATTGAATTTGGCCCCAGGTGAGCCCCTTGCCTTGGTGCAGGAGATGCCTTGCTTTGACAACTCAATAAAGTTGGATCCTTTGCTGGTGAGTTCCCTTGATATATTTGTCCACAATATGATCATTGGACTCCTGGTGTATGCAGTCGGGGTTGAGCTCTATTGGTGTTAGTTGTTCTGTTATCTCTGAGATGTCCAATAATGATGGGAAATACGGTCGAAGGATATCCACGTTGAACACTAGGTGCAAGCCAAGGAAAGGAGGCATGATGGGCTCGGAAGCATTATCACCCATAGCCTTGGTGATGGTGTACAGACCATAAAAAAGTGGGTGAAGCCTCCGATGGGGTCCTGTAAGACACTCTTTCTGCAAGTGCAACCAAAATTTGTCGCCCACCTGAAACTTATGTGGAACCTGGTGTGTATCATGGCGTTGCTTGTACTTTTCATTGGAATTTTGTAGGATATCCTGAACTAGTTGGAGGATGTGTTGGATCCACTCAATGAACCAGGTGGCTTTTTCAACTTCAGTTGGAGCAGGAGATGATTCGGTCAAGGTGACCGCAAGGAGTAGTGCAACATCTATGGGACCCAATAGCTGGAATCCCAACCCCACCTGAAAGGGGATGTGGCCAGTTGAGCTATGCAAGGCTCGGTTGTTGCTATGTTGGACATAGGGGAGAATCACATCCCATGTACGAGGGTGCTTGGAACTATAAATGAATTGGATATGCACGTTCATTCAATTTACGACCTCGGTTTGGCCATCTGTCTGGGGGTGGAAGGCCGTGGATTTGGTGATCTTGGTGTCCAGCAGTGACCAGAGGATTGACCAGAATGTGTTGAGAAATCGATTGTCCCAATCTAAGACAATGGTTTGTCAGATTCCAAAATGTACCTAGACTCGTTGAAAGAAGAGATTGGCAGTGGCCTCTACTGTGATGCTCTTCTTGCAGGAGGTCAGAATCACCATCTTAGAAAATAGATCCACAACCACAAAAACTCAGTCACTACCCCGCTTGATGGATGGGAGGCGCGACATGTAGTCCATTGAGATGGATTCACATGGCATGCTAGGAGTAGTAAGAGTGGTGTACATGCCATGTTTATTAGTGGTCGGTTTGGCAATCATGCAGGCAGTGCACAACCTGATATACCTGTTGACCTCATGTCGAAGTTTCGTCCAGTAGAAACATTTCTGTAGCATTGCCACTATCTTTTTGAAGCCAAATTTTCCTGCCACCCAACTGTAATGGGCTTCCTAGATCAGCTTCGCTCGCTCGCTTGATGGAACACAGATATGGCCCAGATGATGCAATAGTGCATCCTGAAGATGGAAATGAGTGACAACTGCGTTTGCACCTAACATTTGGTAGGTGGTGGTGAAGTCTGGGTCTCTATAATAGAGTTGGGGCCATCCAAAGGTCTCATGGCCGCAAAAGTCTAGCACCATGGTGAGTGTCGCGACTAGAGGTCTGCTGAGGAAATCAACAACATGGTTGGTAATTCCCATTTTATACTTGATTTTGAGGTGGAATTACTGCAATTACGTGGACCACTTCTGATGGTGGTCATTCTGCAATTTTCCTTGTGTCTTCATGAACTGTAGTGGCTTATGATCAGTGTGGATGACTGTCTCCTTCCCAAGAATGTAATGTCTCCATTGGAGGCATGCTTACACAATGGAGTACATTTCTTTGTCGTAATTAGGGTACTTACAAACAATATTTGATAGTGTCTCACTATGATAGGCCATGGGGTGGCCATGCTGAGTGAGAACAACGCCCACGACATAGTATGAAGAATTTGTCTCGGTCTCAAAGGGATGTTGCAGGTCCGGTAGTGAACGTACTAGGGTTAAGCACAAGTGTTGCTTCAAATCATTGAACGCTTGTTGTTGGGACTGGCCCCACACAAATTTTGAATTACCACCACCCGTGGTTACTTAGATGAGCACCCATGCAACATGGGAGAATCCCAACACGAACCTGTGGTAGAGATTGGCAAGGCCCAAGAAGATTTGAAGCTTAGTGAGTGTGGTTGGGGCTGTCTAGTCATAGATGACTTGGATTTTGGATGGATCCACATGTACGCCATGATGATCAATGATGTATCCCGGGTAGTGAATCTTGTCCATGCTGAAGGAGCATATTTCCAAGTTGGCATAGTGCTAGTGTTGTTGCAAGGTGTACAAAACCTAGTGAATATGTTGCAAGTGTTCTGCCCAAGTCTTGTTGTAAATGAGGATGTCATCCAGATACACCACTATAAATGTATTGGTGAATGGCCGCAGGATATCGTCCATCATCCTCATGAAAGTGGTTGGATCATTTGTCAAACCAAAGGGCATGACCAACCATTCAAAAAGACCTTCCTTTGACTTGAAGGTGGTCTTTCATACATCTGTTTGTTCTATAGGGACCTGGTACCCCAATTTCAGATCAATTTAATGAACTAAAGTATTTATCCCCCATGAGTTGATCAAGGAGGTTGTCGATTCGGGGAATTAGGTACCAGTTTTGGACTGTGGTTTTATTCAGGGCCCGGTAATCAATGCAGAGTCATCAGGTTCCATCTTTCTTCTGTACCAGCATTATTGGGCTCCCGTAAGGTGATGAGCTAGGATGGATGTGCCCCTTGTGGAGCAGTTCTTGGATCTATCACTTGATATCCTCATTCTCTAACAGAGAGTGGTGGTAGACTAGCCCATTCAGCAGCGGTGCGTCGGGGGTCAGATCGATGGGGTACTTGACCTGAAAGTGTAGAGGTACCCCGGTAGATGAGGAGAAGATATTTGAGTGTTCTTCCATGAACTTATACACTTGCTTCTGCTGTGTGGAGAGGTCACCCGCGAAGATCCTAGATGTGGCTATGATATTCTCTCTTTCTGAGAGCGAATCACGAAGAAGAAAAACTTCCATGTATGAGAGATGACCTTTCTGCATTGCTTGGCAGAGATAAAGGAAATAACAATGGGTGGGACTGCCTCGGGTATCCTGTACAATTTCTTGTTCAAAGTAATAATAACAATGTGAGGCCTATACTCACATATAGCATGAAGTTTCCATAAATATTGTTGGCCCAAAAGAAAATTACAAAATTTGAGAGGGGAAACATCACACAATACCTCGTCTTTGAAGGGCTTGATGTCGTATGAAAGGCGACAATGTTGGTTGACACAGAAGTTTCTTCCTTGGTGGAGTCATCCAATCGTGTAGGGTTGTGGGTGCAGTGTTGTCGGAAGGGTGATTTGCTTGACAACCTCTTCTAAGATGAGGTTCTTCTGGCTACCGTTATCAATTATGAAGTGCATTGGGGTACCCTTCACCCACATCTGTGAATGAAAAAGGTGCTCGCCTTCCTTTGGCTCATCTGGTTCACTGTGATGGAGCTTGGTGGTAGTAACGATAGCACTGGGTTTTGCATTTATGATCCGTCTCCCCCTTTCTGGTTCTGAATCAGAGTCGGAACCCACATCTGATTCAAAGGATTTCACCTCAGCCAACAAAGACTACTTCGAGAGACAATCAATAGTTTTATGCCAAGGGCTCTTATGGAAGTCACACCACTTCTTGGTATCTCTCTTTGTCTTTTTGGTGTCCTTCTTTACTTACGGCCTAGAATAGTTTTCTTGAGGTTGTCCATCTTTTCTCTATTCTATGTTTTGTGGGTTGGGGCCACCCTTTCCTGCCTTTTTCTATGAGGGGTTCCCAGGCCCAAAGTGTCGCGTCTTTTGTTTGAGCTTTTGATCGATTTTGATGGCATACCAGTAGGTCGCACCCAAGGATGAGACGTACAAAAACTCCATTTCATCCTGGAAGTATCTATGCATACTGCCACATTACTTGAGCACCATATGTCGCTCAAAATATTTGATACCTAGCTTGGTGCATAAGGTATGGAATATATTTGTGAACTCGGGCACCTCTTGGTCTCTTTCATGCCGCAACGTGGTCCATTTTGTGTATAGGTCGTCATAACTTCCAAAATGGTAGTATGTTCCTTAATAACATCCCTGAAGGACTCTGAGGTGACTACAACTGTAAATAATGAGGGTTCCTTTGTTTCCTTTTGCTCACAGAAAGTTTCCCACCAATCTTTGATATGGGGGACGGCTTTGAGGAGCGCAAAATTAATCGTTTCTCTATTCGAGAAGTTATGGACAGAGAAATACCCTTCTAGCATATTCAACCATTTGTCTACCTTATCTGCATCTATCCAACCTTCAAATATAGGAATATCGAAGTTGATTTGTACCTTGAAGGGGGCGACGCCTCCATTTGAGGAAGATGCATCGCCTGTTGGTAGTAATCGAAGGATTTGCACAAAACTATCCATCATCTCATTCCTCTGTTGCATGAGAGATTCCTCGAGCAACATTTTGAAGGGATATCATGTCCCGTCGTATTTCTTTTCTTCTTCCATGAGAGTTCGTTTGGGCATGCGAGAGATTTTGTCCTCAAGAGAAACAAGCTAGAGACCCAATTATTTTTACCCTGACCTCGTTGGGGACATGCATTAAGAATGACAAGGAGCAGACTGCTCTGATACCACTGATCCAGAATATATTTGTAGAACGAAATGAATACAGATTATTATCAAAATATTCTTAACATAGAATAACAGATATACAGTAAAATTGGTTTACATTCGATAAGGCAATAAGATGAAACTGTAAAATGCAGCGGAAACAAGCTTGCTAGAATGGTGGCGGCTTATCTCTAAGAAGAGATGTGACAGTTGCGCTCATTCGCAAAAATATGATTACAATGAGGCTCTGAAGGCCTTTTTACAATAAACAAGAATGTCAAAAAACCTAGCCCTAGGAGATGAAGTGTCAAAAGTCACGTGGGCTCCGTTTGGGTAAGTTAGTACATCAACTTCCATACGATCTCTATTTTAGGTGCACGATAGCCCATTAGAAATGTCTATTCAAGGACTACACATTTTTTTTCTATCTATCAAAGGTCATTTTGATCGTGGAAAGCCATAAAAAATGTTGTTTAGGGCCTCAAAATGGCCCCACAAGTCAGGGACCTGAAAACTAGGGAAAAAATGCCAAACTGGAAAATTGCCAAAATGAGCCAGTTGGAATAGGTGGGAGGCCACCAACACCCATCTAGATCAATGCTACATGAAAATTCACTTCCACGTAGATTATAGGTTGAAGCACTTAATTTTACAACCTACATCCAAAATATATCTCCCCATAGATCTGTCAAGGATAAGACCCCCTATGAGGCTTGGAGCAACCTCAAACCAGAAGTGACCCACTTCCATATTTTTGGTTCACATGCATGGGCCATGATTCCCTCTGAGAAGAGGAAGGCACTTGATCCACAGAGAACATAGTGTATCTTTGTTGGATACCTCGATGGTGTGAAGGGATACAGACTCATTGACGATTCCTCGGACTGTCTCATCATTGAGTGTAGTGTCCAATTCGAGGAAAGTGTCTCGCATGTACCTTAACAACCACATGCAGACCTTTTTGTTCTTCCACCTGTCAGAGATGATGAGCATGCACATGTTGATTCTTCTTCATATGAGAGTTCTAATTAATAGGATTTAGATGATCCAGATACAGAGTCAGTACAGTCAGATACAGAATCATTACATTCAGATGTAGAGTCAGTGCATCCAGATGTAGATGCAGAGCTAGATCAGAGGCACAAGTGGGCCAAGAATACTCTTTAGGATGCAAGGGATATTGTTGGGGATCCAGTTGATACTAGGATGACTCAATCTTATATTTAGGAGCCTCCTCTTGCACTCACTGCCACTGAACCGATGCTACCCGGGTTGTTGGTTGTGGAGCCTGATTATCTTCATGATTCATAGGTCTTTGTTTTCATTCATGTTTATACCCCATGAAGACTTTACACCCCAGAATAATGTACACTCTTCCACACGGGGGAGTGCAAAGGGGGGTTACCCCCTTTGCGAGGTCTGGGGGGTTCAAGGGCGAAGTCCCCGAAGGAAAAACTGCCTTGTAAATGTATATTGTAATTTCATTGCAAATTGGGACCGTTCATTATAAGGTCGCAGATCTGGTGGTAGAAGTTATGTTATGGTTTTTTTCCCTAGAAGACAACCCCATTTTATGAGGGAAATGTATTGTGGTTATGGCTCATTGCAAATATTGTATTCTGGGATAGGATATTGTGAGATAAAGAAGAGGAAGTTACAATGGGTTTGTTGTAGGTTGTATCCCTTTATTTGCTAGATAATAATAAAGGAAGGACCTGACAATTTCTCTAGTGGACGTATCCCACACCGGGTGAGCCATGCATATCTGTGTCTCTATTGTATTGTGTATATTATGTGTTTTATTTACGCATTTGTTTTATTTTATTTCTCCACGACCCTTTTTTTCTAACAACTGGTATCAGAGCAAAAGGTAACTCACGGGAAAAGAGGGTTCCTGGTTCGAGTGGGAGCAATGGAAAAAGATGGAAAGTTTATGTTCGAGAAATTTAACGACAAAAACTAAAAATTATGGAAGATGCAGATGGAGGATTATTTATAGCAGAAGGATTTATTCCTACCATTGGTTGGAATAACAAAGAAGTTGATGACCACGAAGGACGAAGAATGGGAGGTTCTTAACAGAAAGGCACTAGGAACGATACGACTGATCCTGAAAGCGTCGATGGCTTTCAATATTTCGAAAGAAAATACAATGAAGGATCTGATGGACGCATTGGATAAACTGTATGAAAAACCCTCAGTGTCCAATAAGGTATTTATAATGAAGATATTATTTAATATGAATATGTCGGAAGGTGGGTCTGTTGCAGATCATTTAAATGAATTTAATACGGTTACTAATCAACTAAGTTATGTAAAAGTGGATTTTGATGATGAGGTCAGGGCTCTTCTAATATTGTGTTCATTGCCAAAAAGATGGAACGGCTTGGTCATGGCTTTAAGTAACTTTGTATCTGGTTCAAACACTTTAAAATTTGATGATGTAGTTGGTGTTATCATTAGCGAGGAAATGCAACGGAAAAGAACAGGTGAGACATCAGGTAATGCGTTAAACATGGAGAAAAGGGGAAGACAAAATCATAGAGGAAAGGGATCAGGGAATTGTGGGAATTCTAGGAAGGGTAGATCCAAATCTAGATTTGAAAAGATCGAGTGTTGGAATTGTGGGAAGAAAGGATATCCGAAGAAATATTGCAGAGCTCCAAAGAAACAAAGAGATGGACAACAGGAGAAAAATCAGGAAGAAAATGTAATTGGTGATGTGTTACAAGATGCTTTGATTCTTTCTGTAGATCATATTTCTGAGTCTCGGGTAGTAGATTCAGGGGCTTCTTTTCATGCCACACCCCATAGGAAAAAATTTCTAGATTATGTTCAAGGTGATTTTGGACAGGTTCATTTAGGTGATGATGCACCATGCAAAATTGTTGGAATGGGAAAGGTAAAAATAAAACAAAGCAATGGCAACCAATGGTGGTTTAAAGAGGTAAGACATGTTCCATATCTAAGGAAAAATATAATTTCAATAGGGCAGTTGGCAAGTGAAGGTTGTATATTCATATTTACATATAAGGTGTGGAAGGTCACCAAAGGATCATTGGTGATAGAAAAAGGAGAGAAGGTTGGTACATTCTATTTATGTACTAGTAATACTAACTCTTCTACTCTTTAGCTTCTACAGGAGTGGAGACAACACTATGGCATCATAGGCTTGGACACATGAGTGAGAAGGACATGTAGATACGTCACAAAATAAATTTATTGCCAGATCTTAAACAAATTGATTTGGATTTCTGTGACAATTATGTTTATGGAAAACAAAAGAAAGTCAGAATTCTGAGAGTCAGAAAAGAAAATAAGAGTGAAAGGTTAAAGCCTGTGTATATAGGTTTACAAGTTGAAGGAAGAAGATGGAGGAAAAAAGTGGTATAAGGCTAGACTTGTTGTAAAGGGTTTTGCACAAAAGAAAGGTATATATTTTGATGAAATATTTTCTCTTGTTGTTAAAATGACTTCAATTAGGACTATTTTAAGTCTCGCGACAGTATAAGATTTTCATCTTGAATAGTTAGATGTAAAAACAACTTTTCTCCATGGGGATTTGGAGGGAGAGATTTATATGCAACAACCACAGGGGTATGAGGTCAAAGGGAAGGAGAATTTGGTATGTAGGTTGAAGAAGAGCTTGTATGTCCTAAAGAAAGATCCAAGGAAATGGTATTTGAAGTTTGACAGGTTTATGACATAACAGGGTTATAGTAGATGTCATTCTGATCACTGTGTTTATTTTAAAAATCTAGAAAATGGAAGCTATATTATCTTGCTATTATATGTAGATGACATGCTTATTGCAGGGTATAATATGAAAGATATAAATGTGCTCAAGAAGAAATTAGCTAATTCATTTTTAGTGAAGGATTTGGGTGATGCAAATAAATTCCTTGGTATGAGAGTAACAAGAGACGGGAAAAATCACAAATTGACATTGCCTAAGGGTGAGTACATAGAGAAGGTGTTGGAGAGGTTTAGAATGCAGAATGTAAAACCAGTTAGTACACCTTTGGACATCCATTTCAAATTAACTAAGGAAATGTGTCCCAATACATAAGAGGAGATAGAATACACGTCTAGTATCCTTTATTCATCAACAGTTCGCAGCTTGATGTATGCGATGGATTGCACAAGAACAGATATTGCACATGCAGTGGGAGTTGTGAGAAGGTATATGAACAATCCAGGTAAAAAACATTGGGAGGCAGTAAAGTGGATTCTCAGGTATTTGAGAGGTACTGCTACTCATGCATTATGTTCTGGAGGTTCAGACACTGTTCTACAGTGATATGTTGATTCATTTATGGTAGTTGATAAAGATAGTAGGAGGAGAAACAGATGGTATGTTTTTACTGTAGGTGGAACAACAGTAAGTTGGATTTCAAAATTGCAAAAGGTTGTTTCACTTTCAACAACAGAGGCAGAGTATGTTGCTGCTAGAAAGGCTAGTAAAGAAATGATTTGGTTACAAAGGTTTCTGGAGGAATTGGGAAAGAAGCAAGAGAATAATAAGTTGTACTGTGACAATGAGAGTGCCATTCATCTTGCAAGGAAATCAGCCTTCCATTCAAAGACTAAGCATATACAGCTCAAGTACCATTTCATACGATCCATCTTGGAATATGGACATTTGAACTTGGAAAAGATACACACTAGCCAGAATCCTGCAGACATGTTAACAAATGGAGTAACCAGGGATAAAATGATTTCATGCTCAGTTTCAGTTGGTCTTCAAGAATGAAGATGAAGATGAGAAATTTTCCAAGTCCAAGAAGGATCATATTCCAACATATATAGTAGCGATGGAGTTGTTGAGATCAGTCTCCAAGTGGGATATTGTTGGTTGTGGAGCTTGATTATCTTCCTGATTCATAGGTTTTGTTATTAGTTGTGTTTATACCCCATGAAGACTTTACACCCCAGAAGAATGTACACTCTTCCACGTGGGGCAGTGAAGAGGGGGGTTACCACCTTTACGGGGTCCATCCCCCTGGTTGGGGGGTTCGGTGGCGAAGCACCCGAAGGAAAAATTGCCTTGTAAATGTATATTGTAATTTCATTGTAAATATGGACCATTCATTATAAGGTCACAGATTTGATGGTAGAAGTTATGTTAGGGTTTTTTTCCCTAGAAGGAAACCCTCTTTTATGAGGGAAATGTATTGCGGCTATGGATCTTTGTAAATATTGTATTCTGAGATAGGAGACTATGAGAGAAAGAAGAGGAAGTTACAAATGGTTTGTTGTAGGTTGTATCCCTTCATGTGTTGGATAATAATAAAGGAAGGACATAGCAATTTATCTATTGGACGTAGCCCACGGTGGGTGAACCATGTATATCTGTGTCTCTATTGTATTGTGTATCTTTTGTGTTTTATTTCTGCATTTGTTTTATTTTATTGCTTCGCGATCTTATTTTTCTAACACAGACATATATTCTTGGTTCAGTCTTTAGATCCATAGTCTTATGGCGAGGCTACTAGAAATCCCTTTTGGGAATCCGCCATGTAGGAGGACCACAACTCCCTCCTTGAGAAACAGACTTGGGATTCAGTTCCCCCTCATTCAGGAAGTAAACTTGTCAGGTGCAGATGGGTCTATAGGACCAAGAGCGCAACGGATGGACATGTTAGTAGATACAAACCCGGGCTAGTTTCCAAAGTCTTTCAACAGGTGCATGGAATTGACTATGATGAGACCTTCACTCCAGTAGCGAAGATGGATTCCATATGTTTGGCACTTTCCATTGTGGCAAACAAGGGATGGGAATTCCATCATATGGATGTGAAGAATTCATTTCTTCACGATGATCTCTTTGAGGAGATATATATGGAGCATCCCCAGGGATTTATGCAGGATTCATCTTTGGTCTATTGACTGAAGAAGTCTCTTTATGGCCTCAAGCAGGCTCCGAGAGCATGGTATGCCAAAATGGACTCCTACCTGCTGTCACATAACTTTGTACATTGTAAGTTAGACCCGAATGTTTACATGCTTAGGATGGTTGTTTCGCTTCTACTTCTAGTTTTGTATGTTGATGATTTGTTGATCACTAGTTGCTCAACTTTAGTGATTGTTGCAGTCAAGAGGATTCTACATGATAGGTTATTGATGATGGACATGGGTCTGTTACATTTCTTCCTTAGACTTGAGATCAATCAAGATGCATCATGCATCAAACTTTATTAGGTGAGGTATGCACGAGATATCCCTGAGAGATTTCACATGATAGACTACAAGTCTGCCCCAAATCATTTCCTATAAGGATTCAGACTTGAGGAAGGCGGGGACACTCCATTGGTTGACAACACACTATACAAACAGCTAGTGGGGAGCTTGTGGTATCTCACACACTCCATACCAGACCTCTCTTATGCAGTTGGAGAAGTCTATAGGTTCATGCAGGAGCCACATGAGCTACATTGGAAGGCTGCAAAGCATATCCTTCGATACGTACATGGAACCATCACCTTTGGGATTCACTATACAACAAACTCTACATTGGACCTCATCTTGTTCACTAATTCTGACTAGGGTGGCAATAACATTGATCGCAAGTCCACATCTAGTTACTCACTCAGTCTTTGTTTCGGGCATATCTGTTGGTTGAGCAAGAAGTACGTTGTTATTTCTCTATCTTCGACCAAGGCAGAGTACAGAGGGGTAGTTAAAATAACCATTCAAGCTATGTGGCTACAACATTTTCTCACTGAGTTGGGAATTCAATTTCATCAATCGATCGTCATATGGTGTGACAACCAAAGCACTCTGAAGTTATGCAGCGATCCAGTTCAGAGGCAACAAACGAAGCACATCGAGATCCACATGCACTACATCTAGGACTTAGTACATGAGGGGATCATCAACCTATAGTTATTTCCTTCAACCGAACAGACTGCAGACATCTTCACCAATACCTTTGCTAAGCATAAGTTCCATTCTCTATGCAGTCGTCTTGGAGTGAAGGACACAGTTGCCTAGAAACTGTCAGTTCTTTTTTTTACCTACATTGTACTTTGAGGGGGGGGGGGGGGNCCCATGAGTTTTTCCCTCTTTCCTCATTTATTTTAGTGTATTTTTTGTATTTGGGTACCTAACATGGCCTCGTTGTCGGGGCCCATTCTTTATTTTCACCATAGTGATGTTCAGGGGGGGTGTTAGAGATACTTCACACATACCTAGGATTTATTTTTTCTAAGGTTTTTCCTATGTTTATTAGTCATTATTTATTCTCCTATATTTTAGGGAGAATATTCTCTTCATTTCACACTTCAGTTTGATCAGTTGAGTGGAATCTAGATGCCACACTGGGATTATCACCATGCAACATTGGGATCATCACCAACTAATGCGCATTGTCCTTGGGATCATCACCATACTAGCACATTACTCATGAGTCCATGGTCTCCTCCTCACTTCACTCTGTTTCAGTCAGTTAACTAAAGAATGGTAGACTAGTTAACTCAGACTAGGTGGCAGTTCATTCACGTAACTGCCCAAGAGACTAGACTAGGTGACAGTTTACTCTTGTAACTGTTGGTGTGTGTCCAGATCACTCTACACCACCACTATGGCACATTGGATTCTCCTCCAGTGTGCATTGGTTGATTTATATAAAGTATATCATGTGTAAATTATCATTCATTCATTTGGTTAATGAGAATTCTTTTGTTTCTCTCTTGCTTCTCTTTTCTCATATTTTCTCTGCAATTGTGTATGTCAATTCCCAGCTAGATATATCATGTGCAGGTTGTGCAGGTTCAACACATTTACACACACACACACACACACACACACACACACACACACACACACACACACACACACATATATAAGGACACACGGTATGATTATAGTATGTAACTTCTTCATGATTTCAAAGAATATGAATTGTTAAGAAAATTCATTTATTGTGTTTACAATATTAGGGTTTTAAATGGAATTGGAAAATGGATAGATCTATCAAAAATCCAAATCAAGTTACTATCTGGTGGACCTTTCGCTAACTATATACATTAATTTAGGGATATAATGCAACTAATTTACATATTTACTTTACAAATAAATACATATAAAGAGGAAATAAAAAATTGAGAAGTTTGAACACAATGTAAACAACTTACTCTTGAGAAATATAGCATTAAGAATACCCAAAAGTTTCTTGCACATTTAAAAAAAAAGGATAAGCTATAAAGACAATAAAAAAATTCAAGTAAAACTTTGTATATGAAAAGTAAATGCTCGCATAATTTACAATTTGCAATAGTTTAAACCAAAACATTTATACTACTTGCTCTTGCCTATCCACTTTATTCTTTGAAATCAAAGCCTGTACATGTACATGGATAGGCCCGACAATGGTTGCTTGACAACTACTTTGTTGATATGGAATTCATGTAAAAAATTATTGATAAGAATTCTATAGATAGACTTCATTCGGTGGAAAATACCTCATTTGCATGTATCACCTACACAGAAGTAGTTTAACTTCTAGTAAAGGTTATGGATTTTTTGTGGGTTGGTTGTATGCATAGATAGTTATAGTTTTGAGTTTTGGGCATTTCTAAGTTGAGTGAACTTATAGATACTTATACTTATAGTTTTGAGTGGGTTGAGTGAAGGAAATATTGAATTCATACTTGTACTCAAATTCTTTTGATGTCGATGCTTATGAACTTATCAATTTTGGTTTACTAGATTTGATATATATATATATATATATATATATATATATATATATATATATATATATATATATATATATATATTGTTTTCAATAAGGACACGAGGTATGATTATATAGTATGTAACTTCTTGATAATTTTAAATAATATGACCTGTTAACAAAATTCATTTATTGTGTTTACAATATTAGGGTTTTAAATGGAATTGGAAAAGGGATAGATCTATCAAAAAGACAAATAAAGTTACTATCTAATGGATCTTTCACTAACTATATACATTAATTTAGGGATATAATGCAACTAATTTACATATTTACTTTACAAATAAATACATATAAAGGGGAAAGAAAAAATTGAGAAGTTTGAACACAATGTAAACAACTTACTCTTAAGAAATATAGCATTAAAACAATACCCAAAAGTTTCTTGCATGTTTAAAAAAAAAGAAAGATAATATATAAATACAATAAAAAAAATGTAAGTAAAACTTTGTATATGAAAAGTAAATGCTCGCATAATTTACAATTTGCGATAGTTTAAACCAAAACATTTGTACTAATTTCTCTTTCCTATCCATTGTATTCTTTGAAATCAAAACATGTACATGTACATGGACAAGCCCGACAATGGTTGCTTGTCAACTTCTTTGTTGATATGGAATTCATGTAAAAAATGATTGATAAGAATGATATAGATAGACTTCATTCAGTGGCAAATACCTCATTTGCATGTATCACCTACACAGAGGTAGTTTAACTTCTAGTAAAGGTTATGAATGTTTTGTGGGTTGGGTGTATGCATAGATACTTATAGTTTTGAGTTTTTGGCATTTCTAAGTTGAGTGAACTTATAGATACTTATACTCATAGTTTTGAGTGGGTTGGGTGAAGGAACTATTGAATTCATACTTGTATTCAAATTCTTTTGATGTTGATGCTTATGAACTTATCAATTTTGGTTTGCTAGATTTGACTGATACATAGATGCATATTTATTTATATAATTTTATTTTTCAATAAGGACAGAAGGTATGATTATAGTATGTAACTTCTTCATGATTTCAAAGAATATGAATTTATTAACAAAATTTGTTTATAGTGTTTACAATAAATTAGGGTTTTAAATGGAATTGGAAAGGGGATAGATCTATCAAAAAGCCAAATCAAGTTACTATCCAATGGATATTTCGTTAACTATATACATTAATGTAGGGATATAATGCAACTAATTTACATATTCACTTTTAAAAGAAATAGACATAAAGGGGAAAGAAAAAATTGAGAAATTTGAACACAAAGTAAAAAACTTACTCTTAAGAAATATAGCATTAACCAAAGCATAACATTTCTACAACTTGCTCTTTCCTATCCATGTACATGGACATGCACAAATTCTAGCCTGTCCAAGTACATGGACAAGCCCGAATTCATTCCTTGGCATCCATTTTTAAAGAGATTTTGGAGTTTATTAGACAAAAGAAGTGTTTTAATTTTTTGTTCTCTATGAAAATATAATGAGAGGGTTTCTTTATTCAATGTGAGACTGCGGAAAAGACAAAAGAGGAAGGAAGAAGGGGTAAGGAATATTATTTTGCGGAAAATTTTTGACAACTGAAAGTTAATGGTGGGATATAAAATCATAGGGCCTTTGGGAAAAGGGAATTAAGTAGAAATATTTTAGGTGTGGCTCACTTATTAAGTAGATACGAAACCAAAATAAATCTGGCATAAAGGATTCTTCTCACTGGAAGGCTCTAGTTCAATATTTCCTTGTGATTGTGAAATGCCTCACTTAGAGAGTGGGTAATGGGGAGTGAGGGTAGGGTCAAATCCTTGGATCAGTTGCACAATATGATCAAGTTTCATGTAGAAATGATTGAATCCCATCGAATAGGGGTATATCACTTTGAACCATGTGGAAAATAATGTTTCAACTAGTGTATTGCAACAATGGTGGAAATATGTTAAATCAATGGATAGTAGCCAGGAACATGTCGTGGAATTATTATTTAAATTATTCAAAGAAGAGCTACATAAGGCTCAAGTAAGAGATACACTAGGGGGATAACACAACAATGTGAATATAAAACATTGTTCTTTGTAGAGGTACATGGAGTGGAATTGACAGAAAAATATATGCACACTTAAAGCTCCAAAAAAGACTAAAATATATTTATGGCTATATATAAAGAATATGGTTATGACCTAGGATGCACTCAAAATAAGAAATAAAAATGGGCCATGAATATGCATTCTCTTTAAGGGAGGTGATGAAACAACAAAGCATTAATCATAAAAAATAGTGTGACATGTATGGATGGAAACATAAAAGATCTTGAATATTTACGATATTCGTTTATAGATTAATTCTTTGATATATTATATTTTTCAAAGTTATTAATAAATTACATATTTTGTACTAGAGTCAGGTGTGTCTGGAATGGAAAGAAAAACAACATATACAAAAGGTAGTACACATCGATGGAAAGTAGCTGAAATATTTTACATCGAAATACAGAATTCATACCAAAACTAGCACAATCCATGTACATGGACATGGCTGAATTCGGGCATGTCCTTGTAAATGGACAAGCCTGAATTCAGGCCTATCCCTGTACATGGACAAGGACGAATTCGACCCTGTCCTTAAAGGAACAAGCCTGAATTCAGTCTTGTCCATGTAATGATTAGAGTAAGTGTGTTTACTGTAATTAAGCCACATCATTATTGTTATCATATTCGTATAATAAAATATATAAACCAGTATAAACTATACACTGATAATATAAGTTGGTTATACATGATCTGTTAAACACATAGTAGTAGATCATGTTTACATAATGAATAAGGTAAGATCATGAAAACAATAACTAATTATCATTGTAAGCTATTGAGTAGCATATGGTATACGATTGATTAGGTTACTATAATAACACTAGAACAAGTGGTATCATAGACCCTTAATGATATGTGTTAGTTTATACCAATATTGGATATGAGCTTATAGTAACATAACAAGCTTCATAGAATCACTTATGTTTACAGATTAATGGGAATCACCTTATCATATTAGCTATGTTGAGATCACTAAGATGAGACGTGGCAAGTGTTTACAGTATCTTTACCATAATGAACACCATATGAATTACACTAATTACATACTCTAAGGATCATTGGTTCATTTGTATCAATACCAGCTATAAGGTATTGGGATAGTTTAGGCAAATAGATATAACAATCCTAAAAGTAAGTTGTGAATTGTTCTCTGTACTAAGCTTTGATTTATCTGTACATGGAATCATACTAGTGTACATGGACATGACCGAATTCGGGCCTATCCATGTATAATAAAAAACACAGTAATTATCTTTAATCGTCTTGACACTATAAAAAAAAATCAATTTAACATTTTAATGATGTTCTTTATTTTTTAACTTTGTTATAACCATATTAATTTGTGATTCATTATTGATAAAAAAATATTCCAAATTAAATAATTTAGGACATAGTGAATCATTTTATTACTTTTTTGAATTGGTAAAATGTAGATGGAGTTGTAACCAACCAGAAGAGGTCCAATACTTAGAAAATGTGGACTTCTTTATATAATTTTTTCTTGTTTCTTATGATATGGAATGCAAAGGATAGTAAACATAATGGAAGGATGTGCATGGACAAGCCTGAATTCAGGCATGTCCATGTACATGGAAAAGGTTGAATTCGGCCATGTCCATGAAGATTAACCAGGCAATAGGAATGGCTTGAGGTGAGTAGCCTCAGGCTCTATTGCATGCCTTCTAGAATGTCAAAGGGACCTTCTCATAAGATCATACTATATGTAGTAAACTTAGACCATTCATTAGTCCTACATAATGACTAAAACACAATCATACCATAACAACTAAGCCTTAGTGGCATTTAACAATGTTAAGGGCTCTAATAGGGAATGAGCTATCTTACTTGATCACACCGAAGTTATCACTACATCAACACCCAAACTGATACGTTTATAAATTAAGGCAGCCTCCCAACTTGTGTCGGCACTTAAGTCCATACATATAATCTACAAGGACAAACCTGAATTCAGGCATGTCCACATACATGAACAGAGCCAAATTCGGCCATATCCATGTACATGGACAGGCCCGAATTCGATCCTATCCATGTGCATGATTGTTCTGCAACCGGATTCTATTTGCTTGTGATGTGACTGAATGATTGTTGTTGTCCAGAATTGTTGAAGCAATTTCTAGTTTTATTTATCAATTCATTATGGTCTCTATCACTTGGAATTATATACACACACACACACACACACACACACACAATTGGAAAGTTGAGGTTCACCCAGTTAAATGGACCATAGTACATGCTTTTGTTAGATCTTAGGCAAAGGAAAACATTTAAAGAGAGATGCCAAGAAAATACCAAAACTTTTAAGCCACTTTGAGAACATGAGCGCCTAATAAGCATAGAGTTTCATTTGAGCCATTTCTCTATGTGAATTCCTAAAGAACTCAGAGACTACTGGAAGAGTATGCAAAGTTTGGAACTTTGTTTTGCAACTGATTCTTATTCCTGGCTTCATTTAGGATCCACAAGTATGCACAATGTAATGATTAAGACTCCTCATTGGAGAATGATCTGTTCAATTATCAAAAAGACAAAACCAAGATAGATTTTTGTGTGTGTCAGGTTTACAGCCTAAATTTGGAAGCAGAGCTCTATTGGAATTGGCATTCATGGATTAGAAAAGTATGATTTTAAATTTTCGTATGACAAGATTTATTAGTCCTTAAAACAAAGACTACATCTTCAACCTGGGTGGTTTTTCAAGGCATTACTTGCCCGTACATAACTTTTGGGCTCTAGGTTTGTAAAGACTTTGAAAACAAGAATTAAACAATATTTTCTTGGAATTATTATTCTTGTTCTATTGTTTTGTGATTGGTCAGGGAAATGATGCTGACGGAATGGGGCAAGTCCAAAATGTTGAACAATAAACACAAAGACCATACATTTATCAGTTTCAAATAGAAAATTACATAGTCATAGTACCACTTGCTTAAATGATAATCAAAGTTGTTATCACATTATACAGAACCCTCAGGTCAACACATGCAATATCCTAGATCATATTAATAAAATGGCACTTAAAAAAATCCTTAGATAGGGAAAATTCAAGCCCAACTACACAACCTTATTAATGGAACACATGCCACTCGAATTGGCATCTAGCAGACTCAGAAAACCACTTTCCATGTACATGGACAGGGCCAAATTCAAGCCTGTCCACCTACTAAAACATAAATTTTAGAAATAAATTAAAATTAATTTAATTTTAAAACAACACTTTAGATTTACCTTCAAACTGAAGTGTTTGGACTGGTGAAGCGCCTGGACTGGTGAAGTGCCTAGATTGGTGAAGTTCCTAGAATGGAGCCCTCGCCACCAACAACAACTAACACCAATGACTGCCACCAACAACAACCAACACCAATGACCAGACTCTCACCAGTAGAAAACAATCAAATGACTCTCACCAGTTCGGAAAACGATCAATTGATTGATGGGCGGGTGATATATAAAATGTTTTCGGCCGAAAGGTGTTTTCAGATGAAAATATGTTACCGAATGAAAAAAAATCGTTTGACTAATCTGGTACACAAAATTTGAGGGAACCGTTAAGGTATTGTTCGATTTGACATCTAAAGTTTTGACTGAAATTTTTTTCGGCCGAAAAAAGGCCGCTAGGAATTTTGGAGACTCGATTCTCACAAAAAATTTACCCACCTTCATGATTTTACCCCATAATCATTCCACATCCTTTCTATTACTTATAGATGTCCACTGGATTTCCCAATTTCTCTCTCCACCTCATTTGAAAATTCCTTGTGAAGCCATACTTTTCCACTCAAGACTAAACCATTCCTAATGGTAGCATATTTTCATTAAGTGGCACTTTTCAAGTGAATGAACCTTCATTATTTTATCCCTGATTTCTCTACATTGTATCATGCTTCCATAGTGAACTTTGATATTAGAAGTGGATCTCTTTATATGAATGCTTCAACTAACTCCTACAAGCTCTGCCATGCTTCCATGCCCTTTTTCCTATAGCGTTATACAATAACCAAATGATCTCTTAGAAGGATTCAATCCTTCTGCCATATTTTCCTTTGGATTAACTTTCCAATAGTTGTTTCAAGCCTTATTATGATTTCTGAGTTGATAGTTATGGATTCCCCGAACCAACGGTCCTCTCTCTCCCTCTTTTCACCTACAAGCTACCAGAGGCCTTCTTTACTTTTTTGAGAAAAATGTGTTGCCTAGGTCAAAATATGGTTGGATAGATGTCATCCCCTCTTCAACATATTTACAAAGACTATCCCCATCCCTCAATTTGATCTCTGAGTTAAAAGTTATGGCTCTTTGAAATTAGCGATTTCATCATTTTTGCACATGTTTCATAGGTATAATTGTTGGCACAGGGGCAAACCCAGGGTTCAATGCTTCAACAGCGCACCAATGAAACCCTAACTATTGGCCCTTTCGGCAACACCTGTGAAGAAGATGAAGTCTCACCCGAGGTAGAGGCAGGGGGGTTGTAGGACTCAGGTGTCTACAACCTAGCTGGGACACAGATTTGTGATTACAACACTTAACAGAGCATTTAGCCAATACCATGCATTAGTTCATAAATCCATTCACATCACAGATTAAACCCTAGACACAGAACAACGTAGTAGCAACTAATATCAAGTACTTTTCATCACTTAGCACATAGTTATTAGATCAGATCTAGCATTCATTTATCATCAATAGAGCACTAAGCATCCATATATCTTATCTAACATACATAAAGACCAATACACTAACAGATAAACTACATAAACAATATCAACAACATCGTATAAAGCACATCAACACAGGATATATGTGGTTCACCCCAGTGTGAGGCTAAGTCCACCAACTCTTCTTCTTCTTTATTAGTCTTCAAGCTTCTTACATTCCTTTGCTCCTATGCACAAAGCCATAGAGCCAACTCCAAAAAGGACAGGAGATCTGTGTGCACCTCGCCAAATCCTCCTTCCCCGAATTAGGTCAGGGCACAAATCCTTACACAGTCTATGCACGAACTCTCTTACAATCACTTGCACTTAGCTTTGCAAGTCTTAACATACTTTAGTCATGCACTAAGCCCATGAACTCAAAATTGACATCTACTTACATCGCCTAGCTACTTATTTATACATTACAAAAAGGCCTAAACATGGTTAAACCCATGGGTCGACATCCCATACTTGTTACATAAACCCTAACAACCCAAAAGCCCATAAAAATGGGTGAGATCCCGCGATCTCCTCTTCGCCTGGGCCCTCCATCTTCAACTAGCTTTTCGAAGTCCCAAAAATGGTCAAACATGACCAACATTTCCTAAAAACTTGATCGAGGACTAACAGGCCCCCAACACTCACCTGTGACTCATCCCGAGTCACTCCGATCTGGGCAACTCTCCTTCGAAGGCCTCGATCTTAGATCGAGCTGCCTCGACTTGCTTCTTCGTTAGATCCTCCTGCTCGATGAACTCCTAAAGTACTTGCTTGGTGACAGGCCCTTCCAGGCATCATTCCAATGTCACGACCATCTGTTCCAGTTGTGAGCCTTGTCCCTCGATCTCTTTGAAAAGTGTGCAGGCTTTGTCCTGCACCGGCTGGAGTCTCTACGTCACTTCCATAACATTTCTCTGGATAGAAGTAACCTATTGTTGGACTGTGCGTTGCTCCTGTGACCTCTTCATCTTCTCAAATGCAGTCAATAGTTTCATATGTGCTTGTACGGTGGACTCCTATTGCTTTGCCTCTTGGAGTTGTACTTCCAATCTCTTCAGCTCTAGATCTTCTGCAAGGCGCTCATAGGTCTACGCACTTCGATCACTCAATTGTTTACATTCTGAGGCTAATGCCCTGATTCATTCTATTGCGCTCTTGGCAGCTTCTTCCCTCCGATCCCACACTTCTTGTGGAGTGCTCGACACTACTTGAAGTTCTAATTCTGCTACTCTTGCTTGAAGCTGCTGAATGGCCTCAGTGAGCTTCCCCACTTGCATCTCTGTTGACTCTGGTTCCTCCTGTACCAAGGTCAACACAGAGTGGAGTGCTCTAGTCACTGCCTCTTTAACCCCAATCTTCTCTACAAGCAGCTGGTCTTTCTCTTTCTGGATTTTCTCTTTGTCCTCTTCGAACATCGCCCTAAGTTCATCTTTCTCTTTCTACGCAACTTGAAGTTGCTCTAGGACCTCCTCCTTTTCTTGCTTTAAGGCCTTTGTGGCCTGTTCCTTTTCCTCTTGGGCTCGACAAAGTCGAACCTCTATCGCATCTGCTAACCTTCGCAACTGGGTGGGCTCATCCCCCAATTCTACATTTTCTATTAAGGATGGCACAGTAGGCACTGTGTGGCTCGAATGGATAGCTTGTTGGATGTCTCTAAGCTCTTTCTCTATTCTATCGTACATCGACTCCTGCTTTTCCCCATGTTTCTGCAAGATGTCTTCTAAAGGGTCTTCTACAGCTGTGATGATGAGATCAATGTCATCCACTATGAGCACATTCTTCTATTAAGGCTTGTTGGCACAAGCCTTCTTCCTTGCCGAAGGTTTCTCCGGGAAAACCTTCCTCTTCTGCGATGCTTCTGTTGTGGTGAGGGGATCCTTCGGTGGTGTAGATTCTCCTTTGTCTTACTTTTCTCCTTCTTCCCCTCCTTCCTCTTGGTTCACTTCGTCTCCTCCTCCTCCTGTAGGTGAGTCAAGGGCATTTTCCTCTGATGCGTTGTGCTTCTCATCACTTTCTATGTCTTGGTCTTCGTCCTTTTTCTTCTTTTTCTTGGTGCTGCTTTGTCCATCATGTTCGACCTAGGTGACTAATGGGCTTCTAATGATATCGAGTTTGAAGAGTTATGCATCCTCCACTAGTACAAGGAATTCTGCTAGCCATTCCTTAGTGATATCTTCCATGTCTTCCTCAGTCAACTTATAGTAAGACTGTAGCTCCTCCTTACTTTCATCCCTGCGCCTGGTGATGTAGATGAAGTGTCAGTCTACATGGAACTTCGTTAGTGGCCTGTATCGATGGAGTGTATTCGGGGTCATCCTCGGAAAGGATTCAATGGAACGCTTTAGTTGTAGGTAATAAGTATGGAAGACAACATTTGACTGCCATTGCTTCGCCATATCATTCTTATTCCACAAGGTAGTGAACCTTGCGGCCAACAATTCTGATGGCTCGACTTCAAGGAATGTTGCTCCTTTCGGCATTTGCCAAGCAACAAATGTAATGAGCACCAGTAACCAACTGAAGTGGAATTTGTATCCTTGGTCTTGTTCTTCGCGACAGTCCTTCTCTAACTCGTTGACAAGGTAACTCACCCAGTTCATTTGCATTCCTTCAACACACTTCCCTGCGAGGTCGACTATGAACCCTGTGACTTGTGTTGGTTGGTTCTTTCTGATGAGATTGCCAACGATCAGCTGAAAATATAGGCATTGTGCGCCGTCCTGGATGGAGGCTACCTTGTAGCCTCGCTTTACCTTCTCTACATCGTCGTAGGCTTCCTTTATTCATTGTGCCAGGGAGCGATCTGACGTCTTCCTTAGGTAGAACTAGTGAGGGTCTGGTCCCTGCATGCTTATTCTAGTGATCAAGTGGATCAACGTCAGATCCACAGTGACATGCCTTTCAAGCCACAAATACCCTCCATGGTAACACGACAGGAGGATTTTAACGCAAGTGTTAACCTCTTGATATCGACCGAAGAGGGGAATACTCATTACGTTCAAGATTGTGGAGCGCACGAGCTCCTTAATCCATGGCTGGGGAACTATCTTGGGCTTCTTCCCAATCGTCTTCATCAGGTACCTATGCGTTGGGAGCATCGCATAGTTATTTTGGTCTCCGAGGTTAAAGTCGATGACCTTGAGAGCTGGGATCAGTCCCAACTGGGGTCCAACTGCGCGTATCCCCTTTGGGAGGTACGCAATGATGAGCGTGTACTCAAAGTCACGCAAGACACTATCACGGTTCACCATGACAGTCAAAGGCAGGATGTATTCTAGCAAGACCGATGGGATCTGCTTCACGTTAGCCAGATCATCGTGGTGCTTGCTTCGTTTCTCAGTAGCGCGGCCAGAACGTCATCCATTCGATGGGGATGCTTGCAATCTGTCAGTCGATGATGCATGTATTCCTACAGACATGGCTTTCTTAGTCATGAGATCCATGAGAATTGTTGAGATTCAACAAGAAGATCCTAGTGAAAATTATGCACCTACACTAGGATGGAGCCTCAGGCTGTCTTTAGGTGGAAGTCTATTTTTAGATGATGAGCAAATTCTATTTATAGATGATGTCTATTTATAGATGGTGAGAGAATTCTATTTATAGATGTATGTTGACTATTATTATCCCTTAATAATAGTTGGAAAATAAATATTAGTCTATTCTCAATGAGCACTTGGAAATAGTTAACTGAAGTGGAAAATTAGTTAGCTATAGGAAATTCAAGTTCAAAGGTTGACTGGTGGGACATGCAAGTTGAATTAGTTGTAACTCAGTGATTTGAAGTTGTAATAGAGTTGGATGTGTAATTATGTGAGTTGTGAAGTAGTTTAGCTCAGTTAAGTGAGTTAAGATCAATTGTACTAGTTGTAATTGAACTTACACTAGTGAAAGATCAGTGAATTAATTATTAATTAATTCACAATCAATGATCTCACATGCAACTGAATATTTACCATTGTTAACTACATGCATGTTAGATCCAGTGGAGACCCAGTTGAGATAACAGGTGAAAGGGATAGTTTGACTATCAATTGTGACATTATCGAGTGCACTCATGTAACCACACACACATTGGATGTGCCCATGAGGATTGCGTAGCCTAGGCAAGAAAAATTCATTCATTACAGGGATTTCCATTAGCAGGGATTTTGCGCAGAGGAAGTAGGTTGTCTGGAAGCAGTAAATTGGCACAAGAATTTGTCAATGTTTGTATGACAGTGTGAGACGAATGTATATTGTACTGACAGATCTTGGATTAGAGTTTTGTATGATATTGTTTCATGATCCATGATATATACATAATATATGATAGTGGGATTTCCAGCTTTATTCTTTCCTGGTAAAACATCTGTGTTATGTGTGATTGATCTTTCTTCTTGATATTGCAATTGGCGATCATGTTTTAAATTCTGCAAGAATATTTGTAGAAGCGATTATGTATTTAACAGTGGCATATAATTGTTAGATCAGGAGAATCCAGACAATACATAATTTTTATTAAAATTTCTACATGGTATCAGAGAGCAGGAGATTGCAGAAGCTGAGTTTGTGACTGGATAGAATTCGAATTTGCAGAAATACTTTCTTGATGCTACAGTTGATTCAAGATTGAAATGGCTTTCAATGGCTTAAGGTTAGAGTATGCACTTGAGGTCAAATCAAACTACATTTCTTGGAAGGACGGGATGGAGGCAATACTCGAAGACAATGGCTTGAAGGAATTCATTGACAAAGATGTTCCTAAGCCAGATGATGTAGACGCTGCAAATCTTGATGCATGGAAAAAGAAAGTGGCAAAGGAGAGAAGGATCATGTTGGAAGGAGTGCGAGACCACATTGTCTCAAACCTCCATGGCAAAGCCACACCATATGCAATGTGGAAGGCTTTGACATATCTATTCCAAAACAGCAGCAACCATAGGAAATTG
This sequence comes from Picea engelmannii, assembly GCA_009831015.1. NCBI lineage: Eukaryota > Viridiplantae > Streptophyta > Pinopsida > Pinales > Pinaceae > Picea > Picea engelmannii. The sequence continues at coordinate 160,743 of ML798833.1, forward strand.
GTGCTCAAAGATAAACTCAGGAAGATCAAGATGGAGAAGGGTGACTCCATTCCAAAATATCTCACGAGGTTTGTCCAATGTCGGGATGAGTTGGGGAGTGTGGGAATAATAGTCGTTGATGATGATTTGGTGAGCTTGGAACTCTTGGGACTTCCCAAGAATTGGCACAGTTATCAAGACTCTATCAATGGAAGGGAAAAATTTCCAGATTGGGAACAACTATGGTCAGATATAGCGCAGGAAGAGTTCAGGCGGAACACCAGAGATGGCTCTTCATCAAAACATGATGATGAAGAGGATTGTGCTTTGGATGCCAAGGCAAGGAAAGGGAAGCGGAATAAATTCCATTCAAGATCCAAGTCTAAAGGAAAGAAGCTGGATTTTTCCAAAGTGAAGTGTTTTCACTGTCACAAACATGAGCATCTCGCTACTAACTGTCCGCAGAAGAATAAGAACAAGAAGGTTGTTGGAGCTGCAGCTGGTGAGGCCCTTGACTCACAATTTGAACTTGACTTCTCCTTGATTTTATGCATGGCATCAAGTGCATTGGGATTGGTGTGGTATTTGGATAGTGACGCTTCCTTCCACATGACGGGAGATAAGGAGCTTTTCAGTGACTTGGAGGAGAGATATCTCAAAATGCATATAGATATGGGCGACGATGGATGATACAGTGTGACTGGAATTGGTACCATTACCTTTCAGAGGGAGTCAGGTAAACCATTTCAATTGAAATATGTTATGCATGTTCCAGGTCTGAAGAAAAACTTGGTCTCAGTAGCAATGTTGGAGGACAGAGGCTATGACGTTGTTTTCAGTGATGGAAAATATTTCCTGCGACATAAAACAACGGGTCAAGTCAAGAAGACAGGGATTCGAGTTAAGAATCTCTACAAGATGGAGGTAGATGGTTGCACTGCCATGATGGGCAAGGCAGAAAAAGTTGTGAGCCGGGATGAGGGCGAATTATGGCACGGGCGATTGGACCATCTTCATCACGGAGCCTTGAAAATCATGCAACAAATATCTACTGGACTTCCAATGGGAACACATGCTCAGTTAGATTAGTTCAAGGATTTCACCATGGGGAAGTATTTAAATTCCACCTTTCATGAAAAGGAGAACCATGCTTCGGTGATCCTGGAGAGAATTCACACAAACATGTGTGGACCATTCTCGGTTGCTTCAACAACAAAACATAAGTATTATGTTATTTTTGTTGATGAATTTTCTCGTAAATGCTGAATATTCTTCATGCAGAAGAAGGATCAAACATTCTCAAAGTTCTGTGAGTTTAAATAATTGTTGGAGAAAGAGTCAAGGAAGCAAGTGAAGGCTCTGAGGAGCGATAATGGTGGAGAATACATCTCTAAAGAATTCAAATAATTCTGCAGCAAATAAGGAATTCGAAGAGAAATCATAGCGCCTCATAACCCATAGAAAAATGGGGTCGTGAAGAAGAATAAAAAAACAATCATGGGTGCAGCACGAGCGATGTTGCATGATCAGGGCCGACCAATGCATTTGTGGGTGGAAGCATACAACACTGCAGTTTATGTGAAAAAACATTGTCCTCGTAGAGTACTTGGCATGAGTACATCTGAAGAAGATTTCACTGGTAAGAAACCTGATGTTTCTCATTTTAAGATTTTTGGCTCATTTGTTTATGTGCATGTGACCAAGAACGCCAGAAAGAAGCTGGAACCAACTGCTGAAGTTGGGATATTTGTGGGGTACACAGAAACACCCCATAATTATCGTGTGTATTTTCCTAATAGTAAGATGATTGTTATGCGACGGGATATAAAATTCGATGAGGGGAAAGCCATGTGGTTGTCGCTTGACAGGGAGCTAGACTTGCATGCAGAGGAGGAACTACTGGTTCCCAAAGATGAGTCTCAAGATGTGGATCAACCACATGAGGGGGTTCATGGAGTGGAGGAAGCCACTCATGCAGAGCCATCCATCAGAAATGGAAGAAAGCGCACCACAGAAGCTGATAGATTGAGACTAGATGTTGCACAGAATGTAGGAGCCCCTACTTCACAACACAGACAAAGACAGTCTCCTGATCGATTTATTGGATACATAGCTCTCATGAGCAAATGTATTGTGACTGAACCATCTTCCTTTTAGGAAGCAGTGCAGGATCCCACTTGGGTTGATGCAATGGTGGAGGAGTATGACTCCATTGTCAAAAACAGTGCATGGGAAATTGTCCCAAGACCAGCCAACAAATCAGTGGTAGGTTCGAGATGGATCTACAAGGTAAAGCAAGTTGTTGATGGGAGTGTGGAGAACTACAAGGCTAGATTTGTGGCTCGGGGCTTCTCACAAATCGAGGGGATAGATTATGATGAGGCCTTTTCACCTGTTGCAAGGTACTCTTCCATAAGATCCATCTTTGCACTCTCAACGCAGATGGTCTGGCGCATTCATCAGATGGATGTAAAAACTGTGTTTCTCAATGGGATCATTGAGGAAGAGGTGTACATAGAGCAGCCTGAAGGATTTGAGATCTTCAACAGTGAGTCGCATGTGTGCCGACTCAAAAGAGCATTGTATGGGCTGAAGCAAGCACCCCATGCTTGGTACACTCGGATAGACAGTTATTTCACCGGACTGGGCTTCACCAAAAGTGAAGCGGATGCAAACCTATACCAAATTGTGGTGGAGGGTAATATTTTAATCATTTTTCTTTATGTTGATGATTTAATATTGATTGGTGATGAGCAATTGATACACTCATGTAAGGAGGACCTTGCAAAGGAGTTCAAGATGAAGGATATGGGCCTTCTTCATTTTTTCCTTTGATTGGAAATATGGCAGCGAGATGGTGAAATTTTTGTGTCTCAAGGAAAGTATGCAAGGGAGATACTGGGTAAGTTTCACATGGAGGGATGCAAACCCATGGATACTCCTCTTCCAAGAAACTGGAGGAAAGAGGATGCTACTTCTGGAGAGGTAGTGGATGCTATTGTCTATCGATAGTTAGTGGGTTTGCTAATGTATCTAGTGAACACGAGACCGAACATTTGCTATGCAGTTAACCAGCTGAGTCAAGCGATGGTTAAGCCTACCAAGATCTTTTGGAAGGTGGGTAAGCATGTCTTGAGATACCTGAGGGGCACATCTGAGTATGGCTTATGGTACAGACAGATGGATGAGGTGAAGTTGCATGGCTTCATGGATGCAGATTGGGCGGGCATCCCAACAAACAGAAGGAGCACATCAGGGGGGATCTTTAGTATCGAATCTACAGTTGTTTCTTGGTACAACAAGAAGTAGAGATCCATGGCACTCAGTTTAGTGGAAGCAGAATACATGGTAGCAAGTCAAGCTACATGTGAGGCTATCTAGATGAGAAAGATATTGGTTGGTTTGTTTGGTTCTCATTTAGATCCAACATTGATTCATTGTCATAATCAGAGTTGCATTAAACTCTCGATTAATCCTATGTTTCATGATAGATCTAAGCATATAGATATCCGGTATCATCATATCAAAGATCGTGTGCAGCGGAAGATCATGTTGCTTTAGTACATTCCTATGGAAGATCAGAATGCAGACATTCTGACGAAGGCACTCACCAGGAGAAAATTTGAATACCATAGAGACAGGATCGGGGTGAAGGATAATCCCTTTCTTGTTGAGAGGGAGTGTTGAGATTCAATAAGAATATCCTAGTGAAAATTATGCACCTACACTAGGATAGAGCCTCAGGCTGTTTTTAGGTGGAAGTCTATTTTTAGATGATGAGCAAATTCTATTTATAGATGATGTCTATTTATAGATGGTGAGAGAATTCTATTTATAGATGTATGTTGACTATTATTATCCCTTAATAATAGTTGGAAATTAAATATTAGTTTATTCTCAATGAGCACTTGGAAATAGTTAACTAAAGTGGAAAATCAGTTAGCTATAGGAAATTCGAGTTCAAAGGTTGACTGGTGGGACATGCAAGTGAATTAGTTCTAACTAAGTGATTCGAAGTTGTAACAGAGTTGGATGTGTATTTATGTGAGTTGTGAAGTAGTTTAACTCGGTTAAGTGAGTTAATCTCAGGTGTACTAGTTGTAACTAAACTTACACTAGTGAGAGATCAGAGAATTAATTATTAATTAATTCACAATCATTGATCTCACATGCAACTGAAGATTTTCCACTATTAACTACATGCATGTCAGATCCAGTGGAGACCCAGTTGAGATAACAGGTGAAAGGGACAGTTTGACTATCAATTGTGACATTAGTGAGTGCACTCATGCAACCACACACACATTGGATGTGCCCATGAGGATTGTGCAGCCTAGGCAAGAGGAATTCATTCATTGCAGGGATTTCCATTAGCAGGGATTTTGCACAGAGGAGGCAGGTTGTCTGGAAGCAGTAAATTGGCACATGAATTTGTCAATTTTTGTATGACAGTGTGAGACGATTGTATATTGTAATGAGAGCTCTTGGATTAGAGTTTTGTATGAGATTGTTTCATGATCCATGATATATACATAATATATTATAGTGGGGTTTTTAACTTTATGCTTTCCTGGTAAAACATTTGTGTTATGTGTGATTGATCTTTCTTCTTGATATTGCAATTGGAGATCGTGTTTTAAATTCCCCAAGAATATTTGTAGAAAAGATTATGTATTTAACAGTGGCATACAATTGTTAGATCAAGAGAATCCAGGCAATACATAATTTGTATTAAAATTTCTACAAGAATTTCCTCCACTAACTTCTCTACTGCACTGCGTTCGCCCGACATTCACACTTGTAATCAAATAAATCGGGTAAGAAAACGGACAAGAAAGGTAATCAAATAAATTGCAAGGTCTAGACAACACAACGCAGTATGCAATCATTTCTTTGTTAGCGGGGATATCTCAGTTTTCAAAAAGTGTTCCCGACACAAAATCCGACGAGTTAAATAAGCAGCGTCGTAACAGATTCCTTCAACGGGTATGAATACATCCATCTGTTATGGTGCGGTATCAACGGTCCAACGACGATCTTTCTGTCAATAATTGTGTTACTAGCTGTTTTGGAGCATCGTTCTAACGGTCGGGACGCCTCCAACGGTCATATATCTTCGTTGTGGTGAAGTCCCATTCTGCGCAGTTATGCTATTCTGGCGAGGTTCAAGTTCTGCAAGCCTTCCTTATGTGAAGTCTTTTCTGGGACTTTCTGTAGTTTTTCTAATTTTTCTTTCTTCTTACTGAGCTTTCTGGCCTTCTTTCCTATAATTTGATTCTCTAGATTCGTCTTTCCATTCTTATTCTTTTCTTCCCTTAGCGTAGTAACTTCACACTGTTGAGGGTCTTCCAAAGGTTTCAAGGGTAATACCTCTTCTCTTACTATTTTCGGGGTGGATGCACTTCTTTCCTGTATGGACAGGTTCTTTAAACTTTCTTGTGTTCTTCCAGCTTCGAAAGCTAGTTCTCTAGCCCTCTGTTTTTGCTCGACTTATTCTCTTGTTCTTCTATTAGTCTCTTTATTTTTCTAGTCATGAAGTCCCTTAATTCTTGCTTTTTCTGTTTTGTGGCTTCCTCCTCTGCTTTCCTTCGGATCTAATCTTTCTCAATCCAGGTCTTTCCTAACAAAAGTGCAAAAGGAGTGTTGTTCTCAACAAACTTAATGACTTCAAATTCTTCTTCAGGCGATGTTCCATGGGAAATCATAGGTACATTAGTAACTCTTCCACATAGGTTTATCATCTTTCCTTTAAACAAACCTATCTTTCCCAATGAAGGTACTATAGCAGGCTTTCCCAAAATTTCCCAAGTGCTTTCTGGCATAATATTCACCTGTGTGTCCTCATCCAAGACATAGTCTATGTCGAAGTCTCCTATACTTGTTTCTATGCATCACTTCTCTTTGAAGATCTCTGGCAAACTGATGTCTATGTGATCATTTAGTGTTTCTTTCAGTTGTAATAACATAGTCTATGATTCTTTCTGGTTTTCTAACATATCCTCAGTCCTTTGACCTCCTTCATAGTTTTCTTGTCTCATGTTCATCTTTTCAACTTTAGCAATCATTCTAGGGAAATCCTCAACTATGTGACGAATATCTTTACAACAGAGACAAATAGGACCTATATCAGGGCATCCCTTAGCAAGATGTCCCGGTCTTTTGCAATTATAGCACAGTGTCAATCCTCTCTTTCTTTTAAATGATCCCCAACCCTTCCTATACTGCGCACTGGGGTCGCAGTGATGGACCCACAATTTGCAACAATTCTTTCTAGGTTCCTGCATCCACTTGTTAGTCCAAAAATTCTTTCTATGCATAGGAATAACATATCTTTCACTATCTCTATCAAATCTATTCAGATCGACTCGTTCTTCTAGTTGTTCCCTTGTTTTCATACTAGCACAAAATCTATCGAACATACCTAGACTCATACTTTCAAAGAAAAAATTTCTATTTATCTTACCTTTAGCAGAGCACAAAGATTTGAGATCTTACCTCTTTTCTTCAGATCTGGTTCCTTTCTTAGCACAGAGCTTCACAAGTTAAGTAGAATATTGCGCACTACAACAACATATATACGCGCAAAGCTTTCTCTTTTCTTCAGTTCCCAGCAATCACAGTTTCAGGTCCCGACAACGGAACCATTTGTTAGCATAGGGGCAGACCCAGGGTTCAATGCACCAATAAAACCCTAACTAACGGCCCTTTCGGCAACACCTGCAAAGAAGATGAAGTATCACCCGAGGTAGAGGCAGGGGGGGTTGTATGACTCAGGTGTCTACAACCTAGATGGGACACGGATCTGTGATTACAACACTTAACAAAGAATTTAGCCAATACCGTGCATTAGTTCATAAATCCATTCACATTGCAGATTAAACCCTAGATACAGAACAACGTCGTAGCAACTAAGATCAAGTAATTTTCATCACTTAGCACATATTTATTGGATCAGATATAGCATTCATTTATTATCAATAGAACACTAAGCATCCATATACCTTATATAACATACATAAAGACCAATACACTAATAGATAAAAAACATAAACAATATCAACAGCATCGTACAAAGCACATCAACACAGGATATATATGGTTCACTCCAGTGTGGGGCTACGTCCACCAACTGTTGGCCCTTGACCAAGTTTTGAAGTTACTTGGTCATATTTAACCGTTTTTGGGACTTCGACACCCTGTCGAAGATGGAGCACAAGACAAAGCAGAGATCACGGGATCTCGGCCCACTTTTGGACCCCCTTTTTGGGTTTTGGGACAATGTAATGGGAAAGGGATGTCGTCTCGTGGGTTTACCCACGTTTAGGCCCACTTTTGTAATGTATAAATAAACATCTAGGCATCTAGTAGAATAGGATTGTATCTATGTGATGTAAGCTAAGTGCTAATAGTCTATGTAAGTGCTCTGTGCATGACTGTAGAAGGTTTACAGAGCTAAGTGCAAGTTGTTGTAGAAGTTATAGAAGGATTTGTGATGTAAGTGTAAGGAAGAAGGATCTAGCGAGCTATGCAGATCTTCTGTCCTATGCGAGGAAGTGTTTTTGGTGGCTTTGTGCCTGTAACCGATTGGAGACATTAATAAAGAAGAAGAGTTGGTGGATGTAGCCCCAGGGTGGGGGTGAACCACGTAAATCTGTGTGTTATGCTTTGTACTTTGACTTGATGTGTTTACCTCTACTTTGGCTAAGTGCTTTGATATAGTTAGATAGATATACTTATTCTTTGTGCTTCATTAGATGCGTATGAATAGTAGATCTGATATGTATGAATATGCTTAGTGCCGATCTACTGGATATGATCTGTTTTGTTGTTGCTAAGTGCTAAAATACCTTAGATCTAAGTAAATGTTGTGATGCTTTGTGTTATCTGTGAAGTATAATAAGGGTTGAATATTGATGAATAATTGGTGCTAAGTGTTCTCTAAGCAATATAATCACAGATATGTGTCCCAGCTAAGGTTGTAGACACATGAGTCTTGCAACCACCCTTGCCTCTACTTCGGGTGAGACTTCATCTGCTTCGTAGGTGTTGCCGAAAGGGTCGGTAGTTAGGGTTTTTTTGGTACATTGTTGTAGCGTTGAACCCTGGGTCTGCCCCTGTGCCAACAAATGGTTGTGTTGTCGAGACTTGAAACTATGATTGCTGGGAACTAAGGAAGAGGAAGATTTGTACAAAGATTCATCCTGAAACTATGGAAGCTCTGTGCGAGGATCTGTGCCCTAGTGCGCAGTATTCCACTTGATCTGAAAATCTTTGTACTAAAGAAAGAAGGCTAGATATGAAGAAAAGAAGTGAGATATGAACGCTTTGTGCTCTAAGAAAGGTAAAAGTGGAAGTTTCTGAAGAAAAGAGGTTAGATCTGCAGAAAAGAGGTAAGATCTGTAAGCTCTGTGCTCTGATAAAGGTAAGAAAAGTCAAAAAAATTTAGATCTGGAAGCTTTGTACTCTGCAAAAATAAAATAAGTGAAAATTTTTGTTTCTAGAGTATGGATCTAGGTATGTTTGATAGATTTTGTCCTAGTTTGAAAACTAGGGCTCTGATAAATGAAAGAAAGATTGATATGAATAGATTTGATAAGTACAGTGATAGATATGTTATAGCTATGCATAGAAAGAATGTTTGGACTAGCAAATGGATGCAGGACCCTAGAAAGAATTTTTTGTTGGCTATTTACCATGATCCTAGTGCGCAATATAGAAGAGGTTGGGGATCATTTAAAAGGAAGAGAGGATTAACCCTATGTTACAATTGCAGAAGACTGGAACATCTTGCTAAGGAATTCCCTAGTGGAAGATCTAGTTGCCTATGTTGCAAAGCTTTGGACCATGAAGTATTGGATTGCCCTAGAATGATTGTTAAGCTTGAAAGAATGAATCTGAATGAAGAAAACCCTAAGGCGGCTCTAGAAATAGCCGAACCCCATAAAGACTCTGAGAAGGTATTACTACATATGAAAGACACCTTGAAGGACCACCGACATTTTAGGTTATCAGAGATCTTTAAAGAAAAAGAAGGCATCGAAGTAAGAATAGGGGACTTCGACATTGACTGTGTTCTTGATGAAGAAACACCAGTGAACATTATGCCAGAGAGAAATTGGGAAGCTATAGGAAGGCCTGCTATGATCCCTTCATTAAGAGGAATAAGGCTATTCAGAGGAAAATTGGTGAACCTATGTGGAAGGCTCACTCAGATATCTATGAATGCTAATGGAACTTCGACAGAGGAATATTTTGAGATTATCAAGTTTATTGAGGACAACGCCCCATTTAATATGTTACTTGGAAAACCTTGGATTACGAGAGATCAAGCCAGAAAGAAGGAAGAAGAAAAGGTTTTAGAACAACAGAGACAAGAGTTAACAGATTTCATGAACAAAAGGATCGCGCAGTTGATTGAAGAACAGGAGAACAAATAGAGGTTATTTGACACCCGGAGCCCAGATGTCAAAGTTGCAAGAGCACTAGAGGACTCACAGAAGATTGCAGTATCTTTCTGAAATATAGAAGAAGTATTACCCCTGAGTCTTAGGAGAGAATCTCAGCAGCGCCAAGTGACTATGTCCAAGGAAAATAAGAATCAAAATGGGAAGAGAATCATCGAGACAAATATCACTGGAAAGAAGGCCAGGAAGCTAAGTAAAAAGAGATCTAAGATCAACAGGCTATAGAATATTCCAGAGGGAACCTCGCAGAATGGAAAACTTGCAGAAATTGAACTTCACTGAGATATCAAACCAGCAACATAGGCCACTTCGCCGAGGCGACGCAATATAGCCGTTGGAAGCCGATATAACCATTTGAATGCCACTCTGAATGGGTCGAAAAGCATTGATGGTTCGCCACTAGACCATTAGACCGCACCATAACAGACAGAACATGAGTTAATGACGCCTCATACCCGTTGCAAGCAGACCATTGCTAAGTTTCTTACTTAGTCCTCCGTGCCACGCACCGAGAATAATTTTTGCTAACTAAGAAATTGAGCCCACAACCTGAGATTATTTTTCACTGTGATCATCTCCTTATTCATGTACCCTCCATTGCAGTCTCTGAATTCAGTCCACACCTGATATAATTGACCCCGAGCTTGTATGTCGGACGAGCTCAGCACCGCAGAGAAAGTAGTTGAAGAATTTTTTATTGACTTAATGACTGAGAGAGTCATGTCAGAAAGAAGGATGTCTGCAGGTGTGCAAGCATCATCAACAGGAGGAGTCCAAGCTTCTCCCTCAACTGCTTGCGGAGTAGGAACTTCCAGAACCACGGCAGAGACAAGAACAAAGCACAGAGACGACATTGTGAACACCAAGATTATTCTGCGCATTCTACCAGCTTACCTACCACCTCTGAGTGGTGCCATCAACCGTGACAGTGTCCCTCGAGACTTCAAGTATACTTTGATCACCGCATACCTTCCGAAAGGGGTGCGCACAGTTCGTGTCGGCCAGGATAAGCTCGCAGCACTGAAGTTTAGTGACTTCAACGTTGGAGACCAGAAATCTTACAGCATGCTCGCCCCACACAAGTATCTAACTAGGACTAAAGGCAAGAATTTCAAGATCATATCGTAGTCATGGACCCAGAACCTCGCACAATCCACGTTGCTCAACGTGATGAATATTTTTCACTTCAGACGACATCAGGAGGTGAATGCATGTGTAAAATTACTTTCATGCTATCACGGTGGATACCTATGGCTGAACCGATGCATCATTGTGGATCTGACCTTGATCAATCGGATCACAGGGCTTAGTATGCAATGCCCTGACCCACAGGAGTTCTACCCTGGAAATACCTCAGACCGATCATTAGCGTAGATAATTAAATAAACGTATGGCGATGTTGAGAAGGGAATGTGAGGCTACAAGGTAGCCTCTATCCAGAGTGGTGTAGTGCGCCTTGCCTGTCAGTTGATCATGGGCAAGCTAGTTCGTAAGAATATACCAACTCAAGTGATCAAATTCGTGGTCGACCTCGTAGGGAAGTGCACAGAGGGAATACAGATGAACTGGGCGCAGTACCTTGTTAATCAACTAGAGCTTGATTGTAGAGAAGTGCAAGACCAAGGGTATGAGTTCCACTTTAGTTGGCTTCTCATACTGATCGCTTTCATTTCCTGGGAGCTACTAGAAGGCGCCACTTTCCCGGATATAGAACCCTTCGAACCACTGGCTGTGAATTTTTGTACGTTGTGGTACTCCAGTGACTTGAACAAGCAGTGGCAGTCCAATGTCGTCTTTCACGCCTATTACAACCAATTGAATATCGCAATCTAGTCTACACCACGCATCACCCCGAACACACTTTATAGGTTTAGAACCTTAATGAATTTGAGCGCAGACTGCCACTTCACCTATATTGCAGCGCGCGCTAATGAGCATAAACAACAGCTCCAGTCATATTACAAGTTGACAGAAGATGACTTGGAGGAGATTACCAAGGAATGGTCGGTGGACCTCCTTGTTCCAGCGGACCTCGCAGAGATGTCCGATGCGGATAGCCCTAAAACTATGTCGGACACACCTGGACCAAGCAAGCTGAATAAAGATGACGAAGTGCATGATGTCCATAGCACATCGGCGAAGACCACTTCGATCTCACCTGAGTAGGGAGATGGTGGTGGAGAGATAGGTGGCACAGAAGTCGAGCAAAACAAAGGTGAAGTTACTCCACCTAGAGAGGAGGAGGATCCATCCAAGAAAAGGAAGGTTACCCCACCAAAGCCTTCATCCCGGAAGAAAGCTAAATCCATCAGGACTATGTTTAAGACTACCCTCACCCCAGACGACTTCGACTTCTTAGTCGCTGCGTTGAATGACGCTTCACTGGAGATTGTAGAAAAGCAAGAAGCGAAGAAGAAGGAGGTATTCAGCTGAATCAAGGGTGAAATTCAAGAGGTGCAGTAGGCACTACAATCTAGCCATGCAGTTTCTATTGTGCCCTCGACAAGTGGAACAGAAGAACTAGGAGATGAGCCAACCCAATTGCACCAGATCACCAATAAAGTTGAAGCTCGCCTTCAACGAGATCAGGAAGAGACAGCGCAAGACACCCAAGCTTTGGCGTAGGCACAAGAAGATTTGCTAGAACAATGCAGTGATGCAGAATGAGAAAAACTAGCTCTTCAAGCAAAGTGGGAGGAAGAGAAAGTAGTATTACAGCAAGACAAGGAATAGTTGCTCGCAGAGAAACTCGAAGTACGGGAACGGGTTCACAGAGCACATCGCTCTGTGACAGTCATTGAAATCCAGACAGAAGAACGGGTTCCATAGCAGGTGGCACAACTAGAAGGAGTAATCTAGCAGCTTCAACAGCGCATCACAGACCTGGAACTTCGCACTGTGCCCGAGACTCCTCAAGAAATAAGAGATCTAAGAGAGGCAAATCCCTGTAGCACAGTTGGCAGATTGAAAGCCTTTGCCTTGGAATACAAGAAGTTGAACTCCAAAAGCGCTCAGATGTATGAAAACCTCACAGAAAATCCAGAGTTACAGGCATTAGAGTCACATCTCCAACACGCAAAGCAACAGGCAGACACGTTACAAGCAGAGCTGAAGGCATTGTCACCGGTCGAGAAAATGAAGAGGTTTCTAGAGAAATGCACGGCCCAGTAGCAGTTACACATGCTTCAAAGTAAACTAATGGAAGTCTCTCAATGACTTCAACCAGTGCAAGAAAAGGCATGCCAACTGTTCACCGAAGTTGAAAACCAAGGAGTAGAACTTGAACAGGTTGTGAGTATAGCAGAACAATTCCTAGAGGGACCAGTTAGTGATGCACTCATCTAGGAGTTCAATGAGAAAGAGGCAGTCACAATACAACAAGTCGAAGCAGCTCGAGCCAAGCTCGAGGCATTCGAGGCAGAATTTCTCAGACCAGAGTGACTCGGGACAAGTCACAGGTGAGTGTTGGGGGCTTGTTGGCCCTTGACCAAGTTTTGAAGTTACTTGGTCATATTTGAATGTTTTTGGGACTTTGACAACCTGTCGGAGATGGAGCGCCAGACGAAGCATATATCACGAGATCTCGGCCTACTTTTGGACCCTCGTTTTGGTTTTTGGGACAATGTAATGGGAAAGGGATGTCGGCCCGTGGGTTTACCCACGTTTAGGCCCACTTTTGTAATGTATAAATAAACATCTAGGCATCTAGTAGAGTAGGATTGTGTCTATGTGATGTAAGCTAAGTGATAATTGTCTATGTAAGTTCTATGTGCATGACTGTAGAAGATTTACAGAGCTAAGTGCAAGTTGTTGTAGAAGTTATAGAAGGCTTTGTGTTGTAAGCGCAAGGAAGAAGGATCTAGCGAGCTGCACAGATCTTCTTTCCTATGCAAGGAAGGGTTTTTGGTGGCTTTGTTCCTGTAACTGATTAGAGACGCTAATAAAGAAGAAGAGTTGGTGGACGTAGCCCCAGGGTGGGGGTGAACCACGTACATATGTGTGTTATGCTCTGTACTTTGACTTGATGTGTTTACCTCTGCTTTGGTTGAGTGCTTTGATATAGTTAGATAGATCTACTTATGCTTTGTGCTTCATTAGATGTGTATGAATAGTAGATCTGATGTGTATGAATATTCTTAGTGTCGATCTACTGGATCTGATCTGTTTTGTTGTTGCTAAGTGCTAAAATACCTTAGATCTAAGTAAACGTTGTGATGCTCTGTGCTATCTGCGAAGTATAATAAGGGTTGAATATTGATGAATACTCGATGTTGAGTGTTCTGTAAGAAATATAATCACATATCTATGTCCCAGCTAAGGTTGTAGACACCTGAGTCTTGCAACCACCCTTGCCTCTACCTCGGGTGAGACTTCATCTGCTTCACAGGTGTTCTCGAAAGGGCTGGTAGTTAGGGTTTTGTTGGTGCATTGTTGTAGCGTTGAACCCTGGGTCTGCCCCTGTGCCAAAACCAACTCTTCTTCTTCTTTATTAGTCTTCAAGCTTCTTACATTCCTCTACTCCAATGCACAAAGCCACAGAGCCAACTCCACAAAGGATAGGAGATCTGTGCGCACCTCGCCAGGTCCTCCTTCCCTGAATTAGGTCAGGGAACAAAGCCTTACACAGTCTGTGCATGAAGTCTCTTACAATCACTTGCACTTAGCTCTACAAGTCTTAACATACTTTAGTCATGCACTAATCCCAGGACCTCAAAATTTACATCTACTTACATCGCCTAGCTACTTATTTATACATTACAAAAAGGCCTAAACATGGGTAAAACCATGGGACGACATCCCATACCCGTTACATGAACCCTAACAGTCCAAAAAGCCTATAAAAATGGGTGAGATTCTGTGATCCCCGCTTCACCCGAGCGCTCCATCTTCGACCAGCCTGTCAAAGTCCCAAAAATGGTCAAACACGACCAACATTTCCTCAAAACTTGATCGAGGGCCAACAATAATAAATCTCAGAGGTCAAATTTTATCAAATGTAGCAGAGAATCCACAAAGAACCAATAAAACTTTTGTATTGGTACTGATAATACTCATAATGGTGAGAACACAACTTTCAGATTTACAATTTGTTGCTCCATTAGGATTCTACGGTAATTTGGAATCTGCTCCTTTGTCCTTTTTATAAAAAGTTTATTTTCTCTTTTCTCAAACCACGTTTCTTACTCATTCCTCTAAGTCCAATTCTGATCACATAATCCATTTATGCTCTTCAAGATATTTCCAACGAATGTGACCATGCTCAAAACCGAGCTTGGAATCAAAAGTTATGGCCTTTTTAAGATTTCAAGCCTTCTTATTCCTATCTCAACATGGGTCCACGTCACCCGTACCATCCAACGTGGAATTACCCGGCACTAGCATGTCAGAACACGTAATTTCCTGATGTGGAATACCCCAACCAATGATTGAAGAGAACGTGAGGTGGTTTCATACTTCCACGGGTACTAGGATCTATCAGATCTCTTGCACTTCACACTACCTAAATATTTTTTATATCCGACTATTTGGGGGTCCGGTCCCCAGGACCCTGACCAATCGAAACTCTCACCTAATTGGAAGCACACAACCACCGAGTACCTCACCCCCCACCAGGCATTGGGTCCCCAGGATTTTCCAAGCCCTTTGCAATAGTTATCAATTCATCCTAGGGTTTGGTTCTCTCGTACATGGAATCCCTCCTGAGATTTATTTCAAGATATCAACGGCCCAGATATCTCAACCTCCCAAATATGACGGTTGTTATATATCCATGGTTCAAAGACGCGTAAGGGCAAGTGGTCCAACTGGAACCTAAGACACATGGACCTAACGTGGCATGCCACCTGGCATGACACTTAGTAACTCGATCGAACACCATGCTGGCATGGTCTAATATGGCTCTGACGAGGCACTAGTCAGTGGCCACCATTTTTCCCTTCTCTGAAGTCTTCCTGTTTGATGCAGCCTCCATGTGTGTTGGATGATATGGCATTGATGTGGCATCGACCACCGACCACCAGGTATCACATCTACTACGCTTGACACCACACAAAATATTTTTGATATCTGGTTATCTGGGGTATCGGCCCACTGGGGTATCGTTCCTTCACGGTATCGGTCCATCAGGGTATCGGTCCACCGCAGTATCATTCCACCGTAGTATCGGTCCAACGGGGTATCGGCCCACCGCAATACTAGAAGCTCTGCGTAACTCTATCCAACAAGGTGATTCAATGTCGGTCTAGTCCACCGGACACCGATTCCCCAGCCAAAATTTTACATTGCACGTGGCTCCGCAAGGTTCTATAGATCTTCTTTCTCACACAAGTAACAAAGGGTTGGTTTTTTATTATAAACCCCTTATGCAAACATTCTTTGATGCATGCACCAGGATAAAGATTTAACGCCAATCACAAATCAATGGTGGAAAACCACACAGAGGCTAGATCAACAACTCCTAATTTCTTCCCATCGCACTTACATTAGGGGCTTCATTCGAACGTAGAATCTAATCATAACTTGATATCATTCAATTCCATGTAATTTTATCTCGTTCATGCGTGTGGAAAAACCTCTCATGCTCTTCCTCTTTTCTCGCGCATTTAACACATATGGAAATAAAACCATTGGCACAACAACATCATATTCAACCTATGATTTCTCAGCTAAAACATGAACCAACTTGCCCCTTCCAAGAGACATTAACTACTACCTACCCAAGAATAGTAACAAAAGCGTACTAGGTCAGCTTCATTGGGGTCTATAACAAATAATTTTCACTCCAAAAAGGAAAATCATCCAAACCACTTTTGTTATGTAGCATGCCCTTGAAGGCCCAATGTTGTAAACCAACAGCTCTGATACCACTATGTAACATACCCAAGCACCAAGGTTTGGCAACGCTACTTCTAGGTCACCCTTCAAGACACTATGATACAAATCTGTAATTTACCCAGCCACCAGTTGAGCTACACTATTAAAAAAAAATGCACAATCTCAGACTTATTTCGAATTTTATTCCAATCTTTCCATGTAAGAAACATGAATCCAAAGCATGCAATTAAACCAGAAGATGTTAAACCATAACATAAATGAACAACATGACATGCAATAACATTAACAACAACCATGCATAGCATAAAAACATCATCTCAGAGATAATAATAATAATAGACAATGAAATGTAAATAAATATACAAGGAAACATAGGGATCACTTATCATTAATTGAACCATTCACCAACTGGATGCAAACCAAGGAATTTCCTCCCAACCATAGACACTATTGTTCATTCACTCTCAATAGCAGTGTCACCCCCAAGCCAGGGCTATGAATCCACAAGGATGGGTTCTAGGCCAAATCTAAAACACATAGCAGTTGGCTAATAGGCTCTTAGGTTTTCCCAACCACACAACAATCCAAATTTCCATCTTTCTTCCCCTTCAGCCTCCACAACCCAAAGAAATGAACCCCTTTCTCTTCCATGCAGTTCCTCAGGCTATTCCATTTCTCTTCTATGGCTCCAGTGCTACTAGTTAGGAATCTCAATGCTGAAAATTCTAAGGATTCTCATCTATGAACATTTTTTTCATAAATGCCATCAATCTCATGCACATAGAAATTCATTCCCTTCTTGGAATGATCATTAAAGTTTCATAGACACCTCATAATGGTCCTCCTCCTCCAGCTACTCGTCTCCGTGCCCAGACCCAGAGCACATGAATAAATAAGAACGAGGAAAGTGCAGACAACCAAAATGAATGAACCAACAAATGAATGAGCCACCAGAAGAACAACCATTGAAGTCACAACCCCCAAATAGCCAACAGGTCAGGTTTAATATCAAGGACGTGATCTACCCAAGAGATTCACATTCCTTAAGAGACAACATGGTCTCCCCATGAGACTCACGCACCCCCTCACCTAAACGTGGGTAAATAAAAGTTAAAAAAATAAAGGAGTAGCCCCTCAGCCCCCTCTCTCATGGAATCATAGCCCCCTATCTTTTGTCCTTGTCCATATAGCAACCAATGATATATATATATGTTTGTGTGTGTGTGTGTGTGTGTATTACATTTCCTAGGCACTCCGACCCCTTTTCAACTTTACCTGCTCACTAGCCTAACTCACAATTACATAATACATTCTAGTTCATAGGGATCAAAACCAAGGTGTTGCACCACTCAACCAGTTTCTCTTCCCCCTAAGTGCTACACAACAAAAGCAATGGAATCCCCTTCTCTGCTAAACAATCCCTAAGGCTATCCCCCCTTCCCTCTAGTGCTCAAATACAAACTAGTCATAGAATCTCTACTGCTAAGAATTGGAGAATCTCAATTGTAACTCAACCATTACCCATAAACTCAATCATGGATTTTGCATTCATTCATGTCAACACACTATGGCAGCATATCCCCTTTAGTAGCAAGCATATTGTTGATGTTCAGATTGTTCAAGATCTAAACAACAACATCACGAGGATAAACCCCCCTACGTTTTTAAAGATGTGGTACTCCTCTCTTGATATATTGGAATTATTTATATGGCTATAAATGAATGCAATGGGTGAGTACTAAAGAGAAAACCCCAAAATATCTTCAAACGAAGCTCTCATTTAGCGAATTTATTCATTAAAAACATCATCTTGTTCATGGAAATAAAAAGAAATAAATACAACTGAAAAATATTTGTATAGAGTTTACTTTAGACAAATATCTTTCCTTCCTTTTAAAATGTTGTGAATCTAAGATTACCTATGACTTTGCAAGATGAAAGAAAAGTGAAATGGAAAGGTAATCAAAGAACTTTAGATGAGTATTGCATTTAAAACTGAAAGAGATTATGATGAGCACATTCCAAAAATCTTATACTCAAAAATCTCAAAGTCTGAGAAATCATTAGAACTATGCCTCGAAATAGTTCTCTGTGGGAGAAATCAATAATAATATCCCAATTATGACAAGTATAACAATGTATGAAAAACAAAACTAGAATGAAAACCTCAACAATCTCAATGGCAAATACATAAACTGTAATTATACTGTGTTTTCTTTTTACAAGCTGAGATTTTACTCCTCTAAACTTGGAATATCATGACATGACATGAGAATTTAGAGAAAGAGAAGATCAAACCAAGATCTTCCTGTAGGAAAACATACATAGAAAATATAATGGAAAGATTCTAACGGAGATAAAGATGAAGGGGAAAGTCACATAGGTTGATTCACAAATCTTTGGAGAGGCAAAACTTGCTTCAAGCAAAAAGACCCATGTAGCAAAACTCTCTAACAACCAACAACTCGAATGCCAACCTTTGAATCCACCTCTTCTTCTCTTTTATAATCTCTTCTTCATATTATTGAAACTTATTTTCAGTTAGGGTTAGGTTTTATTTACCCTCTTTGTGAACTTAGATATGTTTGTCATCAAATAGGACCTACTTTAGAACTCAAGAATTTCTTTAAATAAATCATTTTCTAAAAATAATTTGATTTTAAGGATGAAAATAGTCTTGAATGTAATTTAATTTTTAGGATACTAAAATTGATATTTTATCCATTGAAACCAATTCCAGAGTGTTCTTCATCTCTTTACCTTTCCGACGAGGTCTCGTTTTCTCAAAACGGATGCCTGGATCAAAAGTTATGAGTTCCAGAAGATGGGGACTTAGCCACCATTAATCTGGTCGTGGGTAAATCTTGTCCCTTGATATGATTCTGCCTTTCTTAGTCCCACATTCATCTGGGAAGGGGAAAAAAATAGTGTTTATAATGAATACACCTCCCTTATGATTTATGTGTGAAATAGAGGAACTTATGGAAACCTTGGTGTATCTCTCGTTCCTTAGAAAATTTCATCCTTTGGTAATATTTTGGTTTCCCAATCAATGCCCAGTCAACCTATGAATGCTTGACACATCACGTCCAAACATCATCCAGTCATTTTCCACGTGTCATTGAGAGGTGTGCCCGGATGAGGATGGTGGATGATCATTGCCCAGTCAACCTGTGAATGCTTGACACATCACGTCCAATCATCATCCAGTCATTTTCCACGTGTCATTGAGAGGTGTGCCAAGATGGTGGATGAGGGAAATGGAAAATGGAAATAGAAAAATTAACCCGAAAATAGAAAAATGAACATAGAAATGACTAAGTATAAGATATGGAATATGTTAAGTATGGAGGGTAGAGTGGAAAGAGAGCATTACATACTTAGCCATTTCTAAGTATAGAAATGGTGTGGAAGATTGGAAAAATGTCTAAGTATGGAGAGTAGTGAGGAAGGAGAGTAGAGTGGAAAGAGAGAAATGAATAAGTATGGATAGGAGAGTAAGGAATGTGATATAAATGACTAAGTATGAGATGAGAAGAGAAGTGACGAGATAAGAGAGGAAGTTGTAAAAATGGCTAAGTATGGAGATGGAGAGTAATGAGTTTTGTGAGGAATGGGAAAATGACTAAGTATGTAGATGTAGAGGAGATGGTGTCAGAAAATAATCTAAGTGTTGGAGGAGGTAAAAGGAGGGGGGAATATAAGTTGAAAAAGGACTAAGTGTTTCACATGGAAGAAGAGGGGAAGATGGGCACTTAGAAGAAATTCTTCATCAATTCTTCAAAGCTCTTCTTGCAATCTTTGTGGGGCGATTGGAAAAAAACTATGAGTATCTCGGGCATACAAACTCGGATTTTGATTTCGCAAAATGCATGGTGAAGCTGAGATTGAGGGCTACACCATGAGTTGATGAGCATACACAAATTCCTCCTTCTGATATCATTTTTTTTATTCCAAGGAGCAGAAAATCAAGATAATCAATTTTTTTTATCAGCACATACTCAACACCAACACTAGCATTCAAATGATAGAATGAATGAATGACTTTTTCTCCAAAGTTTTAGATAATCCCTTCCCCAAAGATTGCATGAATAACAAGTTTGCATGGAGAGAATGTGCCCTAATTCCATAAATCCTTGAAAATAAACATTAGGCACATAAGACAAAGAAGAGGAAGTCTTGGGAGATAGACACTTGGCATCCACAATAAAATAATAGTTAATGACTCCCCCTACTTCCCCACTCATTGGTTCATTGCACCCATGGTGCTCCTAGGAAGTTATAACCTCAAGTACACCTTATAATTTACTATTATCAATATTATCAATCCCAATATAATCAATAGTAACTTACCAAACCTACCACATACTCATGCATTATGCCCAATGCTCATAGGAGGTATTACAAGTTGTGTGTGTGTATGTGTGTTTGGATGATCTTCCATCCATGTCCTCACATTATGTCTGGAAGCACACATTTGTTTGTTCGCTACAATTGTAGCATGGAAGAAGAATGTATAGAATAATTAATAATATAAATAGAATTTCAATCGCAATTGAGAGTCTCAACAAAACAATATGGAAATTTGTCCAAGAGTATTATTGTGTTAGAAAAACAGGACCGTGGAGCAATAAAATAAAACAAATGCGGAAACAAAACACAGAAGATACACAATACAAGAAAGACACGGATTTACGTGGTTCACCCAGTGTGGGCTACGTCCACCAGAGAAATTGACAGGTCCTTCCTTTATTATTATCGAGCAAATGAAGGGATACAACCTACAACAAAACCCGTTGTAACTTCCTCTTCTTTCTCTCACAGTCTCCTCTCTCAAAATACGATATTCGCCATCAACCATAGCCACAATACATTTCCCTCATAAAAGAGGGTTGCCTTCTAGGGCAAAAAACCCTAACATAATCTCTACCATTAGATCTGCGACCTTATAATGAATGGTCCAGATTTACAATGAAATTACAATATAGATTTACAAGGCAATTTTTCCTTCGGGGGATTCGCCCCCGAACCCCTGCTGGGGGCCCACTTGCGCCCAGACCCCCCAGCCGGGGGGATAGCCCCCCCGGACCCCACAAAGGGGGCACCCCCCTCTGCACTCCCCCGCGTGAAAGAGTGTACATACTTCTGGGGTGTAAATAATTCATGGGGTATAAACACGGCTGAAAGTAAAAAACCTTTGAATCAGGAAGATAATCAGGCTCCACAACCAACAATCTCCCACTTGGAGACTGATCTCAACAACTCCACCGCTGATGTATATGCTAGACTCTGAACCTTCTTGGACCTGGAAAATTTCTCATCTTCATCTTCATTCTTGAAGACCAACTGAAACTGAGCAGGAACTTAGTTTCTCCCTGGTTACTCCCTTTTTTAACATGTCTGCAGGATTCTGGCTAGTGTGTATCTTTTCCAACTTCAAATGTCCATCTTCCAAGATGGATCGTATGAAGTGGTACCTCAACTGTATATGCTTAGTCTTCGAATGGAAGGTTGAGTTCTTTGCAAGGTGAATGGCACTCTGACTGTCATAGTACAACCTGTTGTTCTCCTACTTCTTTCCCAATTCCTCCATAAACCTCTGTAACCAAATCATTTCTTTACTAGCCTATGTAGCAGCAACATACTCTGCCTCTGTTGTTGAAAGTGCAACAACCTTTTGCAATTTCGAAATCCAACTTACTGTTGTTCCACCTATAGTAAAAACATACCCTGTGGTGCTCCTCCTGCTGTCTTTATCACCTGCCATATCTAAATCAACATATCCCTGTAGAAAAGTGTCTGAACCTCCAAAACATAATGCATG
>ML798834.1:9918-20983 GCA_009831015.1 Picea engelmannii
TTCATTTTACCATAAAATCGGGTCAAACAGTAACAAGACTATTTCATATCAAATGAAATCCATAGTGAGTCATATCATGTGCGATACGATCTAATCCAACACAACCAGAATCCATTCGTTATAGCTATAATAATGTAGCATAATATTCATGTTGCTTTAATTAAATACAAAGATGGAAAGACTGTTATGATCATGGGAAAATATAACAGCATCAACCAAAATTCGCCATAGATTTCAATCGTTGAGCGTTACACAGTCAACAGGCAGGATCAAATGGTGATCACAAACATCATCAGATCGACAAAAGTGATAATCGTAAACTGGGCAACAATCAAAATAAATCGTGACTGAGTTAAATATAGAATAATAGTGA
Organism: Picea engelmannii; assembly: GCA_009831015.1. Taxonomy (NCBI): domain Eukaryota; kingdom Viridiplantae; phylum Streptophyta; class Pinopsida; order Pinales; family Pinaceae; genus Picea; species Picea engelmannii. The sequence continues at coordinate 10,292 of ML798834.1, forward strand.
ATCCAATCTCGTTTTACAAATCAACTTGTAACTGAATATTCATTACAAATCCAACCGATAACAGGGTCATTCTAACAGCAAACCAAAACGAATTAACCGGATAGGTTTCACATAACCATTACGAATTGAATCCATTCACGATTTGGGTGAATTTGTACAGAATCATTTAAAAAAAACAATCCAAACTGTATTTGAATTGGTTGAAAGCCATATGGACCTAAAACCGTAACATTTAACCATATCACAATTGTCACCAAACATAGCATATACATTATAATGAAATCAAAACGAGATGTGATTGTGTTCAGAATCAAAATATGAAAAACAGCTTGTGTCTATCAAACGACTTCAATCGACAGCAGAGCATTCATTCTGACTAAATCAACAACTCAAATCCATATCAAATCAAATCGGATCGATTAAAATCTAATCGAAACTAAACTGGGAAACGGAATTCCGCTCAGTCAAAGCAAGGCTGAGTATACAATGTAACGAAACCAATCAATGCTGAATAGAGCTATTCAAACCAAAATTGAATCGTTATATAAACTCATACTATTTACAAAAATGATTGATATTACACATACCTGTGTGACGAGGCTATCCAATTACGCCAGCTTAGAATTCACCACAGCCATGGCCGATTCCACATTTTTAAACAAAATGGAGCCTGTCGTTCTTTGTCTCTTATCAGTGGTCTGTAGCTCAGCCTTTTGACGGATAAGCAGTGTAACCTGGTCCTCCAAAGATTTAATCTTTGACTATAGCATCAGCACATCAAGATAATACCTCTCTAACCAAGAGCTACATTGATCACAGGGTGGCACTATAGGCTTCGACAGAGCAGGAGAGGGTTTGGATGAATGACCGGGGTTTTCACAAGGAAGCTTTATGTCTGGCTAGTTAGGGTCGTTCTTCAAGCAAGGTGGTAGGTTTGACACGAAGTCGTACAAGGGTTTGGCACACAGACCTTCTGAATAGGGATATTCACTAGCCAGGAAACGCTCCACTTCCGAGTCAGAGTCTTCACTTAATACGATAGGGTCAGGATTGACAGGAGGTTTCGGCTTGTTCCTCGCCATACGAGAGATTAAATGGGCATTCTTTTTGCCTTTGGCATTTGCAGTGGGTTTGGCTTTAGGCTTCTTTCAAATAGGCTTAACATTCTCGACATCCTTGGTCACAGAGTGGGGTAGGTCGATAGGTGAGTCGGGTAAGGGTTTAGGTAGCAGAACACTGTAGGGTACCGGGGGTATAGCTTTGTTCTCGGTCACTACAGGTTTGTCAACCTGTGGAGGATTCGAATCCTCAAAACTATTGCGAGCAAGAAAATCATTCCAACAGTCTCCGTGTAACCCCAAATGATAAACAACAATCATTTTAACCAGCCCATAGTGAAAAAGGCTGCTATCAGCCTGGTTCCTTTTGTATTTCTTAGACATCTTAAACAGGCTTCTATGCAAGTAATAAGTCATATTAAGCTCAAAGCCCATGAAAACCATAAGCAAACGAAGTTGGTGTAAGAAAACAAAACTATACCGACCTTCGCAGGTGATAAACTGTTTGATTATCATCAGCAACTCATGCCAGCGTTGCTTCAGCATGGTCACAGGTAAACCTTTGTCACAGGAGCCAACCCAACGCGACTGGAAGAGAAGAGTCCAAGGGACCTCTTCCACCTTGCAATTCTTGGACCATCCTTGTCCAGTGACAGGCAAACCCGTAGCTAAACTGAGAAATTGCTCGTCAATTTGCAATTGAACATCGCCGACCTTGGCCCGACAGCCATCAAAGGTCATGGCAAATTTCCTAGCAATGCAGAGGTTAAAACCATCAAATTTTTGTATGAACGGGAGCCATCCAACTTCCTCAAGGTCACTGCGGGCACTGTCGAACATCAACAGAGCCTGGCTGCCATTCGGTTCAGCCCTCACGACTGGAGCCGTGGTTCAAGCACATGGTAAGGGTTTGGGTCGAAAACACCATCACACAGGAGCAGAGTCATTCGGTCTAACCACTATGAACGATCAAAGGGGAAGCATTAATGTGCACAAGCAAGGGTGGTGGAATCACTTACCGCCATGCAAAATAGTAATGGCAAATTACAACCGCCAAATTAATCCTTTGTTGAAACAATCATAACATAGTTCAAACCATACTATTCAGCCAACCCAAAAATCAAACGATGAATAATATATCAATGCACCATTGTAATATTTCGAACCATGAATATTCAATATGAAATCAAACCCAAAAGTTTAAGCAACGTGCCATTGCATATATGTTTAATCAAAGGTTTTTAAAACATTGTGACAATTGATTTCATAAAATCGACAAGCCAAGAGCTATAACAATAAGGATCACATCATATAAAAACAAAAATAAACCATGACCCCTATGTAATTCAATGACTAGGGAAGTTTCAGAAAACATAAATTTTCATGCTCAATGCCTTGCCAATTAAATAAAAATCAAGTTGCGCAATCAAAGTAAGAATAGGCAAATAGGCACAGTTCGAAAATCTTTTAGCCACTTTAATGATAATCCAATGGTAAGTGCCATTCGAAATATCAATAAAAGATCATGATAGTTCAAAGAACGATAGAGGAGTTTTCACGCTTACAGTCGTGAAAACCAAATGGAGACCAATTTGTAAATGTCGCAAGGAATGAAAATATCGTCTATTTGCAAGATGCGACGACAATTTGAATTTCAGAAGACATAGGTGTAGGAAGCTTATAGGGAAATAGGAAAAATTGAATTGGCTGCCAACAATGGCGACACACTGGTAGAAGCAGTTATCTCTGTCAAAAGAAATAAATTCAGATTAGGACAGCAAAGAAAATTTCAACTCAAAAATAGCGACCAGAAAATCGTACAAACATCATCATTTACCATCTTTTCCAGCGATGTTTTAAAAGATGAAAACTAATAACAGTCTTAAGATCAGTAAGTCATGATATTAATGATAAAATCTTCCATACTGTTGGCATGGCCACTGCTGCCAGCAGACATCCATAGCCTCGACAGGGTTGCCATTTAACCCACTCTGACATCTATATCCTGTCAAGAAGTTCTAGATCAGAATAAAGGACATTAAAGAGGTTTCTTATATTTTTCACAGATTTTCGTGTACCCGACATTGCTTCGCTGCCAGTAGGCCTGTTCAGTACCCCGACGAAGTTGTCTTGGCGTCATGCATGCATTTACCCGCTGCCAGCGGACCTGTTCAGTATCTCGGCGGGTTTACAAACACTTCCCACAGCTCTTATTAATATTTTTATTTTGTTTTCTTTTGTAGATATATAGTTGAGCGGGGTGATGCTGATAATCTTGATATTTAACATATTTTTTTTTTAGACCTCATCAGAATTTTTTTATCACTGTCCTTTATTCAGCTCCAGAGATGTTTTATTTATAAAAACAACTTCGTATGACAGGGAGACATCTTTTGAGTCATTCCTTTACGGAAAAGGGACAGCGTAAAAAGATAATAGATGATCATGACAAAATTTGCTCAGAGATTGAAATCAGTAAACTTCTTTCAAACAATGAAATTTTCCAACATAAATATCAGTTTCAAAAATATATCATTGATGTTTGTACAAACTTTCAGAAGTTATTTCAGCAAAGAAATTTTTCTATGGTCTTTGTCTGAATAGCTCAGTGCACAGGTATGCATATTTTTCAAAAAACACAACAAACTGATCAATTCAAATCAAAATCAAAATAGAAAACAAACGAAAAATACAAACAAAAGAAATATTTACATAATATACAAGGGTAATTATCAGGCAAAGTATCTTTTCAGGGCTTGGCCATTCACTGGATAGGTGTCAAGCTGACCTTCAAGATTCTGTAATTGAAAGGAACTAGGACCCAACTTCTCAGCAATCAAAAATGGCCCAAGCCATAAGTTTTGAAACTTGGTGTGCTCACCCTTCCCTTCGTGTGGTTTGTCCCACTTCAAAACGAGATCGCCTATTTCAAAATTCCTATCAGAAGCAGAATTAGAATCGAACCAGCTTTTAATTAGTTGTTGATGTTGATCTAATTTACACTTAGCTTGTGTTCTTACTTCTTCCAACTTCATCAAAGCGTTAATGCGGCTTTCTAAAGGGGGACAATCTTCTTCTTGGACTTTTTGTGACAATTGAAGCGAAGGAAGAAGAATGTGGGGTGGCAGAATGGCTTCTCTGCCATAAACGAGGAAAAAAGGGGGGTTACCTATAGCGGATTTGGGTGTTACCCTATCAGCCCATAGTGCATTCAGCAGTGCATTGTGCCAGTTCTTGTGATTTTCAGCCACGGTTCTCTTGATAATTTTTATCAAGTTCTTGTTTGTTGATTCTGCTAAGTCGTTGCCCTGGGGGTAGTAACTAGCAGAATACTTAAGCTTTATTCCTTTCTCCAAAAATAACTCACTCATATCTAGAGAAGAAAAGTATGAATCATTATCAAAGACTAGACAATCAGCGATACCGAAACGAGTGATGATATTCGAGTTCAGAAAAGCAATCACCTGACTTGTGTTAACAGTTCTTAGCGCGGAGGCTTCAGACCATCGAGTAAAGTAGTTTGTGGCTGTCACAATAAACTTGTGTTGTGAGGATGGAGGGTTAATAGGAACTATGATATCAAGGCCCCATTGCTGGAAAGGAGAATCGACTGAAACGGGTTGCAAGGGGAAGGCTGGTTTTTGCAACCGCCCTGATGCTTTCTGACAGATAATACATTTATGACACAAGACATGGGCATCCCTAAAAAGCGTGGGCCAGTAGTAACCGGCTCTCAAAACCTTATGAGCAGTGGTATCGCCACCGAAATGACCACCAGCTTCTCCTGCATGCAACTTAAGCAAGACTTTTTCTTCTTCGTCTTCTTCAAGACAACGCATCAGTACGTCGTCAAAATTTTGACGAAATAGTATACTGTTAACTAGATGAAAGGAGGCGGACTTTAGTCTCAACGCTCTTCTCTTGGTGGGGTCAAGGTGACGGGGTGCTAATCCATGTTCAAGATAGTATCTAATATCGTCGTACCAAGGACTTGTGAGGTTTTGTGTGCAACAAATCAAACTTTGATCGCGTTTTTCTAGGTCTAACGTATCACTTTCTTCTCGTTGTCCTATTTCTGAATCAACAACCAACTTACACAATCCTTGGCCTCTCACAATCTGTGCTGGGGTGATCTCTAAGTCATACTCCTGCAAGGAAGTGACCCAGTTGGCTCTCTTCTCTCCTAACTCCTTTTGCACTAACAAGTTCCTTACGGCAGGGTAGGGGACAATGACTTTCGCCCTTGACTTCAAAAGATAGGCCCGGAAATGCTTAACTACTTTGAAAATAGCGCAGGCTTGCCGATAAACCACTGGGTAGTTAAGTTCAGCACCTTTGAAAGCAGATCTCATAAAGGCGATGGGTACTTCGTTGTTCTCAGAATTCTTCTGAGTTAGGACTGCGGCATAGGAACGATCAGAGGCAAAAGTATAGAGCGTAAAATCTTTAGTGAAATCAGGGCTCATGAGAGACGGAGCGTCTATTATGGCCTTCTTTATGTCATTAAAAGCTTGGTTTTCTGTGGGTCCCCAATGATATTGGGTGTCTTTCTTAATCAAGTTCTGGAGAGGTCTGACCATTTCGGAGAAACTGGGGACAAATCTTCTCACGAAATTAATCTGGCCTAGGAAAGACTTAATGGATTTTTTGGATGTAGGTGGGGGGATTTTAGCGATGACTTGAGTCCTTTCGGGGTCAATAATCATCCCATCACTAGACATAATGAATCCTAGTAATTTAACCTGTTCTACTGCAAAGATGGACTTCTTGGGGTTCAAGGAGATACTGTATTTACGACATCGTAGCAAAACGGCTCGTAAGTGAGCTAGATGATCGTCTTTGTTTTTAGAATACATGGTCACATCATCTAAGTAAACTACTACGGGGTGATTGATTAAGCCTCGAAAAGCAATGTCCATTTCTCTCTGAAAGGTAGCACCAGCATTAATAAATCCAAAAGGCATTTTGCGATAAGCATAAGTGCCCCACGGGGTACGAAAGGTAGTTTTGAGTTGGTTTGGCGGAGACATCAAGACTTGGTTGTATCCAGAGAAACCATCTAACAGAGATAGCCTCTCGAAACCAGATACTTGTTGAAGAATCTGTTCCATGGGCGGGACAGGATAATTATCTTTGTCAGACGCTTTGTTGAGGTTTTGGAAATCGACACAAAGTCGAATTTCCCCTTTTTTCTTTCGAACTGGGACAAGGTTGGATACCCATTGAGTGTGTCTAACAGGAAAAATTATTTTAGCACTTAGGAGTTTATTTAATTCTTTTTGAATGGTCGACTCTAGTTTAGGATGCATTTTCCTCAGTTTCTGTTGGAAGGGTAAGGTTTGGGGATTCATCGGGATGACATGCTGTATAATATTAGGATCAAACGTTTTAAGATCGTCGTAGGTCCATGAAAAGACATCCTTAAATTATTTAAATAATTTAACAAAAGCAGCTTTTTCTTGCTTGGAACATCCCAAGCCTAGATTGATACACTAAGGATTTTCATTAGTCCCTAAATTGACTTTTTCATAAGATAATGAGGAACTATTGGTTTTGCAATTGACCGTCTTTTTGAATTTATCTTCAAAATCATAAAACTTTTCTAGTCTAACAACAGACTTGGGTATGAAATTTACCATGTCCGATAGAGCTTCAGGAGATTTCGGATTAGGTATTACCGTAAAGTCGTGCAAATTGTCGTCGTGTGTTTGTTCATCTATCACTGTGCCTTGAAAGGTTTCTTCCATGTGCAGAAAGTTAATGATCTGTTGATCATCATCAAATACTCTCCAGTTTGTAATATTGTCAGGAATAGATGGTCGAAACAATAGCTCCACGGAGAATGCGTTTGGGGATAAGCCTTCTGCAAGAAGAAGTTTAGAGGCTACATTAGCTAGCAGATCTACTTCAGCATTGTTTAATCTAGGAATGGAATTTATATTAAAAGCAGAAAATTTGTTCATTAAACTCCATACCTCAGACTAGTAACTTTTGAGATGCGGGGAAAGACATTGTATAGAGTCTCTTACCTGTCTGACCACTATTTCAGAGTCACTGAATACAATCAGATTTTGAATTTTCATGTCTAAGGCTTTTCCGAGACCTTGCAATAAAGCCTCATATTCTGCGATATTATTTGTACACTCAAATTCTAGTCTACAAGCCAATAATGTCTTGTTACCTGTCGGATCGATAATGATGCAGCCTGCACCAGCTCCTTCTTTAGACTTGGAACCGTCGAAATATAGGGACCAAATTTGATTTCCCTCGGGCTCATGGGATTGTTGTATAGAAGTTGTTGGTTGCACATATGCTACGATCTCGGACTGCTATTCTGGATTGTTGATAGGTGAAACTTTAGCCATGAAATTTCCGAAGAAGGTGTCCATCCCTTGGACTTCAGGGGAATCGGCAGGAGGTGTGTATGGTTCATTAGGGTCGTTCAAATCTGTGACCGTGAAATTAAGGTAACGCTCACGATTCACTCTGATCTTGTTGGGCTTACCGTTCTCTGGAAGCCATAAGTGAGACCAGTCCATCGTGAAGTAACCATGTAGCTGCTCCGACCAGTCCCTGCTCAAAACAAGACCATACACTTCTGGAATATCCACCACAATTATATCAATAACCTGATGAACCTTTGGGTTAGACGATAATATAATCAATACATTTTTTAGTTCGCCTATAACTTTAACATATGTTCGATCAAGTTGTATGATTTTCAAAGAAGATGGTTCCACTTTAGCGTTAATATTTTGGCAGACAGACCAAGGCATCACATTTGATGACGCTCCTGAGTCAACCATACAATTATGCACATTTCTGTTGAAGATTTCGAAAGTTAAAAGAAAAGGAGGTACATTATTGCGAGTACTTAGAGTAGTAACTTATGGTTTCTTACTCGCATTCTCTAATGCTACTTTATCTACATTATTTACATTATTTACATTATTTACAGGAGTTACAGGAAGGCTTCCTTTATCTTGAGGATCAGGATTGTTTTTAGTGGAAGTCTTCTGTGGTACTTTGCTTTGCACAACCTTGTTACCATTTGAATTACCATTCTTGCCATTTTCTGAAATATTTTGCAACATCTTCTGTAACAAAAATGGAAACTTCAACAACTCATAATAGAAATGTTAGCCCTTAATTTTTTAAGATCTTTAACAACATCATAATCTAATTTAGGGTTGACATTATTCTGTTTAATTTCTGTTGATTTAGATGGCTTGGGAGGTGAAGTTGTAGTGTTCTCGGCAGGAGGTTTGTTTGTTGTCTTACTCCTAGTGTTGTAGGGGTGAACAGTCTAGAAGTTAGCTTGAAAGATGCTATCCGAGAAGTGTCCAAATATGTTTGGAGAAGACTCTTCTTCTTGAACTGTTTCCTGCTCGACTTCCTCCTGAGGGATTTCAGGAGGCATCAAGTTATCTTGGGCTTCTAGAATTGTCTGAAGAGCACATTGCAAACTTTCTAGGTTCAAGCCTTCGGGGTTTGAATTAGGTCGGTTGGTGGGAAAAGGCTTTCGGAAAGGAGTTTTGTAGGGTCCTTTACTCAAGGAAGCTTCTCCAGTTGACCTTTTTAAATCTATAACTTGATTAGACAATTTTTGTACAACTTTAGTTAAATTTTCCAAATCAGAGTTTTTAGGTTGTGTTTTGCTTTGTGTAGGTCTGGGGAGGATTTCAATCTGAGTAGCCTCTTCGAAGGCTTCTAACAACGTTGCCTTTTTAGAACGTTTGACCCAAATAGCTATAGTTTGATGTATAGCTTTAGTGTAGTAAGCTATTACAAGACTCTCGGCAGGCATAGAATCTGCAGGGATTCGATTTTTAAGCGTTAAGAATCTTTGATTAAAATATTTAACTTTTTCTTTTGGGTTCATTTTTAAGCTTGAAAGATCCATGACTAAGACTTTCGGAGGTTTACCATCTCCGAACTTTTCCAAAAAGCATGACTCAAACTTTTCCCAAGACACTATGGTATGGGGTTGTTGGGCAAAGTACCAAGTGGATGCATTACCCTCAAAAGTATAAGGGAACAACCTACAGACAACGTCTGCATGTTCAACATTACAGAGTCTGATGGCTAACATAAATTTTTTGATATGATCTTCAGCTATCTGTTTTGAATCAAGATCAAACTTGGGAAGCCACTTCTCCGGGTGCTTAGGTAAAGGGTGTTGGGCTCTAGGTACAGCTATGGCATCCTGGTCCAACCAGGGTCTAGCAGGGTTGTTCTGATTTTCCATTGGGGTAGTGAGTCTGGAAGGCTGAGAAGGTGAATTGCCTTCATCGGAAGAGGAATCTACTCCAGAAGAGGAAGGAGATGAGGGAGGTGGTGAAGGAGGTATCCCAGATCCTCCTGCAGCAAGATTTGTGTTTGGATCTGTAGGATTCATAGTGAGGTTAATATCACCTAATTGTTCTCTGATATAAGATAAGTCTAAAGGTTGACCCCACGGACGGTTTGGTTGCCTAAGACAAGCTAAGGAACTGTTTGTTTTAAGAAGAGATTGACGGATAATCTCTTGTGTATCACCACCTGTAGGATTAGGGGTTGCTGGCTCAACTGTGATCTGTGGATCTTCGATTGAAGTAGTTGTTGTTTGAGGGGGAATATTATCTTGTGAATGGCTTCTAGTCACTATAGGTGAGCGATTAGGGGGAGGAGGAGTCTTGCGACCGCCCCGTGCCATTAATTAAGTTCAGGCCCTCCTTCTAGCGCCATTTGTTGATGGGCGAAATTGTCCGTCCATCAATTGAGAGAGTGGAACCGGTCTGGGGTTGTCTAAATAACCCAAGCCATTTGGAATGAACCACCCTGACGGGTTTAACGGCTTCGTTGGCCGCTCTAAGATTCTAGGAAAACCAAAGAGAAAACTAATCTAAACTAACTAATCTAACTAAAACAAATAAAACTAACTAAAACTAACTAAAACAAATAAAAATAACTAAAACTAACTAAAACAAATAAAACTAACTAAAACTAATATACAAGAAACTAAACTAACTAACCAAAACAAACTAATACACTAATCTAATTAAAACAAACTACTAATTAAACTAAATATAAACTACTCTAACTATTATATACAATCTACTAATTACTATTACACTAACTCTATTAATTAAATATCTAATTACTAATTGCATTACAACTTATTCACAAATATACAATATCTACAAGTTGCAGATTTGCATAAAACCTGTAAAACTCATGTGTTTTCTGCCCAAAGACAGCCAGAGATATTTTTTGATTTTTATATTTTATGAATAAGAAATAAAACTTACTGAAATTAAACGATCTAATATATTTAATGAAATTAAACAATCTAATATATTAAACATATATATCTAACTAACAATACTAACAAATATGCTAACAGATAAATGACAGATTGACCTGGAAGCGCTCCTAATTTGTCATGTGTATGATGACTTCAAAGCTGATCGGAGGAAGTAAACTCGCACCGGTTAGTCCATAAGATTTTTGTAAACGATAGGCTGTGCTGCTCTTTGAGTTATTTACAGGACAAACAAGACATAAAAAATCATAACAATTATATGATTTATAAATCTCTGCAATAAGGGAAACCTGTTATGCAAAAACTTATACTTTATAATTCAACTTATGA
>ML798834.1:21033-47998 GCA_009831015.1 Picea engelmannii
TAAATCTCTGCAATAAGGGAAACCTGTTATGCAAAAACTTATACTTTATAATTCAACTTATGAAGAAGAGAAATATGTCGTTCACAAACTGAATTAAGCAATTGCTATGTTCTTTAAATACTTAGAAGAAACCAGATATGGATGACAATGATTAAATTATATCATTTGCACATGATTAAGATAGCTAAAGTAGTCATTAACCAGATACAAAATGATATACACAACATGAAACAAAATATTGATATAATGAGAAGCTAAAGTTGTAACAAAACACCAAATTCAGCCTAAGTTTGTATTAAAATTCCATATCGATGTTCTCCCACGAATGAGGATGTATTTTCTTACAAAAAATAATAAGTATATATAAGTCTCTCCACAGGGTAAAACTTCCCTGTGGATAATATCAAACTGTTTTACATAATCTGGGAGATATCCCAAAATCAACTAAACTAAGAAACTAAAATGCAAGTGAAATCTTTGAAATATCCCCTAACTGCTATCAAATCCACTGCCAGTTCGAATTTATCTGCAATAGACCAAAAATATCAAGTTAGAAAGGTATTTCATCAACAAAACAATAAGAATTTGATTCTACAGACTTAGCTACAGAATAATCTGATTCTGTAGCTAGTCTAAAATAGCATACAGGATCAGAATATAAATCAAATCAAATCTTTTTAAAAGAATCAAATCCAATTTTCTTTCAATAAACATTAAAAACGAATCACTAATGCTTCAAATGATTTTATCATTCAATATAAACAAAATCAAAAGTGATTTAATCGAAACAGGGGTGAGAATACTCTGTTTCATTTTACCATAAAATCGGGTCAAACAGTAACAAGACGGTTTCATATCAAATGAAATCCATAGTGAGTCATATCATGTGCGATACGATCTAATCCAACACAACTAGAATCCATTCGTTATAGCTATAATAATGTAGCATAAGATTCATGTTGCTTTAATTAAATACAAAGATGGAAAGACTGTTATGATCATGGGAAAATATAACAGCATCAACCAAAATTCGCCATAGATTTCAATCGCTGAGCGTTACACAGTCAACAGGCAGGATCAAATGGTGATCACAAACATCATCAGATCGACAGAAGTGATAATCGTAAACTGGGCAACAATCGAAACAAATCATGACTGAGTTAAATATAGAATAATAGTGAATCCAATCTCGTTTTACAAATCAACTTGTAACTGAATATTCATTACAAATCCAACCGATAACAGGGTCATTCTAACAGCAAACCAAAACGAATTAACCGGCTGGGTTTCACATAACCGTTATGAATTGAATCCATTCACGATTTGGGTGAATTTGTACAGAATCATTTAAAAAAAACAATCCAAACTGTATTTGAATTGGTTGAAAGCCATATGGACCTAAAACCGTAACAGTTAACCATATCACAATTGTCACCAAACATAGCATATACATTATAATTAAATCAAAACGAGATGTGATTGTGTTCAGAATCAAAATATGAAAAACAGCTTGTGTCTATCAAACGACTTCAATCGACAGTAGAGCATTCATTCTGACTAAATCAACAACTCAAATCCATATCAAAACAAATCGGATCGATTAAAATCTAATCGAAACTAAACTGGGAAACGGAATTCCGCTCAGTCAAAGAAAGGCTGAGTATACAATGTAACGAAACCAATCAATGTTGAACAGAGCTATTCAAACCAAAATTGAATCGTTATATAAACTCATACTATTTACAAAAATGATTGATATTACACATACCTATGTGGCGAGACTATCCAATTATGCCAGCTTAGAATTCACCACAGCCGTGGCCGATTCCACATTTTTAAACAAAATGGAGCTTGTCGTTCTTTGTCTCTTATCAGTGGTCTGTAGCTCAGCCTTTTGATGGATAAGAAGTGTAACCTGGTCCTCCAAAGATTTAATCTTTGACTGTAGCATCGGCACATCAAGATAATACCTCTCTAACCAAGAGCTACATTGATCACAGGGTGGCACTGTAGGCTTCGACAGAGTAGGAGAGGGTTTGGATGAATGACCGGGGTTTTCACAAGGCATCTTTATGTCTGGGTAGTTAGGGTCGTTTTGCAAGCAAGGTGGTAGGTTTGACACGAAGTCGTACGAGGGTTTGGCACACAGACCTTTCGAATAGGGATATTCACTAGCCAGGAAACGCTCCACTTCCGAGTCGGAGTCTTCACTTAATACGATAGGGTCAGGATTGACAAGAGGTTTTGGCTTGTTCCTCTCCATACGAGAGATTAAACGGGCATTCTTTTTTCCTTTGGCATTTGCAGTGGGTTTGGCTTTAGGCTTCTTTCCCATAGGCTTAACATTCTCGACATCCTTGGTCACAGAGTGGGGTAGGTCGATAGGTGAGTCGGGTAAGGGTTTAGGTAGCAGAACACTGTAGGGTATCGGGGGTATAGCTTTGTTCTTGGTCACCACAGGTTTGTCAACCTGTGGAGGATTCGAATCCTCAAAACTATTGTGAGCAAGAAAATCATTCCAACAGTCTCCGTGTAACCCCAAATGATAAACAACAATCATTTTAACCAGCCCATAGTGAAAAAGGCTGCTATCAGCCTGGTTCCTTTTGTATGTCTTAGACATATTAAACAGGCTTCTATGCAATTAATAAGGCATATTAAGCTCAAATCCCATGAAAACCATAAGCAAACGAAGGTGGTGTAAGAAAACAAAACTATACCAACCTTCGCAGGTGATAAACTGTTTGATTATCATCAGCAACTCATGCCAACGTTGCTTCAGCATGGTCACAGGTAAACCTTTGTCACAGGAGCCAACCCAACGCGACTGGAAGAGCAGAGTCCAAGGGACCTCTTCCACCTTGAAATTCTTGGACCATCGTTGTCCAGTGATAGGCAAACCCGTAGCTAAACTGAGAAATTGCTCGTCAATTTGGAATTGAACATCGCCAACCTTGGCCCGACAGCCATCAAAGGTCATGGCGAATTGCCTAGCAACGCAGAGGTTAAAACCATCAAATTTTTGTATGAATGGGAGCCATCCAACTTCCTCAAGGTCACTGTGGGCACTGTCGAACATCAACAGAGCCTGGCTGCCATTCGGTTCATCCCTCATGACTGGAGCCATGGTGTGAGCACATGGTAAGGGTTTGGGTCGAAAACACCAACACACAGGAGCAGAGTCATTCGGTCTAACCACTATGAACGATCAAAGGGGAAGCATTAATGTGCACAAGCGAGGGTGGTGGAATCACTTACCACCATGCAAAATATTAATGGCAAAGTACAACCGCCAAATTAATCCTCTGTTGAAACAATCATAACATAGTTCAAACCATACTCTTCAGCCAACCCAAAAATCAAACGATGAATAATATATCAATGCACCATTGTAATATTTCGAACCATGAATATTCAATATGAAATCAAACCCAAAAGTTTAACCAACGCACCATTGCATATATGTTTAATCAAAGGTTTTTAAAACATTGTGACAATCGATTTCATAAATTCGACAAGCCAAGAGCTATAACAATAAGGATCACATCATATAAAAACAAAAATAAACCATGACCCCTATGTAATTCAATGACTAGGGAAGTTTCAAAAAACATAAATTTTCATGCTCAATGCCTTGCCAATTAAATAAAAATCAAGTTGCGCAATCAAAGTAAGAATAGGCAAATAGGCACAGTTCGAAAATCTTTTAGCCACTTTAATGATAATCCAATGGTAAGTGCCATTCGAAATATCAATAAAATATCATGATAGTTCAAAGAACGATAGAGGATTTTTCACGCTTACAGTCGTGAAAACCAAATGGAGACCAATTTGTAAATGTCGCAAGGAATGAAAATATCATCTATTTGCAAGATGCGACGACAATTTGAATTTCAGAAGACATAGGTGTAGGTAGCTTATAGGGAAATAGGAAAAATTGAATTGGCTGCCAACAAGGCTTCAGTTGGTTTGATCTCATCTGGGATTATACCATACATCTTATCGAATCTCTTGGTGAAGTCTAAAATAGATTCACCATTCTTTCTCTTTAGAGCCCTAAACTCAGTGATGTAGTAGAGATAATCTCTCCTATCTCCCCATTGTTTTATGAAAGCTTCATATAATGCCTCAATATTTGAAATGGAGGCTGGAGTAAGACCCTAGAACCATTTCCTTACTTCCCCATTAAGACTTTGCACAAACAACCTCATCCACACATTTGCATAGTCAATGTTAAAGTTGTCTACAAAGCTGTAAAAGGCTACCAGATGTTCCTCAGCAGTGACATCACCCTCCCCATTATATCCTGGTAAATATTTCATGTAATCTATGGTTGGGAGTGCATGTAAGCCTACAGGTAGAACTAGGGGTGCATATCTGGTGGCAATTATGGCATTCATCCTGTTAGCATCCATGGCTCGGGAAATAGGAACCTAAATATTTATGGGAGTTGCAGGGGTGGATGCTAGACTGGATGATGAAGTATAGTTAGGAGTTGAATATGTTTGATGTTCCTTGGAATTTTGATTCACAGGGCTTGAAAATTCAAGCTGCTTATGATGATGAAGATAAGTAGACTCTTTGGGCACAAATTTACTCTTGAGGGGGGAGGTATATCTCTAAGCTATGGTGGATTTTCTTAGTTTCCTTTCTGGATCAGAGACTACAATGTCCTTATCAGGGTTAGGATGAGCCTTGGTGGATTTGATGTGTTCATATTTGGATCTGTTGAGTCCCTTTCTGGGTGCCAGTATGTCTTTCGTAATTTTTACTCAGTGGAGTCACCACTGGATTATTTAACCATTGAGTCATTAGGTGAAGGATATGCAGTCTAAATGTGTTTGGTCTTTGTTCACCATCAAAGATAATATATGATCATTTTTGTTCTCCCAGGGAAAGATATTTTGTTACTATGTTCCCCGGCAATGACGCCAGAATATGTTGGTCCTAAAGTATGCACCTGACTGCTAAAGGGCAAAGTTAGGCCACCTCAAGTTTTGGGATGATTATTATTTTGATAATTTGATTTTTTGGGTCACTTATAGGGTTGGTTTTACCAAGATAGGAGCATGTTTGGGTTGGAAAAATGATATGGATGAGGGTCCTCCTTGGTTGGTGGCACACTAATGATAGACAAGTGAAATAATAGAAAACAAAGGGAAACAACAAATTACTCAATGAATAATCTGCTCCAAGAAGTTCAATACTTAAAATATCATTTCAAGACATTAAACTTGTATCAAAAACACAATTCTCCCATAGGTTGCAATAAAAACAAATCTTCACCAAGCATTAGTTGTTTTCACAGGTTACATATCAATAAAGACAAGTTATACAATAGCCGAAGGCAATGAAATGTACTTTGCACAAATAAAAAATTGCATTCAAGATAAGATAAAAACACATGAAGATTTGAACGAAACACTGTCATAAAGAGTATATTCACCATGTAGATAGCTTTAATCCATGCATAGAACAGGTCCAACCAGTCTGATGTATTGCTATCCTTTCCCAAAAAATCGAACCCTCAAAACATACATAAACCACATATTTATTAGAGTTGCAGAGGCTCTCGTCCATCTGGGACTGAGACTTAACTCTACATTAACAATTGTAGAACGACTAATTAACTTGAATAAAAAACTGCTCGAGTACATCAATGTATACTTCACACTTGAATTAATAAAAAAGAGTGGTTCTTATCACACATAGAAGACCACTTATTATGCTTTAAACGTACCAGAGTCTTGAACTAAATAATTGAAAACTGACACTAGCGATGAAACTGGACTGATGTGAGCGCTAGAATGAACTGAGACTGTGGAAGAAACTGATCTGAAGTGACAGAGTGGAGTTTTGCATTGATCATGGCATGCACGCACACTGTTTGGGGCCACTTGAGACAACTGGATGTGCATCGTGAAAATATCCCGGAGTGACGTGGTGACCTGACATCATATAAGAATGTGATTGGGGAAGTTGTCGAGGGTGGTTTGGATCCACTCCACTCTGACTCCCGCAATCGACCACCAACTGCCACATGCCTCATAAGCTATACCATGGTTTCAATTGCGGGACCGCTCTGGAAAATCAATGTTTGAGCAATTTTCGTCCCCACAATGAAGTGTGGCCATCGATCATGTTTGTGATCTGCGATCCAGGTGACCCTACTAATTTAGTGCCCCTGCTAAATTTCTATTCGTCTACCATATTAAAACTCCCCTACCTGATTTGGCGATGGCGCTAATTTAGATGCAAATTTTTTATAACTCTTGGAGTAGTACGGGCCATGAGTGACGTGGCGACTTCAAATGAATGCCATGTGTCCTGACGTATGAGTGCCATGTGTCTCAGGTGAATGAGTGCCATGTGTCTCTGGGACTTCATGCTTCGGAAGTTTATGAATGTCGTGCTTGGAAATATTCCGAAGTAGTATGGGCCTGGTTGACGTGGCAGTCTCTCGTCACTTCGGGACTTCGAGACTTCGGCTCTTCAGGACTTCAGGTGATATTCCTTTCTTACCTTCTGCAAATATCAATGGTTCTTTTTTATTTGAGATCAACGGTCCACAATTACTTCAGGAGTTTGGGCTTTGAGCCTTTTCAATGCATAGTTCTTACAATCCTCCAGAGTGTTGTATCTCTGAAGTGAGAGATCTACCTCCGCCTTTCCTCTTGTTTTGGATGACCGAGATTTGCTTCGAAAGTTCGGGCTTCGAGAGTTTTCTTCTGCTTGATCTCTCAATCCTATGAAGTGTCGTATTTCCAAATTTTTAGATCTTCTTGTACGTGGCCTCTTGATTTGGATGGCCGAGATTTACTTTGGAACTTCAAGTAATTCTTGCTCTAGTGCATTGCTCTGAAAACCTTCTGAAGTGATAAGTCTATGAAGTGAGATATCTAGCATCGTGTTTCCTCGTTGATGGATGGTCCAAATGAACTCCAGGTTTCGAGACTTCGGGAGTCCTTTACTCACTCAACTTCTGCTTGTTCCTTCCAGAGTACGAGATCACCTGACACATGTCCTTTGCTTGAATATCAACGACCACGAGTGATTGTGGAGACTCAACTCTCTCACTCTTTAATTTCCTTCCCGATCTCCACAAAGTGAAGATGTTCATTCATAGTGGGATCGATATGCACCGTTGATCTGTTGATCTAGAAATATCAACGATCCTGAGCGATTGTAGGCTCACAACTTGGAGAAACTATAATTTGCTTCCCAATCCCCACAATGCCTCCCCATTGTTGATCTCTCTCCAATGAGATCTGATGGTCATGACTTAATCTTTGCTTGATCTGACGGTTGAAAATTGAACTCGTTTGTTTGCTTGTATTTCAAGACCAAAATGGACTGCTCTGAATGATGCATTTTTTCTCATGGTTGCTTATTATGCATACGAAGAAATTGGTGGACTTGGATGTCTCCTGCGCACAGGAAAGGATTGGTGGGCTTGTTGCATGTTCAATTAGTGGAAAACATGATGACAAGTATTTCAAACTCAAACCAGACATGCAATTATCTTTCAAGGAAAACAGAAAAATTCAGTGCAAAGAATCATTCAAACAATCCAATAAGGAAAACCAGGTCATTAAACAGATGGGAAACCGACTTTATCAACCAGAAGAGGAAAAATTCAACGAAGGCATAGGGAAATGAGAGAGGAGATAGGTTACAACAAGTAGTATGATTGAGTGGACTAGAATACTGACCCATAGATGATGTCCATCAATTGATCAAGTGGCAAATAAATGTGTAAAATATGCTCCCTAAGGTTTGAGCTCGGAAGAGGTGTATGATGGCCAAAATACTTTATGATAAAAAATCATAGAGATTTGAGTGAAGGAACCTCGGAAGAAACCATCATCGATCCTTCATAATAAAAAAAAACATCCCCGAGGCAGTCATACCCATGCTTGATAATAAAAACTAAGCATATCCTCCAAATAATACACTGTGGATCCATGTATGACACAAGTAACTAGATCATGGCCACAAAAGAATACATTGTGGATCCATGTCACAAGTGAGAGAATAGCCACGACCAAGTACAAACGTGGATCTATGTCACAAGATACAAGTCAATGAGAATACTAAATGCCTGAGCAATCTCTGAAGTACTCATGAATAAATCCATCACAGCTTGGGAGGGAATGCGATCAAGTAATGAATGGTCCCAACCCAAGGTCTTCATCTAAAATCTGAATGGTATGAATCTACAACATGTGAATAAATGAGTTGATATTGAGCATCGTAGAAACCCTTTGATTATTGGTCATTGATGTGTACCATTAAGAGACACGAGGTAATCCACTGATGATGATGATGGACCCTAAGATACCTAGTACAATCTAGCAGGTGTGAATAAATGAGTTGAAGTCGAACACTCATAGATTCATTCAACATGAGCCAATGATATAAACCCACTACTGAAATGCAAGGAATCTTGCCACTGATGTTTGCAAGTCCTAGGGTACTAACTAGTTTCTATATTTCAAACATGGTTACTGATATGGAGTTGACATGATGAAATCCATCGAAGGAGGGCATTGATGTATCCCCCATCAATCGACATGAAACATGTAAAGGTAGATGGTGTGAAGAGTGTAATGGTAGAGCACAACTGACATAGGGATGGTCAAGATGAATGGGCTAAAGGATTGAAAGTGGTTGACATAGGATAAATTCCGTTGAACAAATCAACATGACAAATAACTTGACTTGGCAGCATTGACTAGTTAATGACCAAAACACTCACCATGGATGACTGGAAGAGTAACCATTCAGTAGAGTTCGAGAAATCATGGAGATGGTAATGACTCAAAGGAAATATATAACCCAACTCTTGGACAAAGACGCAAAACATGTGCATTGTTCAAGGGCGACGCAGTAGACGACTGCCATTTGTGAATATGACTACATGGAAAACCCCCCCACTCTTTATCCTTCTTTCATTTTTAACGAGCGTGAAATACAATCAAAGTATGCTCGATGTTTGTTGGGTATGTGTTATATTCTTTGCACGACTAGTTCTAGTGTTTGCTACGTTGCATCGGGTGCGCAGGGGGGTTTGAGGGGCGCGATAGCCCCCCTGCGTGTGGTTTTGGGGGAAACAGCCCCGAGAATTTGTGTTTGCCTTGGGAAATGTGTCACATTTTTTCTTCATTTTTCATGTCCATTGTTGGAAAGTTTTTCGGCACATGGTTTTTGCTAATGGTTTGCTATTTTCGGTTAAGGAATTAGGGTTGTTGACTAATCCAAGTCATTGGGTTAGGTTTTTGGATGCCACTGGCTCCTATATGTATACTATATTGTAAACAATGTATGACTATGAATGAATATAAAATGTGTTGGTTTTCCCAGTTTGGGTTTCCAGGGGAAAAATCTCAGTGTAATGTGTGCATTTGCCATTGTATATTTTTTGTTCTTTTATTAAAAATCAGTTTGCAGTAAAATATTGTACAATTTTAAAATCTACATTTGGTATCAGAGCTTTGTTGACTTCAGGGGTATGCCTTTGTGGTCAAGGGTTTGGCTCGGGACTGTGATAAGCCTTGTTACAATGGGATATCTGTGGTATTGATTTTTCAGGTGAAAACAAATGGAGAGCAGTTCGAAAACGAAGATCGAGAACTTTAATGGAAAACATTTTAAGTTGTGGAATCTAAATATGGAAGATATGTTGGTGGACAGAGATTAGTGGATCACGATGGATACAGGTAATGCACCTATAAGAAATTTAGCAGATGATTGGAAAAAGTTGGATCAGAAGGCGAAGAGCACAATCAGACTATGTCTCTCAGATTCAATATTACTAAATGTGTTAGAGGAAGCTACAACCAAATATTTATGGGATAAGTTGGGTAAGTTGTATCAGTCTAAGTCCCTAGTAAATAAACTATTCCTGAGAAAGAAGTTGTATAACCTAAGGATGAGAGATGGAGACTCAGTGGAAGAGCATTTGAACACCTTCAATACTATGGTAAGTCAACTAATATCTGTTGAGATTAAAATTTCAGATGAAGATAAGTGTATCAATTTACCGTGCTCTTTACCAGACTCGTGGGATAGTATCATTGTGTCCATAGGTAGTAATAAAACTTCCTTGAAGTTTGATGAAGTGGTCTCATCCTTGTTGTTGGAGGAGATGAGACAGAAGAACATGGAATGACAGAGCACGGATGCATTATTTGCAAGAGGATGCTCCCAAGAAAGAAATAGATCTAAGTCCTCAAGTGGGAGATCTAAGTCTCTCAAAAAAAATTTCAAGGTATGTTGGAGATGTGGAAAAGAAGGGCACTACAAGAAGCAATGTAGATCCAAAGTTGAGAAAAAGAGGGATCTGAAGAATCTCCTTCTACAAAAGAAAAGACCTCTAAGGAAGAAGGAGGGGTTGTGTACTTGGCTTCTTCAAGCACACATGTTGATCCAAAAAGGATCCAGAGAAGACTAAGAACAACTCATAACTCGCAGAAGCAACTCGTGGCGCTCAGAATGGCCTCAATAGACACAGAAAGGGAAAAAAATCATATTTCTCAAAACTCAATGAAAATGACATCATCGTGAAGAGTGCATCGCAAACTTTCTAATGGTGCAAGTAGCTCATCAAATGAAGTTGCAGATCAAAAGATATTCACAGTCAAAGTTTGGTCAGCCTAGCCCAGTCAGGAGGGGGATGAGTCAGCATCCGTATTTTTGACATTAGCACCCATACAGGTGACGTCGGCATCCATACAACACACATGGCAGGAGTAGGAGGTGACACATGTCATGTTGACATCAGCATGGTGATGTGGCAGCACCAGAGGTTGCCAAGTGTCACCCATATTTGGAATTTTTGGGCCAATCCATGGACCAGTAAGATTTCACCACGTGGCAATCCATCCATACAGTATGTACAGTGACGTGGCATTAACATGGCATGGTGACCTGGTAGGCTGAGTTGGCAACTGACGTAGCATCTGTACAGTGATGTGTCACTAACATGGCAGGTTGACGGTACAGTGGTTGATGTGGTCCAATAGAAGGTTGTCATGTGGCAGTGGGAAAATTCCAAATCATAACCCGTGAGCGGAATTTGAAAAAAAATAGATTTGGCGGGTCCGCCAAATCTGGCAAGACCCCGCCAAATCCGACAACATACCAATGGATCGAACCCCGACTAGAAGCTTCGCCAAAATAGTGGAACGAAACCTGGCATATGTGTGTGTGTGTGTGTGTGTGTGTGTGTGTTACAACAGTCAAGCCAAAAGGGGAGGCCCGCGAGTTTGACCCTGGGACCTCCCCCCTTTCAATGCCTTAACACATGCGCCATAACAAACGGACCAATGGCCCAATGTTGTAATCAACGCCCAGTTTATTACTTAAAAGGTACATCCACCCAGAGCTCAGAAGGGAGGTGTGCATGCTTACGATTAGACATGCAATTTGAGACAGGGTACATCAACATTTATTGTAGGTTTCATGGCACGAAAACCAAGACATAATTCTTCTTGGGCCTGGGAGTGCCAAAGTCAGATTGAGGCGTGGAGACAGTCATTTTTGGGTAATTGGATGCCACGAATTCAATGGTGCTATCTGTTTTCTGATCTAAGCATTATTTCTGCAACTTGATTTCAGAATGAGGTATACTTATGTATTTTGCCAAATTATTTTTCCGAGTTAATGAAAAAGCCTACCCATTTGAGAGCAGGACCCGAAGACGTAGTCCAACAGGGACGAACTCCGTTATCAAGTTTTTATGTTCAGATTTGTTGCTTATGTCTCTTCATTATTGAGATTTTCCTTCTTTAATGGTGCACTTTAATTTATGCTCATTTAATGCAATTCTTTATAAGTCACTCGATGAAAATATCCCAGATCATGTTGGTATCAGAGAAGTCATCTTTGACTTGAATTGTTGATTGTGAATGCTTACTAGGACCAAGCATAAGCAAGGTGAGGGAAATCTTCCCTCACTTATATGTTGATTCATGAAAGCTTTTGGTAGTCCAAAAATCTCTCAGTGGGAAGGCGTGATCCAAAAAGCATCTAGAGAAGACTAAGAACAGCTCAAAACTCGTAGAAGCAACTCATGACGCTCAGAATGGCCTCAACAGACAGAGAAAGGGAAAAAAATCAAAGTTCTCAAGACCCAGTGAAAATGAAATCATCGTGAATAGCGCATCGCAAGATCTCTAACAGTGTAAGTGACTCGTCAAATAGAGTTACGGATCGAAATATATTCACGATCAAAATTTGGTCAACCTAGCCCAGTCAGCAGGGGGATGAGTCAGTATCCGTACTACTGACGTCAGCACCAGTACGAATGACATCAGCATCCGTACAACACACGTGGTAGGAGAAGTAGGTGACATGTGTCATGATGAATTCATCATGGTGATGTGGCAAGACCAAAGGCTGCCACTGGTCACCCGTATTTGGCATTTCTAGGCCAATCCATGGACTAGTATGATTTCACCACGTGGCAATCTGTACACTGATGTGGCATTGATGTGGCATGGTGATATGGCAGTTGACATGGAATATGTACAGTGACATGGCACTGACATGGCAGGCTGATGTTACAATGGTTGACATGGTCCAATAGGAGGCTGCCACATGGATTTCACCCGAGACCTCCCCCCTTTCAATGCCTTAACGCATGCACCATAACCAATAGGCCAACGGCCCAACATTGTAATCAACGCCCAGTTTATTACTTAAAAGGAAAATCCACCTAGAGCTCAGGAGGGAGGCCAGCATGAGTACGGCCAAGCACACAATTTGAGACAAGGTACATCAGCATTTATTGTAGGTTGCAGGGCACAAAAATCGAGACAAAATTATTCTTGGGCCAGGGAGTGTCGGAGTTAGATCGAGGTGTGGAGACAATCATTTTTGGGTAATTCGACGCCACGAATTTAGTGGTGCTGTTTGTTTTCTGATCTGAGCATTATTTTTGCAGCTTGATTTCAGAATGAGGTATACTTATGTATTTTGCCAAATTATTTTGCTGAGTTAATGAAAAATCCTACCCATTTGAGAGAAGGATCCGGAGACGTAGTCCACAAGGGACAAACTTCGTTATCAAGTTTTTGTGTTCATATTTGATGCTTATGTCTCTTCATTATTAAGCTTTTCCTTCTTTAATGGTGCACTTTTATTTATGCTCATTTAATGAAATTCTTTATAAGTCACTAGATGAAAAGATCATGAATCACATGTAGATCATGAGGCATGGTTGGTTGACTCAGGTACATCCTTTCATATAACTCCCCACAGGGAGTGGTTCTGAATATGAAAGTTATGATGGAGGTAATGTTTTCCTAGGTGATGACTCGACAACCAGAATCATAGGCCGAGGAAAATTCAAGTTTAGGCTCATATATGGAAGGATTAGAACACTACCTGGTGTTCTTTACATCCCAGGATTGGCCAAAAATTTGTATTTATATAAGAAAAATGGATGATGCAGGTGTAAAAACAATATTTGAAAAGGAAACTTGTAGGATGGTTTGAGGAGCAATGGTGTTGTTGAATGGAGTTCAGTTTGGAACTCAATATAAGCTACAAGGAAGGACTATTAGTGATGGGTATAATAGTTTCATTGTTCCTGATATTGAAGTTGAAGAAGAAAGAACTCCTACAGTATCTAGAGAAAAGGTTATGTCATGGCATCAAAGATTGGGGCATATCGGAGAGAAGGGTCTTCGACTACTACATGGTAAAGGTATGGTTGAAGGTATGTCTAACTACTCTCTGTATTTTGATTTCTTTGAACATTGTGTATATGGGAAGCATAAGTGGGTAAGATTCCCCTCTTGTGCAACGAGGGCAGAAGGAATTTTACAGCTAGTTCGCAGTGATGTGTTTGGACCTGTGCCAGTTCCATTATTGGGAAAATCTGTGTACTATGTCTCATTTATAGATGACTTCTCAAGGAATACTTGGAAATATTTTCTCATGAAGAAATTTGAAGTCTTTGAAAGTTTTAAAGAGTTTAAGGCTATTTTTGAGAATCAAATAGAGAAAAGAATTAAGGTGTTGAGGATAGATAATGGTGGATCATTCTTTAGGAATGCATTTGAAGAATTTTGTAGGAAGTGCAGTATAGAAAGGTAGAATACTACTCCATATACACCTTAGCGGAATGGAGTTGCAGAAAGGATGAAAAGGACGTTGATGGAAAAAGCACGGTGCATGCTCAGTGGTGTCGGGTTAAGGCAAGAATTATGGGCAGAGGCAATGGGTACTACATGTTACCTGGTCAACAAATCACCCTCATCAGTTCCGGATGACAAGAATCCACAAGAGGTATGGATCGGTAAGAAACCCTCTCTCACACATCTCAAGGTATTTGGCTATGAGGCCTATGTTCATGTTCCAAAGGAAAGCAGGAGTAAGCTAGATAATAAGGTTGAAAAGTGTACCTTTATTGGGTATAAATATGGTCTCAAAGGTTATAAGCTTTGGAACCTAGAAACTAAGAAGGTTGTGTATAGCAAAGATGTGGTATTTAGAGAAATGAAGCATGTTGTTAAACATGAATTCCTACCAAGTAAGGGAGAACCAGAGAAAATAGAGTTTGATTTAAACGATGATGTGTTGGTTATTACTCTTTCTATCTACTTCTTGGGCTGACCCAGGTTCAAATATGAACAGGTTTCCAACAAAACCCTATAAAACTATTGGCCCTCCTGGTAAACGAGAAGGCAACACATCACACAAAATGTACTACGCAGTCTCACCCGAGATAATTCTATGGGGACTGCAATACTCAGGTGCTTGCAGTCTAGGAGTGAGTGGGGATATGGGATTATGCTTGATATTATTTAGGCCTTGATCTGATTATCCTCTCTATTGATACTCTTTTATAAGTCCAACCTCTAGTTCTTGAATGAATATTACCCCTCTGATATGTTTGAGTGTTGAATCTATTTTGGGGTTCTCGTGTTCAAATGAGAAGGTGACTATAGAATTTTTTTGTAATGTTGTCCATTCTGCAGTGCCTCTGCGCAATTCTTGTTCTACATACCAGTTTGTTGGAATCCCTTCCAATGTGTGAATAAAATGATGAGAGCATTCTTCTGGTGGTATCATTCTCCATAGTGTTCTGCACTTCTCCAAGTGTTCATCTGGTGTCCCCTGTCCATCATATCTTTGGAGTTGGTTGCCTCCTTGTTCTACGCCAAATCTGATGCACAATAATCACTTACATTGGTACCAGTCCTTGACTATATGTTTATGTGCACCCCACCATATTCCAGGTGTTTCCTTGAGTGATATATTCAGAGCTAAGAGCCTCTAATTTTCTAACACTTCATCTTCGTATCTTGTTAGGAATTATTCTAAGTCATTCACCCCATGAAAGCTGGGAGATTGTCTTATCTTTGTACCTACCCATATTATCGTGCGGTCTATTCTTGTACACCTTCTTATGGAGACTTCATTTAATCTTTGCTTCCAATTCTCCAACCTTGTATCTATCTAAGTCTGACATGCATGACATGATACTTCTCCAAATGAGTATCCCATCTGTAGTTGGATTCACATAATATTCTTCTCGTGTCATGGTCTTGTATAACTAGTTAATTTCCTCCAGATATAAACAAGTGGGTTCTGCAAACCTTTCTCCTTCTGATGGATCTAATGGTGAAATGACTATGTACTCTCCTAACTTGAATGTCATATTCCTCATCTTAAGATTACTTACGGCCTGATTATCAAATGCCCAATGCAATCCAAGCAATGCCAGATAAGGTTTTGTTCCATCTACTATTTCTATCACTTCAAAATCGGCTTTAGTGCACACTCCATCCAGATCTACTATCAGACCCTTTAGCCTCCCAATTGGCAAAACCTTGTGTTGATTTTCTAGTTTCAGCTGAACAGGTGAATATCCTAATGTGGGCTATCCCATACATTGCCATATCTTCTTGGGTAGTACATTCACTTCGGAGCCTAAATCTAGTATGATATCCCCCATGTTGAAATCTCCAATGTTGGTGTTCAGTTTGAACTCTCTGCTTGTTCTCCTCTGTGTATTCACGTGATTAATTGTTTTCTATTCTATATTTCCCTCTACATATGTGCTACATCTTTCTAACATATTTTGTAACACTTTAACAGATGATGGATCATTTAGTAGTTTAACATAGGATTGCAGAAAATCATTTATGGTACTTACTTGTCCTAGGGGTTGTGCTTCATTAGTGTGATTCAGTGATGAAGGCATCTTGTACAATGGTACATCCTCGGTATCTTGCGCAGTTGATGTAGACGCAATATTTGGCTTCAAGAATTCTTGTATGGCTTGCTTGAATATCCCCTTTTCATTCTACACATCAAACTACTTATGTGGTTCATCATTTTTCTTCACCCATTGGTGTTGTGTTGGATCCTGTCTTACTACATCATCTCCTAGCTTAGCTCCTCCGCGTGTAACTATGCTGATATTTCTTCCATCATCCCTCGCTTCTACATAAATCCATTGAACATTATGATTGTTGTGATTTCTCTTTTTCTGGATCTTCCCTAATAGTGTCGGACAGTCTTCTGTGTCATGTTCTGATGTGCGACAGTACATACATGTCACAGGTGGGAGTGGACATTCTCTTGCATAGTGTCCTGGTTGTTGAAATTTATGGAATACCGCTGGTCCTTTGCCTCTTCCAAAGCCTCCTCTACCTTGTCCTCCACCTCCCTAGCCAGCTCGATCTCCTCGCGGTGCGTTGTAGTTTGGAACTTGATTATACTATGTGGGGTTATACTGTGGTTGCACGGTATTGTACTACAGTTGTGCATTGTTATATGGGGCTAGCACTTGGTTAAACTATGGTGAAAATTTCCCTTTCATCCTCTTTGCCTACACCCTATAGGTGTTTGATGTTCTTTTCCTCATCAACTCCATCTTCCTGCAATCTTTTTCATCATGGCCTACTGACTTGAAAAAGTTGCTATATGAACTCTTAGGCATTGTCTGGTATTTATTCATCATTGGATAGTGATATGAATCATGCCGCTATGCCTTACAGGTACCACACCATAGTCCTCCTGATGGAAAAAGTTTTGGCAATCTCGTTGCCATGTACTGCGTGAATGTTGGGCATTCATTCTTGTGGTTTCCTTATGTTCTACATGTGGTACACCAAACAGCTTCTCTTTGTTCCTTACTCTTGTTCTGGTTTAATTGAAATGTTATATTCTTTAGGTCTTCCTTGAGCTCCTCTATTGTTGGATCTGTCTTTTGATATTGGTTATCTTCTAGTTGCAAGGATGTCTGCAAAGCCTCTGCCTGGGTTTGAAACTTCTATTGTCTCAAAGGGTATTTCAAGTGTGGTAGTAGTGAATTCATAAACATATGCCTATGTTGCATATCTATCATGACATACTTTAGCTTTCCCTTCAATCGTTTGAATCTTTGTTCTATCTCCCAAACAATTTCGCATGGTCTCTGTTTGATCTCTATCATCTCATTCATGTATTGATCCTCTGAGCTAGGCTTCTAGAATTCATTTATCAACAGCTTCTTGATATCCCCAATCATTCTGGTTGTTCCTGGTGGACTCTTTGCAGCTACGCTCATGTATCGATCTAGTGCGTTGTCTCTTAGCGTGATGGCTAATTGTGAAAGTTTGGTATCCTTATATGTGATCTTCTTTACTTCCTAGATATTTTCATAGATAAACAATTGTTGGTCCAAAAATATCTCAATTGGAAGGCGTGATCCAAAAAGGATCCAGAGAAGACTAAGAACAGCTTGGAACTTGTAGAAGCAACTTAGGACGCTCAGAATGGCCTCAACATAAAGAGAAAGGCCAAAAATTCAAAGTTCTCAAAACTCAGTGAAGATGACATCATCGTGAAGAGCGTGTCGCGATATTTCTAATGGTGCAAGCAACTCATCAAACAGAGTTACAGATCGAAAGATATTCACGGTCAAAATTTGGTCAACCTAGCCCAGTCAGCAGGGAGATGAGTCAGCATCTGTATTGTTGACGTCAGCATTCGTACAACACATGTGGTAGGAGCAAGAGGTGACATGTGTCATGCTGAATTCATCATGGTGAGGTGGTGGCACCAAAGGCTGCCACTTATCACCCATATTTGGCATTTCTAGGCCAATCCATGGACCAGTAAGATTTCACCACATGGCAGTCTGTACAGTGATGTGGCATTGACGTGGAATGGTGATGTCGCATCCATACAGTGATGTGGTAGGCTAACGATACAATGGTTGACATGGTCCAATAGGAGGATGCCACGTGGCAGTGGGAAAATGCCCAATGACAAACCGTGAGCGAAATTTTGAAAACAAATAGATTTGGCAGGTCCACCAAATCTGGCGGGACCACGCCAAATCTGAAAACATACCAATGTATCGAACCCCAGCTAGAAACTTTGCCAAACTAACGGAATAGAACATGGCATATATATATATGTGTGTGTGTGTGTGTGTGTGTGTGTGTGTGTGTGTGTTACAACAGTCAAGCCAAAAGGGGAGGCCCGTGGGCTTGACCCCGATACCTCCCCCCTTTCAATGCCTTAACACATACGCCATAACCAACAGGCCAACGGCCCAACATTGTAATCAATGCCCAATTTATTACTTAAAAAGTAAATCTGCCTAGAGCTCAGGAGGGAGGTGCACATGCGCACAGTCGGGCACACAATTCGAGACAAGGTACGTCAGCATTTAGTGTAGGTTGCAGGGCACAAAAATTGAGACATAATTAGTCTTGGGCTAGGGACTGCCAGATTCAGATCGAGGTGTGGAGACAATCATTTTTGGGTAATTTGATGCCACGAATTCAATGGTGTTGTATGTTTTTTGATCTAAGCATTATTTATGCATCTTGATTTTAGAATGAGGTATACTTATGTATTTTTCCAAATTCTTTTGTTGAGTTAATGAAAAATCCTACCCATTTGAGAGCAGGACCCAGAGACGTAGTCCACCAAGGATGAACTCTGTTATCAATTTTTTGTGTTCATATTTGATGCTTATGCTTCTTCATTATTGAGCTTTTCCTTTTTTAATGGTGCACTTTAATTTATTCTCATTTAATGCAATTCTTTATAAGTCACTCGATGAAACAATCTCGGATCACATACAGATCATGGGGCATGGTTGGTTGACTCAGGTGCATCCTTTCATATGACTCCCCACGGGGAGTGATTCAGAATATGAAAGGTATGATGGAGGTAATGTTTTTCTAGGTGATGACTCGACAACCAGAATCATAGGTCGGGGAAAATTCAAGTTTAGGCTCATATATGGAAGGATTAGAACACTACCTGGTGTTATTTACATCCCAAGATTGGCCAGAATTTGATTTATGTCAGCAAAATGGACGATGCAGGGGTAAAAACAATATTTGAAAAGGAAACCTGTAGGATGGTTCGAGGAGCAATGGTGTTGTTGAATGGAGTTTGGTTTGGAACTCAATATAATATACAAGGAATGACTATTATTGATGGGTGTAATAGTTCCATTGTTCCTGATATTGAAGTTGAAGAAGAAATAACTCCTACAGTCTTTGGAGAAAAGGTTATGTCATGGCATCAAAGACTGGGGCATATTGGAGAGAAGGGTCTTCGACTACTACATGGTAAAGTTATGGTTGAAGGTATGTCTAACTGCTCTCTATATTTTGATTTAAGTGAACATTGTGTATATGGGAAGCATAAGTGGGTAAGATTCCCCTCTGGTGCAACGAGGGTAGAAGGAATTTTACAGCTAGTTCACAGTGATGTGTTTGGACCTGTGTTGGTTCCATCATTGGGAAAATTTGTGTACTATGTCTCATTTATAGATGACTTCTCGAGGAATACCTGGAAATATTGCTTCTTGGAGAAATTTGAAGTCTTTGATAGGTTTAAAGAGTTTAAGGATCATGTTGAAAATCAAATAGAGAAAAGAATTAAGGTGTTGATGATAGATAATGGTGGAGCATTTTTTAGGAATGCATTTGAAGAATTATGTAAGAAATGTGGTATAGCAAGGTATAAGACTACTCCATATACACCTTAGCAGAATGGAGTTGCAGAAAGGATGAAAAGGACGTTGATGGAAAAAGCAAGGTGCATGCTCAGTGGGTCGGGTTAGGGAAAGAATTATGGATAGAGGCAATGGGTATTGCATGTTACCTAGTTAACAAATCACAATCATTAGTGCTGGATGACAATAATCCACAATAGGTATGGACTGGTAAGAAACTCTCTCTCACACATCTCAAGGTATTTGGCTATGAGGCCTATGTTCATGTTTCAAAGGAAAGAAGGAGTAAGCTAGATAAGAAGGCTGAAAAGTGTATCTTTATTGGGTATAAATATGGTCTCAAAGGTTATAAGCTTTGGAACCCATAAACTAAGAAGGTTGTGTATAGAAAAGATGTGGTATTTAGAGAAATGAAGCATGTTGTTAAACATGAATTCCTACCAAGTAAGGGAGAACCAGATAAAATAAAGTTTGATTTAAATGATGATGTGTTGGTTATTACTCTTTCTATCTACTTCTTGGGCTAACCCAGGTTCAAATATGAACAGGTTTCCAACAAAACCCTATAAAACTATTGGCCCTCCTGGTAAATGAGAAGGCAACACATCACACAAAATGTACTACACAATCTCACCCGAGATAATTCTATGGGTGACTGCAATACTCAGGTACTTGCAGTCTAGGAGTGAGTGGGGATATGGGATTATGCTTGATCTTATTCAGGCCTTGATATGATTATCCTCTCTATTGATACTCTTTTATAAGTTCAACCTCTGGTTCTTGAATGAATATTACCCCTCCGATATGTTTGAGTGTTGAATCTATTTTTGGGTTCTCATGTTCAGATGAGAAGGTGACTATAAAATTTTGTTGTAATGTTGTCCATTCTGCAGTGCCTCTGCACAATTCTTGTTCTACATACCAGTTTGTTGGAATCCCTTCCAATGTGTGAATAAAGTGATGAGACCATTCTTCTAGTGGTCTCATTCTCCATAGTGTTATGCACTTCTCCAAGTATTCGGCTAGTGTCCCCTATCCATCATATCTCTGGAGTTGGTTGCCTCCCTATTCTATGCCAAATCTGATGCACAGTAATCGCTTACACTGGTACCAGTCCTTGATTGTATCTTTGTGTGCACCCCACCATCTTGTAGGTGTTGCCTTGAGTTATATATTCAGACCTAAAAGCCTCTAATTTTCTATCACTTCATCTTTGTATCTTGTTAGGAATTATTCTAATTCATTCACCCTATGAAAGCCGAGAGGTTGTATTATCTTTCTACCTACCCATCTTACTGCACGGTCTATTCTTGCGCACCTTCTTGTGGAGACTTCATTTAATCTCTGCTTCCATTTCTCCAACCTTGTATCTGAGTCTGACGTGCATGATGTGATACTTCTCTAAATGAGTACCCCATCTACAATTGGATTCACATAATCTTCTTCTTGTTTGGTGATCCTGTATAACTGGTTAATTTTCTCCAGGTCTAAACAAGTATGTTCTACAAACCTTTATCTTTCTGATGGATCTAATGGTGCAATGACTATGTACTCTCCTAACTCGAATGTCATATTCCTCGTCTTCAGATTGATTATGGCCTTATTATCAAATTCCCAATCCAATCCAAGAAATGTCGGATAAGGTGTTGTGCCATCTACTATTTCTATCACTTCAAAATTGGTTTTAGTGCACACTCCATCCAGATCTACTGTCACACCCTTTATCCTCCCAATTGGAAAAACCCTATGTTGATTTGCTAGTTTCAGCTGAACAGGTGAATATCCTAATGTGAGCTCTCCCATACATTTCCATGTCTTCTTGGGTAGTACATTCACTTCGGATCCTAAATGCAGTATGATATCCCCCATGTTGAAATCTCCGATGTTGGCGTTAAGTCTGAAAACACTTCTTGTTCTCCTCCGTGTATGCACATGATTAATTGTTTTTTGTTCTAGATTTCCCTCTACATCTGTGCTACATCTTTCTAACATATTTTGTAACACTTTAACAGATGATGGATCATTTAGTAGTTTAACATAGGATTGTAGAAAAGCCTTTATGGTACTTACTTGTCCTAGGGGTTGTGCTTCATTAGTGTGATTCAGCGATGAAGGCATCTTGTACATTGGTACGTCCTCGGTATATTGCGCAGTTGATGTAGATGCAATATCTAGATTCAAGAATTCTTGTCTGGCTTTCTTGAATATCCCCTTTTCGTTCTGCGCATCAAACTTCTTATGTGGTTCATCATTTTTCTTCACCCATTGGTGTTGTTGTAAAGAGGAAAATCTTTCTATGGCTAGGGTAAACCACAACAGATGGAAATGACTGCAGAAATAAACTTTATCCCAACAACATGATATATAAACTAATATGCAAGCAAGATAAGAAAGAGGCCTACCTCGTCCAGATGTTCGATGATGTCCATCATTGAGCACTTTGACCCAAATCTATATATCTGCAAAAACTTCTCAACAAACAAGCAAAGAAAGCATATGGTAATGATATAAAAGGTTAGCACATTAGATAGCATAATCCATCAATATACATAACAAATACACCCATGGATAATAACTCATATATTTGCAAGATATCAATTGGATGGGAAGAGAGTATTTCTATTAATAAATGATCAGCAGAAGTGAAAATATTACAGACTTCCGTGTAGGCACGGTTCGGAACCAAGAAACTTAGTTCCTTCCAGTTGGGCCTTCACCACTTCAATCCTCCACTAAAGGAAAACTCATAGAAGGGAGACAATGAGGTTTTCCATCAATAAGAGAAGAGCTTGGGGGTTGAACATTGTGTTCAAACTTAAAGGACAAAGGGATGCAGACTCAATATGAAGTAAATAATTTCTCTAGAGTAACTTTACTCTCAAAGTTGAATTCTTTCTCCTTTTCCATAGCTCGGAATTGACCCATTTATACTTCAAAATGGAACTGAAGGGTTGAGTCAGAACGTTTACAGTATATGGAATTCCAAGGATCAAAGATCTTCTATTGTGACATGGAAACTCGACATTTAATTTTAATTTCCTGGCACAAATCTCGATGTACGCAGGTTGTAGTGGAGCAGCCTACGTATGCTCTTTCTATATAGTGTGCAAGATGCGTACAAGTGGAAAAATTTGTATTTTTGTCTCTGGATTTTATCAACAGGGAAGGTAATTCTACATAGGGAAATGGAATAAATCCCTTTGTGCAAGATTGCATAGGGTGAGGAAAAGCTTGCTATAACATATGCCCTCTAATGTGTGAGGTTAGAGGAGTATCTGCGATGGCCGAAATACATTATAAAAACCCAAAAGTGGAGTGGTAGGGAACCAGCTGGACGAACTAGTTGCTCATTACATTCTGCACTGATTTTGCATACATGGCTGCCAATAAAATTACACTGCAGATCCATGTGAAAATATACCAAACAAGTGTCTGTGGCCATGAATAGGAAAATATAAATGTGGTTTCATCTCAATATTTGTCATATTCACGAACAAGGCCCATTAGAACCAATGTCAAAACCAATTTGAAGATATTTGTATACCATGGAGTACAATCTGATCTCCCGTGATCACTAAAGTCATATATGTACTAGTCCAATGAAAAGGAAGCAACAGCTCAGGAAAGTTGCGGCCACGTAGTGATGTCTTCAAGTCTTCTACACAATCCGCCAAGGGTGCAAATATATATTATGTGAATAAAGGAGTTGAGGTCGAACACAATGAGACATAGTTTGATTATCGGTCATTGATGTATACCATTAACAAACGTGAGACAGCCTACCGATAATGAAAGTAGGTATCAAGGCACCAAGTACATTCTTACAAGTGTGAATAAATGAGTCAGTGTTGAACACATGAAGAATCCATCGATCAGGAGACATTGATGTATTCCCAACTGTCGATGGCGAGAGAGCCTGCCACTAATGACTGCACGACTCAAGGTACTCATAAGACTCTAGGTCATGTTTCTAGAATAAATGGGTTGAAGTCGATGGAAAGAGACCCGCTGAAAGGAGAGCATTAAGGCATCTCTCATCAGTCATCACGAGGTACAAAGCAGGAGCTTCATGATTTGGTGGAAATCGGACAAAGAACATGTTCACGAACCAACGACCCTGTGCGTCTTTCGCATGTGCTAAGTGCAAGCAGCACATGAAAAAGACCCTCTGAATAGAATTCAATGATGAAAACTGCTGACAAAGGCGAGGAAACCACCAATAAAGCTAATGGCATCCAAGACACTGCACGAATCCCAATGTGTGAATAGATGTCTTGTCGTCGAACATAAGGGAAACCACCCAATCAACGACCAATGATGAAATGTTGACTGTTGGGTTCAAGGTTTCCTACCAATGATGAAAGTAGGGCCAGGGTGCATTATAGGACTACAATATCATGTGATTCTGAGATAAACTGAGGGTATGGCCGACATGCAAAGTCAATAGTTCTGAGGAGTGGCCGACACAGGTTGATAGACTTCCTTTGAACAAGAGCATGAGACATATGGAGGACTCTGGAAACATAAACCCAATGATGAAACCATGAGATACAGGAGGCATCAATGAAATTCTCTATAGGAACTGGAAGAGTAACCAGTCGGTAGAGAAGACTTTGTAACGAGATCAACTTCCTAAGGCCATGCTAATCCAAAAATTATGATGATGAATGGACTCAAATAACTTTGTGTTATGTTCAAAGGTGACACGAATACTGCCGATATAAGATAATACTCCCTTCCCGCCCATATTTTTTTTGTTTTTTCATAGACAAATGAATGTTATGATATAGAGGAGGAAACGAGTGTCACAAGTAAGCAAAATTAGTTCCAGCAGTGGAACATACCTATGCTTAATGCAAGGAAGTGCACGTGGGAGATGGACACTTGGGGGAATGTTCCCTCCTAGGTATAGGGTGTCAAATTGCGAA
Organism: Picea engelmannii; assembly: GCA_009831015.1. NCBI lineage: Eukaryota > Viridiplantae > Streptophyta > Pinopsida > Pinales > Pinaceae > Picea > Picea engelmannii. Next base: position 45,943 of record ML798834.1, read on the forward strand.
GGATATAAACAAGGCTTTGCTTGGTTGAGGATGAAAAATTGCTGAGGCAAACGATTTATAACACAAAGTGAGAACCGACTATAGGCTCAATACTGCAAGAAAGGGCATGAGATGTAATCACAACTTAACACCAAAAAATGTCCTTTTTTATGTCTTTTAGTCTACTTGGTGTGAAAAAGGGATAAACTGGTGCCAAATAGACATCTTTTCAAAACCAATTTACGAGTGTGAAATAGACAAGTTCACTCGAAAATATTTTCACTTTTTTATAACAAGTCGAAAAAGACCTTAACTAAGACTCGCGATATTTCAAGTCCAATTTAACGAGTGTGAAAGGGACAAATCACTCGGCAATCTTTTCACTTTTGAACAAGTCAAAAAAGAGCTTAAATTGGACTTGTTTGGGAGATTCTAGGTGGCAAGTCACGGGGGAGGCCAAGGCTCCCATGTTGGACTTCTGTGGAGTGTTAGTATCTTACGAATAGTCGAAATAAGCTTGGAAAAACCCAAATATTTCCAAGTCGAGGAGGATAAAATAATTGCAGAGGTTACCTTATCTATAATATATCGAAGAATGACCCTTATCTAGAAGGGTGTAGAAGAAAGAAGTCGAGGCTCTACAAGATCATTCCAATTAAAGGAAACCACCCTAGGACTTGGAGGGAGCATACTCGAAGAGAGTGGAATGCTCCCTAGTGAAGAATGTAAAGAACTATAAATGCTAAGGACATGGTCAAAGGATGCATCACCCTCCAAAAGAAGAGTTGGATTGACCGAAGATTGCATCGGCAATGTCACTTCCTTAGGCTTATCACTTTCCAAGAGAAGAGTGGGATCGGCCAAAGATACATCAGCATGACCACTTCTTCAATCGTTGGTTGAATAGGATGTGAGACAACAAAGTCAAGAGATGCATTACCCCCACAAATAGGAGTGGTGTTGGTCGAAGATTGCATCGACACGACCGTTGGTTGAACAGGATGCGAGACAACAAGGTCAATGGATGCATTATCCCGTAAATGAAGAGGGGTGTGTTGATGGGCAAAATTGACCACTCGTTAACTGGAGGAGTGAATCCGGTCCGGGGTGTCTAAATAACCCAAGCCATTTGGATTAATCCACTCCAACGGGTTTAGCGGCTCCGTTGGCCGATCTAAGTCCTAGGAAAGTGAAAAAACTGAACTAAAGAAACTAACTAAGTGAAAAAATAGTTGTTGCAACTATATACAAATCTAATATATATTCACAGTTCGCTAATTAATATTAATAAAATAGTAATCCTACTTATTAAATGTACAGTGTATTGATATATTTAAATCTCTATCATATGTACAGTATTCACAAGATGCAAATTTTAATCGAAATCTGCAAAATCATATATGAATTGACTTATGACAGCGAAGCTGGTGTTTTTTGATTTTTTATAACTTTATAAACAGAAAATGAGATGGAAACTATCTAGCTTAGCAATAAAAATAACAATCTGTACTGTAAATATAAACTACAAAAAAATTCTTATATTGATTAAGCTACCAAAATGAACTTATCAAACTGACCTGAAACATCATCTCTTATTCGTCCTGTACATAGCATCTGTGTTCACTATTTGATGAGGCCAACCCGCACCAGATTTTCCAATACTTCGCGTAAACACGAAGCAACAACGCTTTTGAATGCTAACGACGGAACAAATGAGAGGTATAGTGACAACAATCTTACAATTTCACAAGTGACCACATTAAGATAAACCCTGCTGTGAAAAACTCATGCATGAATGTTCAACAAATGATAAAGATAAATTTCTTAATCCCAGGTTTAAACAAAATGATTACTGTGTCATAAATCTGGAACATGAACATGGATCATACATATAAATTTATATCAATCCCAATCTGTAGTAAACCATAAAAGTGAAAGCAATAATAGTCTTAACTACAAATTGAAACAATCTTAACTTGAATAAAACCACAATATGGAAAAGCTAAAGCTGCAACCAGTATCATATTTCATTCAAGTGTGAAAATCATAAATCCATCGTTCTTTGCCCCAGGCAGCG
>ML798834.1:53212-80329 GCA_009831015.1 Picea engelmannii
TCTTCTCTAATCAATTTCATAGGAGTACTAGAACATTCAAGATGATTTTCGTCGCTTAAGTGTTCTTCAATGACTGATTTTAAATGTTGATTAGAGCATGAGTTACAAGAATGAGGGTATTCACCTTGAGCTAGAAACGAATCTTCTTCCATACTAGTTGTAGACTGAAAATACAATGATTCAAAGGAAAAACCAAATTGGTTGTCAATAAGAACCTGGTCAATAGATTCTACCTCCCTAGCTTGCTCAACATTGTCGGAAGGATTTTCCTCTTCTTGCGAAGAAGATTGTTCTTGTAGCTGAGTGATAGGATTTGCAATTGGTTCTTCATTCATGATTGAATATGACTGGATGGAAGGGATGGAAGCATCATAGAAGAGAATTAATGCAAATGACATGTCATCGAGATTAAATTTACAGAGGATATGATAGACTCTTGTCAAAAAGTCTTTTGAAGATGAATCACCGTTGATTAGCGATGTATGAAATTCTTCACATAATTGATCGAAATCATAAATTTCAAAAGCATCTAGAAACTCATCTACAAATTGAAACCAATCAAAAATGTGACATGCTGGAAAGGATTCAAACCAATGTTTAATCCGACCTCTAAAAGTAAAAGCGAACAGTCTGCATAAAACTCTTAAATCTGAGATGTCATGTTTGATGCATTTGCACCAAAACTTGTTAAGGTGGTCTTTAGCAGATGTTTTGCCTCCACCATCAAAGGTGAGTTTGGACAAGCGAAAGACTGTCTCGTTGGGAACATTGGGTAATGAGAAGTTGAAAGCATGTTCCAACACAGTGATTTGGGGAGCCATGGGGAAATTGAATACATTTAAAACAAAGGCTCCTACAGTTCCAGCTTGTCAGTCTTGCCCTCCTTCTAGCGCCATTTGTTGACAGGCGAAATTGACCACTCGTCAAATGGAGGAGTGAATCCGGTCTGGGGTTGTCTAAATAACCCAAGCCGTTTGGATTAATCCACTCCGACGGGTTTAGAGGCTCCATTGGCCGATCTAAGTCCTAGCAAAGTGACAAAACTGAACTAAAGAAACTAACTAAGTGAAAAAACAGTTGTTGCAACTATATACAAGTCTAATATATATTCACAGTTGGCTAATTAATATTAATAAAATAGTAATCCTACTTATTAAATCTATAGTGTATTGATATATTTAAATCTCTATCATATGTACAGTATTCACAAGATGCAAATTTTAATCGAAATCTGCAAAATCATATATGAATTGACTTATGACAGTGAAGCTGGTGTTTTTTTATTTTTTATAACTTTATAAACAGAAAATGAGATGGCAACTATCTAGCTTAGCAATAAAAATAACAATCTGTACTGTAAATCTAAACTACAAAAAAATTCTTATATTGATTAAGCTACTAAAATGAACTATCAAACTGACCTGAAACATCATCTCCTATTCATCCTGTACATAGCATCTGCATTCACTGTTTGATGAGGCCAACCCGCACCATATTTTCCAATACTTCACGTAAACACGAAGCAACAACGCTTTTGAATGCTAACGACAGAACAAATGAGAGGTATAGTGACATCAATCTTACAATTTCACAAGTGACCACATTAAGATAAACCCTGCTGTGAAAAACTCGTGCATGAATGTTCAACAAATGATAAAGATAAATCTCTTAATCTCAGGTTTAAACAAAATGATTACTGTGTCATAAATCTGGAACATGAACATGGATCATACATATAAATTTATATCAATCCCAATCTGTAGTAAACCATAAAAGCGAAAGCAATAATAGCCTTAACTACAAATTGAAACAATCTTAACTTGAATAAAACCACAATATGGAAAAGCTAAAGTTGCAACCAGTATCATATTTCATTCAAGAGTGAAAATCATAAATCCATTGTTCTTTGCCCCAGGAAGCGATGATCCTTGTTTACAAAAATAATACATATATAAAGGCCACAAGATCAAAACATTCCTTGTGGAAATTATCAAAGTTGTTCCAAAAATTGTGGGAAATACAATCTCCCAAATTCCTATTCCTATCTAAAACTAACAGCCTAATCTAAAACCATGTAAGGAAACAGAATGTTTAGAAATGCCACTAGTAATCCAATTTCCTTGAAAATTTGTATGTACCTATAAATGAACAAGAATACACGATTTCAGATTGTGTTTTAGTTGTAAAATCAAAAAATTCAAATTTTAATGACTAGCTACAGAATCTCACGATTTTGTAGCTAGTTATTATTATAAACAGAATCGAGTTTTATCATTCAATCAAAACAGAAATGGATGCGTTTTGAGCCAACAAATCCTATATGCTAATTCAACACAAACAAAATCATTTTAAAATCACTCTTGAAATACCATACCTCGGTTTCAGGGATTCGATTTGATCAAGCTATTTTTGAATTGACAATGGCAGTGGCCGCCTCTACATTTTTGAAAACAGCAGAGCCTGTGGTCTTCTGCCTTTTATCATTATCTTGCAATCTGTCATTTTCATTGGTTAGCATTTACTTAGTCCTCCAAGGACTTGATTCGGGATTGGATCAAAGGGACGTCTATATAATATCGGTCGAGCCACGACTTACATTCGTCGCACTGTGGTCGATCAGGCCGTGTAATTACAGGTGAGGAACTTCTTAATTGACTAGCAGTTCCTCTGTCGAGTTTGATCCCAGGGAAGTTGGGGTCATCTCTAAGGCACGGTGGGAGGTTTGTCACATAGTCATAGGGGTTAATTGAACAAAGGGGTTAATTGAACAAAGTCTGTGAGAGTATGGATACTCCTCGGTTAGAAATCGTTCGATTTCAAAATCGGAATCTTCACTTAACAGGATTGGTTTTTGATCTGTGTTTTCTTTTGGTTTGTTACGAGCACATCGTGAAACCCAGTGTGCGGCCTTTTTACCTTTGCAATTGATATCACTGTTTCTTTTACCCTTTTTCTTTGCAGACCTCTTAACAGGCTTACCACCATCTTTTGGACATGAGTCAGGCAGGGTGTCGTGTTGGGTAGGGTTCGGGTACGTTGAGGGTTCAATAGAGGGAAAGAGCGTAGGAGGGGGAAAGATAGGCCTTGTTGGTGACGGAAGTCACTCCTGGATTGCTATCAGGAGTAGAGCCCGATGCCCATCAGTTTTTATGTCACGGTTTGTTTATAGATGGGGTGACCGAATGGAAGCCAACTCAAAACGGTATCATTCAACCTCTAAACTAGGCCAGGCATGCATGGGTGAGTGAGGTCTTAATAAAATTCAGACAGTGAGTCATAGTAAAGGGTGGACAGGTGGAAGACTTATATGGAAAGAGTGCAAAGGTCTGTTACAAACGACAGGTTCCTAACAGACTGTAGAAGAAGGCATCCAAACGCAAGGTCTTCTTGCACTTGAATACAAAACACCAGAGAATACAATAATGCAATGATAAATGATTTATCATAACAGAACTGCACTAATTCGTGTGACTCAGTCAATCACGAACTCTCTAAGCATGAGATGAAAATTAGATGGAGCGAGAAAAATTGTCTGTCATAAAACAAGATATTTCAAATAGAGATGCATATCCAACAAACTAGAATGTATGTTAAACTTTACCGTCGGGAGCTCTGCTCTACCATCGATGCTTTACAAAATACAAGGCCTGAGTCTATATACTCAGGAAAATTCACCTCACAGAGGAGTGCCCAGTCACCCAAGGCTTGGTGTCCCTTCAGTCAAATTCGGACGGAAATTCTTCATCAGACGCCACCTTAACTTAGCATGGCTCGCGCCAGGTAGTAGTTGAGCCCTTTGAATGTTGACTTGGCATCTGCAGGTTCTTCTGACAATCTGCACATGCAGACTAGACAATCGTGCACCTATGATAGACGCCATCTTAATTGTGCGCGGCTCCAGCAAGGGGAGGCAGTTGAAACACTAAAGGCTTAATTGGCGTGTGTAGACCCCTGTCGGTTAGCTGAGGACTCAGCATGGTTCCTCTAGAAGAATGGGTACACAGGAACCTCTCGAGCGGACCACCTGCCAGACCCTCCATGCCTTATAATTAAATGGGTGAGGCGAGGTTCCAACCACCCTCTCTCTCTTCATTCATTTCCAGCGGATACCGAGCACTAGATTATGTCAACCCAGCCTCTGAAGAATGCAGTCCCCCCTTTCTTGAATCTTAATTTGGCACCTTTGGACTCCCTGTACAGCCCCTTCCTCTCCCTAGAGTGACCACGGGCTGTGACCCTATGCTTTCGGCATTCGCGAGTATGAAAGGGGTATCAATATCCACAGAATGCTCCTTATGATCTCCCTACACCAACTCGGGGAATCGGACTTCGCATGATTGTGAGTCCTGGAATCACAGGTCCGGGTCTCACAAATCCCCAAAACTCGATGAATATTCCCCCACGCTTTCCTTGCTCCTGTCGGGAAATTCCCCGTCGAGAAATCGGCACTTACGAGGTCGTGATCCACTTACCTCATGGATTCCCGACTCCCGATCTCCGATGGTACTTGACGTTGACTCCTGCGAGGGTTGACCCTTCTGACACCTGTCATCCACTACGATCCTTAACCCCGTCGGGAAATCGCGTATTGGGATATCGCTATTCCCGCTGTCATGTGCACGGGACTTTCAATTCCCCGATCCCCGACTCTGCAGGATCTCCTGCCACGTGTCCCTGCCATTGGACGACTCTGATCCTATTGGGAAATCACGGATCGCGATTCCTACGTGCAAGAGTTTCTTGCCTCTGGAAACTCCGATGCTCCAAATGCCGACCCTTCAGGATTTCTTGGCACGAGTCCTCGCTGATGGATGGTTCAAAGCTCCCGTCGGGATATCGCGGATCATGATTCCAATATGAGAGAGTTCTATGTCTTCGAAAACCCCGATTCTCCGATGAACTAAACCCTGAATCTTTGCTTGATGTCTGATGCGTGTCCTATTAAGATCAATAGCTGAGATTTCCCGTCGGAGTTTCGAGACTCAAAGGGTCTTAGTTCTCTTGATCTTTTAAACCCCGATGACTCTAATATCCCGATGACTCCTCTGGGACTCCTCCTCTGCTCGCTAGGACTTAAACTCTGTGCAACTTCCCGAGATCTAACGGCAGACGGGATTTCATCGATCTTCTCTATGAGATCATGACCGTCCACTTCCTTCTCAGTTATCTGCTACGAATGTTGGTCCTTCTGCTGCGGCATTTGGGCATTTTGTGTGAAATCTGCAACCTGGGTGCTTCTATGCCTAATGAAAAAGATAATCGCTAACATTAGGCTCCATGGGGGATAGATTTGTCCCTGTGATGATCTAAGAACTCCTTCCACAGTTTCAGTGCCTTGTTGTTGGGCTATGGAGCCAGGCTCAAAATATCCTGCTGCTGAAAATACAAGCCGAAAAATAAAAAATAAAAAATAAAGCTACATGCTCAAAGGAGCTTATTTATATACAGTCCTAATGCTAATAAAATATTTTACATGGGCTAGGTGAAAGAGAACTTCCACCATAGCCATTCAAGCAGCTTCCTGGATAGAAGCTCCTTCCTTCTGTCGATGATCACCAGCAGATGGTTTAACCATGACAGCAGAACGGCTACACTCTTCAACTCCTCCTTACAGGTTGGAGTTGAGATGAAATAGGGAGGCTCCAAGGCATAGGGGAAATTCCACTCCATGTATTTGCTGACATGGTCATCGAATGAGTGGCCATTTCCAAGGAATTGGCGACATACAGCCTCTTCTGCTATGCAGTTGTTCACATGGGGCCGAATGTCTCTAATAACCACAGGTGGGTGAATAACTAAAGTAGGCTCGCTGATCTCAGGTGGTGGCTGCTCACTGACTGGTTCTGAACAAAGGGCAGACAGCCCCTCTGGTTCCTTTTCCTCTTCTTGTTGGCTCTCCTCTAGGTCCGATTCATATTCATCATAAATAGGGACCATGGGGTGATTCTGCTTGCTAACTGGCTCTTCAGCATCTTCATAGTGATCATCTGCAGGATAAGCTTGTAACTCATCATCACTATAATATTCATCAAAAAGGGGCAGGCCTTCATTGATATGATCCTCTTCCAGAATGCTGATCTCATCAAACATTTCCATTTGAGGGATAGTGGGACCTGCTGGTTCTAGCTGCTCACACATAATCCTTTTCTCGTTAGTCCTAGGTAAACATATATCGTGAGAAACTCCCTGGAGAAAAAGAGATGAAACCTCTTCCACAACAATCTCTTCTTTACAAACGGGAAGGTTTTCGTCCTCAGAAACAGGGTTGCTAGGAATATCTGCTTCAACCCGACATTTAGGAGAGCCATCTACCATGGACCACATCTGCTCTACAAACTCATAATCTCCACAAGAGGCGTGTTGATCTTCATGAACATCTAAAAGAACAGACGCATCTGATATGATGTCAGATGCTTCCATTCTCGAGCTAACACCACTAATATCATTCAACACATCAATTTTTTTACAGCAGATGCTTTCTTCCACAGTAAGGGCTTCATCGCAGACATGGTCTACAGGGCCAGCAGAGGCTTCACGAAGCAAAGAAAATTCCTCACAACACTTTTTATACAAACGATTAGCTGGAAAGTATTCTTTACAAAATGAATTGAAAGTTGTATGAAAACCTGCTAGAGAACAAATGCTTGCAGAGGGAAGCGATCGGCACCAATCGAGAGCAGCTCCCTTTAATGAATACCTGAAAAGCTTAATCCGGACATCCTCATGCGTGATATTGTGTCGGTGGATAGCCTCATGGAAGTCTAGTAAATGCTCAGCTGGTTCTTCCCAATCTGATGCATGAAATTTCGGGAGGAAATCTTCCCATTGGTCTCTATCAGGAAGTGCATTAGGAAAGCCAATTATCTGGGAAAAGTCACAGAAAGAAAACCTTCGAGCCATAATTTTCTCCATATCGAACCAGTGGATTCGCCAATCGATCCTCGAATCATGGATTCGCCAGGTGAAAGATGCGCAGCTTCAAGTGTGTCTGGTCCTTGTTCACCATCAAAGGCCAGATCTTAACATTGTCGTTACCCCCGGAAGCTTCTCAGGCTGAGAAAGCAGTTGTTGAAACCTTCTCGAGAAAGCTCCTTAGGGTCAGCTTTCAGGTGTGCTAACAGTAGTCACAGCTGAAACAGTGATGTGGAAACAATGGAGTCACCACAGTGGAGTCGCCAGGTGCACAGTAGCAATCTGAGTAATTCTGATTTCTGATGCACCTTCAGAATCAGAGGCTCAATTTCGTTCTACCCAGGGAAAATCTTCAACTTTGTCCCCAACAACGGCGCCAGAAATGTTGGCGACGGAAGTCACTCCTGGATTGCTATCAGGAGAAAAGCCCGATGCCCATCAGTTTTTATATCACGGTTTGTTTATAGATGGGGTGACCGAATGGAAGCCAACTCAAAACGGTATCATTCCAACTCTAAACTAGGCCAAGCATGCATGGGTGAGTGAGGTCTTAATAAACTTCAGACAGTGAGTCATAGTAAAGGGTGGACAGGTGGAAGACTTATATGGAAAGAGTGCGAAGGTCTGTTACAAACGACAGGTTCCTAACAGACTGTAGAAGAAGGCATACAAACGCAAGGTCTTCTTGCACTTGAATACAAAACACCAGAGAATACAATAATGCAACGATAAATCATTTATCATAACAGAACTGCACTAATTCGTGCGACTCAGTCAATCACGAACTCTCTAAGCATGAGACGAAAATTAGATGAAGCGAGAAAAACTGTCTGTCATAAAACAAGATATTTCAAATACAGATGCATATCCAACAAACTAGAATGTCTGTTAAACTTTACCATCGGGAGCTCTTCTCTACCATCAATGCTTTACAAAATACAAGGCCTGAGTCTATATACTTAGGAAAATTCACCTCACACAGGCATGCCCAGTCACCCAAGGCTTGGTGTCCCTTCAATCAAATTCGGACGGAAATTCTTCATCAGGCGCCACCTTAACTCAGCATGGCTCACGCCAGGTAGTAGTTAAGTCCTTTGAATGTTGACTTGGCATCTGCAGGTTCTTCTGACATTCTGCGCATGCAGACTGGATGATCGTGCACCTATGACATACGCCATCTTAACTGTGCGTGGCTCCAGCAAGGGGAGGCAGCTGAAACACTAAAGGCTTAATTGGCGTGTGCAGACCCCTGCCGGTTAGCTGAGGACTCAGCATGGTTCCTCTGGAAGAATGGGTACACAGGACCCTCTCGAGCGGACCACCTGCCAGACCCTCCATGCCTTATAATTAAATGGGTGAGGCAAGGTTCCAACCACCCTCTCTCTCTTCATTCATTTCCAGTGGATACCGGGCACTAGATTATGTCAGCCCAGCCTCTGAAGAATGCAGTCCCCCCTTTCTTGAATTTTAATTTGGTGCCTTTGGACTCCCTGTACAGCCCCTTCCTCTCCCTAGAGTGACCATGGGCTGTGACCCTATGCTTTCGGCGTTCACGAGTATGAAAGGGGTATCAATATCCACAGAATGCTCCTTATGATCTCCCTACACCAAATCGGGGAATCAGACTTTGCACGATCGCGAGTCTTGGAATCACAGGTCCGGGTCTCACAAATCCCCAAAACCCGATGAATATTCCCCCACGCTTTCCTTGCTCCTGTCGGGAAATTCCCCGTCGGGAAATCGGCACTGACGAGGTCATGATCCACTTACCTCACGAATTCCTGACTCCCGATCTCCGATGGTACTTGACGTTGACTCCTGCGAGGGTTGACCCTTCCGACACCTGTCCTCCACTACGATCCTTAACCCCGTCGGGAAATTGCGTATTGGGATATCATGATTCCCGTTGTCATGTGCACGGGACTTTCAATTCCCCGATCCATGACTTTGTGGGATCTCCTGCCACGTGTCCCTGTCGTTGGACGGCTCTGATCCTATCGGGAAATCGCGGATCGTGATTCCTACGTATAAGAGTTTCTTTCCTCTAGAAACTCCGATGCTCCAAATGCCGACCCTTTAGGATTTCTTGCCACACGTCCTTGCTGATGGATGGTTCAAAGCTCCCATCGGGATATCGCGGATCGCGATTCCAATATGCGAGAGTTCTATGTCTTCGAAAACCCCGATTCCCCGACACCATATTAACAATAGTCAAATGCATAAATATTTGGTGTTTTGATAATGTGTGACCAGTGGTGTATTTGAGGTCAAAGAGTTATAACCACATAAACAAATAGGTTCATAACAATCCAAAAGATCATTTTAATGCAATCAACATGAATTCCAACTGTGGGTTTTCATGCTTGCAGTCGTGAAAATGAAAACGAAAAGTGGGTATGCAAAAGCGAAAGATAATGGTGTCATTTTAAAAAGTTGCGACAAGTATTGAGGGTTCAAAACCCTTGTGTAGTCAACTTGTAAGGAAAAAGATAGGAATTAATATGGCTGCCAACAGGGTGTCAGTCGAAGATTTCATCGGCGTGATTGTTGTATCAACCAAAGAATTTTGGGAAGCCAAATATGACTCAGAACCTAAAGGGCCCCCGGGAAAGGACCACGCTTCTTGTACCACAGCAGTAGCAGGGTACAAACAAGTAAGGTGATCTCCTTTGCAAAGCCTACAGAGGAACTTGGGCTTACGTCTTACATGTCTAGGTTTCTCAATCGTATGAATGCCCCCAACATGACTTGCAATGGTTGGTGACATGCTCCCAACATGACTTGCAAAGGCTAGTAGCAAATCTCCAACATGACTAGTAGAGGTTGGTGATGTATGTGCAGTGTGACTAGCAATGACTAGACTTGTGCCCCCAGCATGACTTACAACGGCTGGTTATTGGTCTTCAACATGACTAGCAGATGTTTTCAACCCATCTCCAACATGACTCATAGAGGTTGGTGATATAATGCCAGTGTGCGGCTGACCCTCACAAGACGAAGTCGAGGAAGGTAGGGTCCAAGGATCACTAAAATAAGAAGTGCAGAAAGGAATGGACCTCCCTGTCGAGATGGGCCTATTGGACATGGCATAAACGTGGTGACTCAATGTCATGAAGTCGAAAGTACTCATAAGGGATGAATACATTCTGACACCGATATTCTCATCTACCGGCTGAGAATTGTCGATCACAAGGATCAACAGTCCAAGAGATGCATTAGGACTAGAGCACGTAAAGGATAATTGATCGATCGTCACGATCTTCCCTTCATGAGGAAAATAAAGAGTACGGAAGATGGATGACACGACGATGATCATAGCATAGGTCCAATTGTGTCCTAGTAACAAGTTATAATCAAGAGGCGTATCAACTACCTCTACCTCCACCTCTATCGTCTTCCCACCTAACTGGACCGGAAAGGCAGGGAGAATACCATGAGGGTAGAAGGAGTGTCTGTCAAAAGCAATCAACATGTTCAATGAATTGGAAAGAGTCATAGAACTGAGAGATTTCTAACAGACCAGGGACATCACACACGTAGCAGCACCTTCTTCAAAAACTGCACGTTTGATGGTATAGTTTGAGTACTCCACGTGGATTTGGAAATCCACATGGTAAGGCAAGCGATGCTTAACATATGTGACATCAAACTTGATAAATTTTGAGCCACTAGTTTCTAGAGGTCCTAAAGCAGAGAGTAAGGCATTTCTCTATGAAGGACACATCTGGAGTACCTCCAAAGCCGACATCGCACAAGGGGTTTGACCGAGGTCCTCAACAATAGAGTAGTTATGGGAGGCTCTAGCATTTGGATTATGGGTAGAGCGCTTGAGTACTCCTTTTGGAATACGAGGCAGTGGCTTTGGTTTCTCAAACTGTAAAGTCATCTCCGAAGGAGGAGGAGGAGATTCTAGACTAGGAATGCCTTGTTTAGAGCTATAATATTGAGATCAAGTGGCTACATTAACTTTCACATCGACCATATTGATACATAAACGGTCACCATCATGCAACTATTGGTTTTGACTCCCAACATCCGCATTTCCGACATTTGAGGAGCTCGAGGCTAGGTGTTGATTATGTGGGAATGGATTCATCAGCACGGTGGGCGATTGAGAAAATATTCTCGTAGCTTCTGGAAGTTTGGGGCATAAATGTGTAAGGTGATCATCTGTGCAAATCTTACAGGGAAACTTCACCTTATGTATTTCTCGTTTTCCCTCTCCAGCATTACTACCCATCTTCTCATTATTATTATTATCCTTGGGTTTATTACCATTTTTCCCACCCTTATAGTTATTATGTCCTTTCTTCTTATTCCCTCCTGGTTGTTGGTTATCATTTGGGTTGGCCACCGATTGCACGAAGTGTACATCCGCCAACCCAGTGGGGTTGGAAGACATAGATGAAGTTGGCCCTCCTGCAGAATGGCTTAAAGACAACTCTTTCAAATGGTTTGTCACTGATTCTGCAGACTTTACATTGGTGGCACCTACAATGCCATCGGTAGGAGGTCTGGGTTTTTTCCTAGTGTCATAAGTTGATTGCGGTGTGTTAGGAAGAAGGTGGTATAACATCCTAGACTGAGCATATATCAAGTCTAATTGTTGGGCCCTAAAGATCGCATCTTCCTCAGTGGTAACCCCGGAAGTAGAAATTTCCTTCCAGATAGGAGTGAGCAAAGACTTAAGAAACCATTCTAAAAGAAATTTTTGGGGTATAAGGGTCTTAATCAACCTCTTTTGTCTACGCCACTCCTGGATATGGTCTGAGATATGAGTGGCAGTATCCTGGCGTAAACTTGACAACAATTCTAGGCCAGCATCATAACGAATGGGCAACTGGAAGTGGTTAAGAAATACCATCACCAACTGACTAAAAGTCCCATATTCTCCCCTAGGCAGCTCAATATACCATTTCGCAACAAATCTGATGAGGGTGTGTTGAAATAATCTAAAATGAATAGAATTGTCATTAAGGGAGTTCGATGAGCACCAAAAGTAAAAGGTAGTGACGTGATCACCAGGATCCTCTTCATTCTTACCCTTGAACTTCGGGATGTCCGAAGGAAGTTTGGTGGGGACGGGGGGACATATAGGATCATGACTCATGGGGTCATTCATTAACTTAGACAAATCCGGCATATTAAGTGTGGCCAGAAAAGGGAGACGGGGTTGCGACATCTGGCCCCAACCTCCCAAGAAAGATTGTTCTTGTGATACTGCAGGCCATCCAGGGTTCTAGTAAACACCATGGCCTTGTCCGACATTATAAGTCCCTCCTCTGGGTTGATTCATATAGGGTTGGTTGGGCATCATTCCAGCTGGAATGTTCTGTTGAGGGTTATAGAAATTTCCCCTAGATGGATTGGATCCGGGTTGGGGGTTACCCAAAGTGTGAAACTAACCTTCTCCGGGTTGGAATCCAGAGGATAGAGGTGGATTCATCATGCCAAATGTATTGGTCGGAATCTGCACCGAGGAGGTGGGGTTGTTGGACAGAACTTGAGTCGAAGCTTATCCACCAGATTTATTATTCCACCCAGAGTAGGAGGATTGGACCCAAGTTTAAAAGTAGTAATGCCTCCCATATTAGGAGTCATTTGAGGGATTTGAGGTCCACCAAACGAAAAATGAGTGTAGGGAGGTGTATTGCCCCAAAGCCCAATGCTAGCATCAAGGCCAGGAGCTGGGATGGAGTTTGAAAACTGCGAAGTGAAGTTGGGCATACCATAAGGAAAGGGACTAGAATCCATAGGGATGGATTGAACATTGTAGCCCAGTGAGTGGCCAAGAGACCCAAAGGGGTTCGAGGCAGTAGATTGAGAATTTACTATAGGTCGGGCCATAGTAATGATAGGTACCTCCGGCACCACAACCATAGAGGTTGCAGGAGTCGAAGGGGTGTCATTAACTATAGTAGGTATGGGAGTTGAAGGGCTCCCAGTGTTCTGAAGGTTAGGTTCAGTACTCATCCATGTAGAATCACAAGTATGAACGATGGATGTCTGTGTACCAAGTATAATAACTCTACGCCTTTTAGAAGGAAAAGACTCAAAACCCAGTGGTAACTGTAACAAGCGATGGGACCGATGAGGAGGCTGGTCTGACTCCACGATGACTTGAGACTCTAAATATAAAAATATATCCTAAGGCCAACTAGTAATCAAAGAGCACACCAAAAGTCAAACGGCCAATATACATGCAAACGGGGTAAAGTGGCTGAGTGGCCTCCCTCCCTAAAGAAGGCATGTCTCGCCCAAGAGGGGCCTGAGACTCCCTGCTAAAGATCGGAGGTAACATAATCAGTTATAAGGGGCTTGTTGGCAGCCAACTCACTTTTTCCTATCGTCTATTAAGCTGCCTACACTAATGTTTTACAAACATCATTTTTTTTCGTCGCAATTTTCAATAAACGACATTTTCATTTTTGCGACATTTGCACATTTGTCTTCGTTAAGTTTTCACGACTGTAAGCGTGAAAACTTCTCCTTTCGAAGTCGTATTTCGATCATTATCTGAACTGTCAAAATCTCTTATGTCATTATGCCTATTGCGCTCACCTTTTATTGATCATTATACAACTGGCAAGATCCTCTAATCGGTTCTCATACTTCGATTGATTGTATGACTGGGTTTTATTGAGTTTGTAAGGCATTTAGCATTTGGATTTACACTTTATATGACTCGTTTGATCATTGATTCTATGAAAATGCATAAGGGTTATGATTAAATTTTTATATATATGTCCTTTGGTATAATCCTTATGTTAATCTTTTCATAACTTTTGGCTTGTCAACTATATGAATATCATTTGGAACCTTGGTTAAACTTTTGATTATATGAAATGATACATTGGCGCATAGTTGATTTTGGCTTTGATTTATAAGTCGGGTGTTTAAACACTATGGCATAACGTTTGTGCGCATTGGTATACACATTTGATTTCATTAATTGGGCACATGACTTGATGGTTGAATTACTATTATGGATTGAACAGCTATGTAAATCGGCGGTTGTACTTGGATAATGAATATTTTGCATGGCAGACTCCACCACCTTCGCATGCTTTCATTTACGCCTATCCCTTTTGCTCGTTCATTTCGGTTAGTTCAGGTAGCTCTGCTCCTGTGTGTGTTGGTGAATCCAAACCCTTCGTTTACCATGCGTTTGGATCCATGGCACCAGTCATGCGAGTCGAGCCCAATGGAAACCAAGCCCTGTTAATGTTTGGCAATGCCCGCAGAGACCTAGAGGAAAATGGGTGTCTCCCCTTTATACAAAGATTTGAGGGTTTTAACCTTTATGTAGCATGACAGTTTGTCGTAACCTTCGATGGTTGTCGAGCCAAGGTGGGCGACATACAGTTAGAGATCAATGAGCAGTTTATCAGCTCTGCTACAATGCTACCTGCCTCGGGACAGCATTGGTTTAAGAATTGCAAGGTCGAGGAAGTGCCATGGACATTGTTGTTTCTATCGCGCAAAGTCACCTCTTGTGACAGAGGTATGCCCATATCTATGCTCAAACCATGATGGCATGACTTATTAATGCTAGTCAAGCAGTTCGTGACCTGTGAAGGTCAATACGGACTTGTGTTCCTCTACCACCTGTGTTTGTTGATGATTTTTATAGAGTATCCTCTAAACATGCCTTTCTACTTTCATCGTTCCCTGTATAAAATGTCGAAAAAGTTTAAGAGGCAAAAGGCTGATAGCAGCCTGTTCCACCATGGGCTTATTAAGCTCATCGTTGTTTATCATTTGAGTTTGCATGGTGATAATTGGAGGGCTTTCATCGCCCGTAATGGCTTTGAAGACACCGACCCTGTATAGGTTGATAAACCTGTGGTAATTGAAACCAAGGCTGAACCGCCTGTACCCTTGCACCTCCTACTGCCTAAACCCTCGGCCGACCCTGGTGTTGACTTACCCGACACTGTAACTAAGAGTGCAGAGGCTATTAAAAAGCCTATGAGTAAAAAAACCAAGGCAAACCTTACTTCTAATGCCAAAGGGAAAAGGAATGCCCGGCTCATTTCACGCATGGCCAGGAACAAGCCTAAACCCTCTGCCGAGTCCAACCCTATCATCCTAAGTGAGGATTCTGATTCTAATGTTGAACATTTCTTGGCCAGCGAGTACCCCTACTCGCAGGTTTTATGTCCCAAGCCCCCTTATGATTTTGTATCGAACCTTCCCCCCTGCCTAAAGAACGACCCTGACTACCCAGGTATTAAATTGCCTCGTGAAACCCTCAGTCATTTGGCCAAACCCTCGCCTGCTCTTTCTAAACCCACACAGTCACCCTGTGACCAATGTGATTCATGGTTAGAACGATATTATATTGATGTTCCTATACTCCAATCGAAGATTCAATCACTGGAAGATCAAATTGCAGTGCTAACCAGTCAAAAAGCCAAGCTCCAAGCAACAGATAAAAAGCAAAAGACAACCGGCTCCATCTTGTTCAAAAACGTGGAATCAGCCACGGCCGTTGTCAATTCTAAATTGGCATAATCAAGCAGCCTCGTTGCTATATAGGTATGGTTTTGACATCGTTTTTGTTTTGTACATAATCTAGGTTGATATAATGATTTGAATTCAGTTTTTAAATAGCTTTGAATGACTCTGTTATAATGCGTGCATTCTATATATAGTTTTTCTTTGAATAAAAGAAATTTCGATTTGGTATATGATCTGATCATTCCCAGTTTAGCAATCGATAAATTTTGATTGGATTCGAATGGTCTTCGTTTGGATTTGATTGATTGGTTTGCCTTATCAAGTTAACAAAATTAATAGTTTGTCTTCGACTGGATTGGTTTGTATCCAATTTGATAAGGGAAGTTTTCATTCTCAGTTTGGGACATGATCATATTTGGATTTGATTTGGTTATGATGCATATGATGTGATTGGCAAACGATTTCAAAAATTTTGGTTGTTACGAATTTTCAACATGCTGTGTCCTATGATTTTCTAAATTGGAAAAGCAACTCTGTGCGATTTTAATGTGGAATGAACTACTCTGTTTTGCTCATTTAAGTCTGTGCAGGTGTGCTCGAATCATGGAATGGATTCGATTCGTGACAACTATGCTAAACCCCAGCCAATTAATTCGTTTGATTGGAACGATTTCGTTTTGATCAAATTCATTTGCCCATTTTGCCATAACAAATTATGAATTCTATTGCCGATCATTCGAGCCTGTTATGGTTTTATTTGAATTAATTTTCACGCCGGTTTGAATTGATTTATTCATGGCATGAACCGTTTGTTGTGTCAACACAGTCATAACGATTGGAATGATCTTGTCGAATTCATATTTCCTGTTGACAAGGCAGCATAATAGTTGTTTGCCATTTATTTTAATTATAATCGATTTCACAACTGTTGGATTCGATTGGTTTTGAAACGAATTGATTGACTATATTATTTTTACCCAGTCCGGTTACGATTCGTTTGGATGAAATGATTTTGGTCAAGGTCAATCAGTTTGCAAAAACAAATAATTGGTTATCTCGTATACCTTGTTATGTTTTTGTTTGTGGACAATTACACGCCAGTATTGGTATGAATCGTTTGCTATGTCGTTACAGCGATAACGAATTGTAAACGATTCTGTTCGATTTGATCATATCTCCTGTTGGTAAAACGGCATAACAAATGCATAAGATTTGTTTTTGTATTGATTGCATTGCATATCAAACGGTTTCTCAATTGTTTGATTATGATTCTGTTAGACCCAATTCTGTGGTGATTCAACGAACAGAGTACACCTATCTCTGTTGAATGATTTTATGATTCTGTTTTGATTTCAAATGGTATGACAAGCTCCAATTGAATAAATCGTTTTCAAATGGCTATTGGATGATAATTGAATTTAATCTCCTTAAAAGATTTTCAATTAATTTCAATTCTGATTATGTATCGTTATTTAGACTAGCTATAGAATCAGAGGATTCTGTAGCTAGTCTATAGAATTAAATTTTCTATCATTTATTAATAAAATATCCTTCTAATTTGTTCGTTTTTGGTCCTTTTTAGGTAAATTTGAATTGCATGGGATTTGATGGACAGACTAGAGGATATTTGGATGTTTTATTTTTATTTTAGTTTAGACAACTTTGGGATATCTTCCCAGATCTTATCTAAACAGTTTTATAACTTCCACATGGAGGTTTTACCCTGCGGAAAAACTTATAAATACTTATTATTTTTTGTAATAAGCATCATCCTCACTTGTGGGAGAACCAGGATTATGGATATCTAATAGAGACTGAGACAGAAATTGATGTTTTGCTACAGCTTTAGCTTTCATAATATCAATCTTTTGTTTCATGTTTATGTTATCAATTTGCATTTGATTAATGACTACTTTAGCTATCTTAGTCTTTTGCAAATGATATGAATTAATTAATATGATCCATATCTGATTTCTTCCAGTATTTAAAAACATAGCAATTACTTGATTCAGTTTATGAATGACAGATTTCTCTTCTTCATCAATTGGATTATTCTGTATTAGTCTTTGCATAACGGGTTTACCTAATTGTAGAGATTTATAAATCATATAATTGTTATGATTTTTATGTCTTGTTTGTCCTGTAAACAAACTTAAAGAGCATTGCAGCTATCGTTTACGAGAAGCTTCTGTATTATTCGGTGCGAGTTTCCTTCCTCCAACCTGCTAGCACAGTCATCATACACAGGGCAAATCTAGAGCGTTTATCTAGGTTAGTTTGCGATTATTTTCGTTAATTTGATTAGACATATTTGTAGTTTAGATTAGTAATTTAGCTTAGTTATTTTTCTGTTTCATTTCCTGTTCATAAAATTATAAAAGCAATAAAAATATCTTTTACTGTCTTAGGGCAGAATATTAATGAGTTTTGCAAGTTTTATTTAAATCTGTAAATTGTCAATACTGTACATTTTGTGAATAAGTTATATTGCAGTTAATAGTTAGATTAGTTAGTTTGTTTAATATTTAGTTTTAATTAGATTAATTAGATTAGTTTGTTTTATTTTTTAGTTATATTAGTTAGTTTGTTTTATTAGTTAGTTTTAGTTAGAATAGTTAGTTAGTTTGTTTTATTTGTTTTAGTTATATTAGTTTAGTTTAGATTAGTTTTCTTTTGTTTTCTTAGGACCTTAGATCGGCTAACGGAGCTGCTAAACCTGTCAGGGTGGTTCATCCCAAACGGCTTGGGTTATTAGACAACCCCGGACCGGTTCCACTCTCTTAGTTGACGGACGGTCAATTTCGCCCATCAACAGGCCCTCGTGGGCTTAACAACCAGTCGGTTAGATCCCCCTGGAGAGTTAATCCTCCATAAAGGTTGTATGTTGTTCGACCCTTATCTGAACCAGGGTACCTGCAGAATAACCCCTGCAAGTAACCTATGAGACACCTAAGTCAAGCAACTAATAAACCATTGTATAACCAATGCACAGGTGAGCATTTGTAAGTCAATTCCACCATATGGACAGGGTAGCAAAGCCCGAAACCTTGAAAGCACTACCTATCATGAAGGTAACAGCACTAACAAGATCCCAGATACAAATAGATCCCCAGAAATATATTTGACGCTAGGAAGGTATCGGGGGGGTATCCCTTCAACCGACTTCACATGACCTCATGATTAACTCCGCTGTGAGCGAAGCCTCCTAATATTACCAATTATATAATGGATTTCTCCACTCCCTCACTCAGACACATATGTTGATTTAATTGCCTTGGAGAAGTTTATTCACAAAATCCTATTCCAAGGCACTAAATCCTAGGCTAGTTTGTGCACCCTAGAAAATAAAATCGTGACTAATAAATTTTAAATTATAGCGATTATTTTAATGGTCATGATTACTGAAAAAGGTATGGTAGTGAAACTCATGGTGTTATGACTCTGCAAGAAAAGTAAATATGAAAATAATGCAAAGTCCTAAATTTAACTTTCAATGAATGATATGCTTCTAAAAACCATGCAATTTTCAAATTCAACTCTGCAATTCAGAAGTAAAAATGCAATCTTTCACTATATGCACTAAGCTAATGATAAGGACTCAAAAGATAAAAAAATGCCAAGCAATGAAAAATGCCTATATTTTTTTTGTATTTTCAATATATCAAAACTGAAAATGCATGGACTGAAAAGTAACTTGATATATAGCCCTATTGTGTATGAAAAAAAAGATAACTCAAGCAGGATACCAAGCAACAAAACACCCATCCCAATGTGCAAGGACAATAAAAAATGAAAAGATGAAGAGAAAGACTTCGCCTAGAAATTCAACCAAAAGAGGGTTTCATGTCAACCCACAAGCACTTAATAGGCACTACAGAGACCCAAGAAGGCTCAGCAAGCATCAAATCCCACCCAGCAAACACCAGATGAGGAAAAAAGGCAAGGCAAACTGATGTACACCACTGTTTAGGCAAACAAAGTGTATATATGCAGCTTGCAGTGAGACAGCCCACGTGTATACGCGACTGTCAAGGTAAAAGGTGTGTATATGCTTTAAAACAAGGCCAGGCAAGGGAGAAAGGATGAAAGCTCAGACCCAGAGTGAACAGGAGCTGTCAAGCAATGATACAACAAGAACCACAATAGAAACGAGAGCAATCTAAGGAGAAAAGTACTTCAAACCCTAAGAAATAAGATTCAATCCCCAGTATGGTTTCCAATTCTGTTACAAGGAAAATCTCTCTATGGCTAGGGTAAACCACAACAGACATAAATGACTACAGAAATCAACTCTATCCCAACAACATGTTATATAAACTAATATGCAAGCGAGATAAGAAAGAGGCCTACCTTGTCCAAATGTTCGATGATGTCCATCATTGAGCACTTTGACCCAAAGCTATATACCTGCAACAAGTTCTCAACAAACAAGAAAAGCAAGCATATGGTGATGATATAAAAGGTTAGCACATTAGATAGCATAATCCATCAATATACATAACAAATACGCCCATGGATAATAACTCATATATTTGCAAGATATCAATTGGATGCGAAGAGAGTATTTATATTAATAAATGATCAACATAAGTGAAAATATTATAGACTTCCGTGTCGGCATGGTTCGGAACCGAGAAACTAAGTTCTTTCCAGTTGGGCCTCCACCACTTCAATCCTCCACCAAAGGCAAGCTCATAGAAGGGAGACAATGAGGTTCTCCATCAATAAGGGAAGATCTTGGGGGCTGAACATTGTGTTCAGACTTAAAGGACAAAGGAATGTAAACTCAATATGAAGTAAATAATTTCTCCAGAGTAACTTTTCTCTCAAATTTGAATTCTTTCTCCTTTTCCATAGCTCGGAATTCGCCCATTTATAACCTTCAAAATGGAACTGAAGGGCCGAGTCGGAACGTTTCCAGTATATGGAAGGCCAAAGATCAGAGATCTCATTTCGTGACATGGAAACTCGACATTTAATTTTCATTTTCTGGCACAAATCTCGATGTGTGTGGGCTATAGTGGAGCAGCCTGCGTATACGCTTGTTGTATAGTGTGCAAGATGTGTACAAGTGGAAAAACTATATTTTTGTCTCTGGATTTTATCAACAAGAAAGGTAAGTCTGCATAGGGAAATGGAATAAGGCCCTATGTGCAAGATTGCATGGGTTGAGGTAAATCTTTCTATAACAGTTGTGTTGGATCTTGTCTTATTGCGTCATCTCCTATCTTAGCTCCTCCTCATGTAACTATGTTGATATTTCTTCCATCATCCCTTGCTTCATCATAAATCCATTAAACATTCTGATTGTTCTAATTTCTCTTTTCCCGGGTCTTCCCCAATAGTGTCGAACAGTCTTTTGTGTCATGTTCTAATGCACGAAAGTACATACATGTCATAGGTGGGAGTGGACATTCTCTTGCATAGTGTCCCGGTTGTTGAAAGTTATGACATACCATCGGTCCTTTGCCTCTTCCAAAGCCTCATCTACCTCATCCTCCACCTCTCTAGCCAACTCGATCTCCTCGCGGTGCATTGTATTTTGGAACCTGGTTATACTACGCGGGGCTATACTATGTTTGTGTGGTATTGTATTGCAGTTGTGCAGTGTTATATGGGGCTAGTGCTTGGTTAAATTGTGGTGTAGATTGCCCTTTCATCCTCTCTGCCTACACCCTATAGGTGTTTGATGTTATTTACCTCATCAGCTCCATCATCCTGCAATCATTGTCATCATGGCCTACTGACTTGCAAAAGTTGCAATACGAACTCTTAGGTGTTGTTTGGTATTTATTCATCATTGGACAGTGGTATGGATCATGTCGTTGTGCCTTACAGATATCACACCATAGTCCTCCTGATGGAAAAGGTTTTGGCAGTCCTGTTGCCATGTGCTACGCAAATGTTTGGCATTCATTCTTGTGGTGTCCTTATGTCCTACATGTGGTACACCAAACAACTTCTCTTTTGTCCTTACTCTTGTTCTGGTTTAATTGAATTGTTAGATTCTTTAGGTCTTCCTTGAGCTCCTCTATTGTTGGATATGTCTTCTAATATTGGTTATCTTCTAGTTGCAAGGTTGCCTGCAGAGCCTCTGCATGGGTCTGAAACTTATACTGTCTCAAAGGGTATTTCAAGTGTGGTAGTAGTGAATTCACAAATAGATGCCTATGTAGCATATATGTCATGACATACTTCAGCTTTCCCTTCAATCATTTAAATCTTTGTTCTATCTCCCAAATAGATTCTCCTAGTTTATGTCTGATCTCTATCATCGCATTCATGTACTGATCCTCTGAGCTAGGCTTCTAGAATTCATTTATCAACAGCTTCTTGATATCCCCAATCATTCTGGTTGTTCCTGGTGGACTCTTTGCAGCTAAGCTCATGTACCAATATAGTGTGCGGTCTCTTAGCATGATGGCTAAATGTGCAAGTTTGGCATCCTCATATGTGATTTTCTTTGCTTCCCAGATTGTTTCACATATAAACAAGTGTTTCTCAGGGTCCTCTGATGCCTCTCCCTTGAATTATGGTAACCTAATGGTGGGATCATATCCTTCCATTTTGAATGTTGAACTACTACCTCCGTGCGGTGTAGATCCTTGACTAATTCTTCCTGAACTGGCTCCCCCAGTTTTTTCTCCCTGTGTAGATGTACTTCATGTTGTGTTTCTTCCACTAAAATTTGGTTACCTAAATGGTGGTGTTCTTTCTGGTGTTTTAGTCGCACATGGGTTTATGGTTTCCACACTAACACTGATATGGATAGGAGTTTTTCCTCTAGTTTTTTCTCTTTGACCTCTTGTCTTCCTTTCATATGTCATGTGTAAGATTTACTCAATCTTCTCCACAACCTCGAGATCCTCTACCTCTTCTTCATCACTTGTCAAGCCTTCCCTCGCAGTTATGGCTCTCTTCTTGTTGTTCACCTTATATTGGTAGGGTACTCCACTACGCATTCTTCCAATTGTTGCCATGATCTGCTTGATCTATTCTTCCTCCATCATGATTAGATCCAAGGCCTCCTCCTTCTTTCCTTTATCCATCTCTTCCTCCATTTTTTTGTCTCTTGTCAGTGCTTCCCCCCTTCCCCCGTGCACGCAGTGACGTTTAGTTGTCTAAGGCCATTGTCATTACCCCTTTGTTATACAGTAACATCTTGATGGAAGTATACAATGATATGATATACCTACCTTGAGTTCCCTTTAGGAACTCTTTCTCTACTGTGTTGTAAGACTTCGCAGTAACTACTGCAAATTCTATGATAAATCCTGCAACAATTTTGTCTAACCAAAAGTCTACTGCACGCGTAAATTTATTACCAACTTATTGTAACTACGCGATCTCCATAGGATTTTATTCTAGTTCTCTATTATGATTTGTAGGGTGGTTGTCTTTCAACCTCAATATCCACTACTACAACACATGCGGGAAATCACAGAAAAATACTTCATGCAAGTTGTTGAATACGTACTTGTCCAAATATTTACGTGGTGTTAACTTCAGGTTTATGTTATCTTTCTTTGCAAATTCCAACTCCTTTTTTTTCAACCATCTCTCGATCTCTACCTTCGTTGGGTTCCATGGTCTCAACATCCCCTTTTATATTCTAATTTTTTTAATGTTGTGTCACCAGATCTTCACGATTGTTCAACAAATATCATTCACTCAATCCATTTCTATTCCAACCGGCAATGGAACCATTTGTTGGTTTATAGTTTACTTCTGCTACCCTTCTTTGGTTGACCAAGGTTCAGGTCCACTTGGTTTCCAACAAAACCCCCTAAAACTATCGGCCCTCCTAGTAAACCAGAAGGAAACACAGCGCACAGGATGCACTGCACAGTCTCACCCGAGATAGTTCTTATGGGTGGCTGCAACACTCAGGTGCTTGCAGCCTAGGAAATGAGTGGGGATCTATGATCAAACTCTATAGTCTTCATTTATTGCTTTAACATTCAAATTATATGGAATACACTGTCATTCTTTCTCATGCATGTAAAGTAATAGATCTATCTAGTCATTCACATATTCGTTTAACATCTAATCATTAACAACAAAAGAGACACATAACATTCAATCACATAACACAAAATATATTGTGTTTTACCTCTCCTAGTCTACGTCCACAAATATTTGGTTGCTCTTCTCTTTTATTATTCTAGTTCCAAAACTATAGCACCTCGCGCATTACAGTTCTCCATTAGAACATGTCGTGATCTACAATGAGGTGGACTAGATCACACCAAGCTCCTCGGCCTGTGATCTAACCCTCAATATCTCCCTTATTCACTCTCCTCGGCTCAACATCTTACAATATCGATCGGTATTTACAATCATTCTATATTTTTTACATTGTGGTAACACTAACCAACCCAAAAATGAACAACAACGAACCTCCAAAAACCCTCTTGAACACAACAATCTGCAACCACTGACCTAGACCTCCTAGGTACCTACTTATACATGTTTCAGCTTACCAGCCATTACATTGTCTTACCAAAACCCTGACCCTATCATGGCTTGGTCTTCTTGCATGTGTGCCTCACATGCCTTCCTCTTTTGCATGTGCGTCTATTTTGCACGTATTGCTTTTCCTGCATGTGTGTTTGCCTTACACGTGTTGCTTCTTCTGCATGTGCATTTGCCTCCCACATCGTGCTTTTCCCTCAAAAATGGCATGCACCCAAAAATAATACTCCTATATTCTATCTTTATCACAAATTTTGAATCACCAGAAACAAATATTCCAATAAAAAGTTATGTCAATTGCAAGTTATGTATCTTTCAAACCCTTAATTTGGAATTTGTCCTCCTGACCGACCTTCCTTCTGATGTATTTCTGCAATTTTAGCCGTTCTGAGTCTAAAATTTCTTCATGTAGTTTTATGATATGTCCTCTTTGCAATGCCATAGGTCTGACTAAAATTGGATATGCCAAGAAAAAGTTAGGGTAACTTCCCCAGACCTTACTAATTTTTTGCCTTTCCAAGAGAGCGAACTTGTATAGTGTGCCCCACACACAATATTTGATAGATAATTATGAAACTTGTACGAGGAATACAACAGAATTTCCTCTTTCCAATGAAATTGGTTTCACTAAGTTTGGATCCTCATTGAAGAAGATATGATTATTTTTCCCAGAAGATTTGTTTGAGACTAGTTAATAGGACTAGTCAGATACCCTATCTTCCATAGGGTGTATCTCCGAACATGTGTCAACCCAGAAGCTGAAAATTTTACCACAGATACCTTGATATGTCCTATAAATAACCTCAAATTTTCAATGTCTGAATCATCTCAGAAAAAAAAGGTATAGTGGAAATTCTAAGATGACTTGCTTGGAGAAGAAAAACACTAGGATCAATGAGCTCTGATACTAAATGTTATGATCCAACGCCTTAAAATTGATAAAAATTCAATAATTGTAGTCCATGTCGAGGGGGAAACCTCCTTTTACAATATATCCACTTCATAATACAATATGATATGAAATAATATGATCTTAATACTAGATCCCCTTGATATATATATATGAAAGGGTGCAATGAAGGGTTCTAGCCGGCCTACTAGAAATGTAATAATTCAATATCTAGGGCTTAATATGGGGTTTTGTACATAACATGGGGATTTATCTAGGGTAACATGGGGATTTTTATAGGGCTTAACAGGTTTTATGATCTTCAAATCATGAGGCAAGGAGCGCCACCTTCTGTGGCAGGTCTTTGCTGCTTCTTCTCCCAATAATCTGAGTGAGTCATCAAGATGGGTTATTTCTTCCCTTTGTTCAGTTGTTCATCCTAGAGCTACATCCTTATCCAAAGAGAGGTTCTAATGACTATTTATGACATCTTTAGGCCTGGCAGCCTTAGCTCTAATCCATAAGGGTGTTTGTTGTTGTTCTTCCGTATGCTTCTTGAATTCCTCTACCCTCATTTTCTCATGCCTTATCCATGATGAAAAGGCCATCAATTTGACATCCCCCGCATATGGATTAGGATTCCAATTGTAGGGGTGTTACAAGACGAGGTTATGCAAGTAGAATTCACATAGTTTATATATTTCCTCCATATTACAACCCTGATATGCATCTATGAAATTTTTGGGGGTATCAAGGTTTAATTTCACAAAATTAGCCATGTGTGCAATCTTATTCTTATGCCATTATTCTTTTAGGAAAAGTGTATATGTCCTAGCAAGTGGTTTGTATTCCAACATCTCTATAGACACTTTAGCTATTGTTTTAATTGTTACTTCCATAATTTCCACCTATTCACTCTTCTCATGATAAGGTAGTTCTTTAGGATTCATCGTATCAGTTTTTAATTCGACGTTTCGGACCAAACCAATGTGTTCCATCATCAAAAAGAGTTTTTAAGATATGAAGGAAATCTTATGGATCCAATGTATAAATATCTGAAAAAAAATTTAGTAAAGAGCCAACTTATTTAAAATATAAAACCTTAAAATATATTACTAATTAATTTCTAGAATCTATCCTTGTGGTTAGTGTTGGGATCCAATTCTGACTAATTTTCCAGCCATCATCTATGTTTAGATTGTTAGGTTGTTTTTCAATTTCTATGGATTCCCTAAATTTCCTATTGTGATAGTGATCTATCTTGGCAACAGTTTTGGCCTCTTCAATACAAATGTGATGTTTAGTTTTTTCAGAATGTTCTGCCAAAGCTGGGGGACAAGTGAGATTGTGCTTGATATAAGTGGCATGTTCTTGAATCCTAATTCTAAAGGAATGACATGTTTCTCCTATGTATTGTTTACCACACGAGCATAGGATCATATAGACACCCTTTTGTTCAATGGGATCAACAGGGTCTTTGACCAACCTAAGGGAATTCCTAATAGTGTTTATGGGTTCGAAATTTGCCCCAATATTTTTCCTCTTTGGAATCCTAGCAAGTTTGTTTGTTGTCCCTTGTATGTAAGGTAAGAAAACCTTGGACACATCATTATTTGTTTTTTCCTTATTTCTGGGTCTTTTAGTGGCATTTTGAAAGGCTTTAATCACCTGATGTTTTTTATAGCCACTATCCTTGAAAACATTAAGGAGATGGTTTTTCTCTTCATCAAGGTGTTCATCATCATAGATTCTGAAGGCCCTAGTAGCTAGGGTGTTGAGAACCCCTATTTTTGGGCAGGGTGATGATGGGAATCGGCATGAAGGTACTGTTCAATGTGATTTTTCTTCCTATAAACTTGGTTTTAGATTTTTAATAAGCCGGCTCTTTACCAAAAAAAATTCATATATTTATACACTGGATCTATCAGATTTCCTTCATATCTTAAAAACTCTTCCTGATGATGGACCACATTGGTTTGGTCCAAAATGTCGAATTAAAAACTGATGCGATGAATCTGAAAGAACTACCTTATCATAACATTGGTCGCAAAAGTCTTAGAATAGAAACAGTCTTCTCATGCAGATATCATATTTCCTTTCTTCTTTGTCCCAAGGGATTCCTAAGGGTAGACTAGAAACTTTGTTGATGGAGGATTCGTTGATTCTAATTGCTAGCCACCTTATTGTGGTCACATATTCTTATTATTGTATATTCTGGAGAAGGAGCATTGTATATTGTAGGTTGAGGTGTTTTAGGAGAAGGAGCATTGTTGTCTCTATAGATGTTAGGATAGGTCCTTCTAGTAGCCATAGCCATATTTTTACTTTCAACATTTCTTGCCACCTTAAATGCATTCTCCAATGATTTGGGTTCCCAA
>ML798834.1:95894-107201 GCA_009831015.1 Picea engelmannii
AGAAGTCTTCCCTATCCCGAGATGCTGAGTTGGCCTGGCCGTTCTCAATCCCAAGAAGCAGTTATTGAGGCGGTTGAGGGTGGTTAGACATCGTCTCCGCCATAATGGGGACGTCCTGCAATGAATTAAAAGCATGTCGATTCACCGATGTAACTGTCAGAAGATCTATCGCGTCTGCCGCAAGTTGCACGATTAGTCAAAGATTGCGGCTGCAGAGTGTCAGAAGCCATGCAGACGCAAAGCTTTCAATGCAGTTTCTTGGTTCCGCTGCTGTAGTTGTTTTGAGTATATGTAGGCATTTTTGCCATTTTTGTATCTATCGATGGTAGAGCTAAGCTCCCGACTATAAAGTTTCAGCGATACTCTGGTTTCCTGGTTATGCCTCTGTGTTTGAGACTTCTTGGTTTATGACAAACAGTTCTTCTTTTTCCAGCTTTGCTTCATCTCATGCCGGAGTGTTCACAGTCGAAGGATTCGCGTGGATTGCTACATTTCTATTATGATAAAGGATTTGTCGTGACATTTATGTACTCTCTGGTTGCCTGTATTTGAATATAAAGTGACTTTGTATTTGAATGCTTTCTTCTCCAGTCTGTGATGAACCTGATGTTTATTATAGACCTTCGTACTCTTCTCGCATAAGTCTTCCACAAGTTCACCCTTTACTACGTTTCACTGTTTGGAGTTTATCAAGACCTCATTCGTTCATGCATGCCTGGTCTGGTTTCTGAGTTGAGATTGTGTTGTTTTGAGTTTTCCCCCATTTGATCACCCTTTAAAACAAATCGTGACATTAAACTGATGGGCGTCGAGCTCTGCTCCTGCTAGCAATCCAGGAGTGACTTCCGATAGCCAACAGGACACTTCCTCAGTTTCCTGTAACTTTGGGAGGGAAAATTGTCTTTATTGATGTCATGGTAGTCCGAGACCGCTTGGATTTCGCTTTACTCCTTGGGAGGGATTATGTTTATGCCATGAAAGCTATTGTATCCACTCTTTTCCACGTGATATCTTTCCCTCACGATGGAAGAATTGTGACTATTGATCAACTTTCATTCATCGGCCCTGACTGGATTACTCCCTAAATGGTTCTTATATGCAAACAGTATCGCCCCTGCCACATGTTAATTATGTGGCGTTGTCTCCCATGAATTCAACTTCCAATGATTTAGATCCAGTAGTTGACATGGTGATATCTTCGGTAGGGCTATTGGAGCTTGATCTCCTTACCCCTATGGAGACCCTCGACATATGTTCCTTCCAGAGAATTTTTCTTCCATCCAGTGAAGATCTCTTGGAAGCCATGACCAATTTTTGTCCCTTGACATGGTGTCCTTCCAGAGCATTATCCTCTTTGAAGCCATGATCAAGAAGAAGCTACGAGCATAGTTTCTCTTCTTTGTAGAAAGCTCGTTGAAAAATGAAACAGAGGCCTTGAGAATAGTTTTCCTCTCTATAGAAAGCTCGTTAAAAAATGAAACAGTAATCTTGGGATCGAACCCGAAACGTTGAGCATAGTTATTTTCCCGTGTCAAGCTCATTAAAAACTGAAACAATTACCTCTCCCTTCAAGTTGAGTCTTTCGCCAGATCTCGTATATGTCAAGTCGAGTCTTTCGTTAGGTCTCATTTTTGTAGCTTCATTTCATCCACCTGTTTCCTTTTTCTCCATCTAGCACAGAAATTGGTGACAATCTCAAAGTCGGTGAATAAATTGAAGCTTGGGGGGCATGTCTCCAGCCTTTGATGATCATTCTGGAGTCAATCCACTAGCTTTCAAGCTGGGGGTAGAGTACCGAGCTTAGTCTTTGTTCTTTCTCGTGCTCGTAAATACATGAGAATGCATCCAGGTAAAATTTTATCTCTTTTTCGAACCTGCATGGATATACGAAAAAGGAACCCCCTGGAATCGTCTTTAAGCTCTTTTCAGACTCTTTAAACATGAAAAGATTGTCGAGTGATCTTGCTTCCTTTCACACTCATTAAAAGGTTTGAAAGGGCGTCTTTCGAGTGGTATTTTATCTCTTTTTCGGCCTCGTGAGACTAACATTACGAAAAAGGACCACACTGGAGTCGTCTTTAAGTCATTTTCAGACTCTCTAAATATGAAAAACCATTGAGTTTACCTTCTCTGGACTCATTAAACCATTATACACTAAAGGGCCCATATGGGACCGAACTCTTACTTCTTCCAATTTGTTAAAAAAAGGAAGAGGAACTTACCGAAGGTGAGTTATATCGAGCATGTGTTACCCTCCTTGAGCTCATTAAATTAAAAAGAGGTACTCGTCTATCTGGATGGGGGAAAAAATTGAAGGAAGCAAGCCAAGCATTTTTTGAGAACATTACTAGTAACTCTTAGAGTCGCCCTTGAACACGGCACTTTGTCTTTGCGCACATATTAATCCATTGAACCTCTGCACTAAACCAATCCTCTGAGTTTTTCTTACTCCTTTGGGTCACCTGACAAAAGTCACAGTATCCACTGCATCATCGTGTTTTGGTCCATGTCATGTTTCTACTATTGTGCCTCAGTGTTCAAGGGAAGTATCTACCTCGAGAGTTAACCATCACAAATATCTTGTCTCAATACCCGTGTCAGTCCATGTTCATTTGATCTACCCATTTACATCTCTATGTCAATATTGTGTCGTTGATGGGGAATACATCAAGGCCCTCCTGTGACGAGTCTATTCCTGTCGACTTCAACACATTATCCGGGAACTAGACTTAGAAACTAGTTAGTACCTTGGGACCTGCATGCCTCAATGGCAGGCCTCCTCGCATCCGATAGTGGGTTTACATCATTGACCTCTGATCAGATGATTCCATGAATGTTCAACTTCAGTTCATCTATTCACATTCATTGGAATGTACTAGAGTACCTTGGGAATCATTGACATCAATGGTGATTTCCCTCGCGCTTGTTAACGGTTTACATCATTGACCGGTAATCAAGTGGTTTCTTCCATGTTCAACATTAGGACATATATTCACATGGTTAGATTTGTACTACATCGGGATCGGTAAGAAGACCCTGGGTTGAGTCATCACTCTTGTATGTACTTTGCCCAGGTTGCGACGGAGGTTTATTTGAACATTGACACATATATTGTTACATAGATCCACTTTGCATTGGTCGTGGCTATGTCTTGTCATCTCGTAGATCCACTGTGTATTCTTCGTGGCTATGATCAGTTCAGGTCATAGGAGTATAGATCCACTCTGTATCCTCGGTGGCTATACCTTTTATCAATATAATTATGGATCCGCAATGTATTTTATGGCAGCCATATCTTGCAAGCCTTTTATCACTCAAGCATAGGTATGCCTGCCTTGGGTTTGAAACATGCCATAACATTTGTTTAATGGTTGTTTGCAGCTTCTACCAGGTTCTCTGAGTCCATGCCCTTGCTTTAAAGATTTGTAAAGTGTTTCGGCCATCATTCTCTCTTCTAACCTCACACTTTAGGGGGCATTCTGTTACACATGAAATTTTCACACCTAGGTACCTCTCCCTAAGTGTCATAAAGTTTCATATAACTGTTTCATACACCTTGACACCATGGAATAGCCTATGTCACAATCCCTAGTCGATGTGGAGGAGGGATATTTTACATGAAGGCCAAAATACCAAGTACACATGAATTATTATTAATATTCATGGAAAAGGAATTGATTAAGTGTGAGAATCAAGTGCACATGAATTATTATTAATATTCATGAAAAAGAAACTAATTAAGTGTGAGAATCCACCTCACATTTAGTTTCCTATTTTTTAGGGAAGGTGGAGGATCTTATGGATGGTTGAAATATTTTCTCCTTAAAATCCTTGAGAGATATTTCCTCCCCAAAATCCTTAAGAGATATTTTCTCCCTAAATATCTTAGAGATCCCTTTCTTAGTGGATCTAATGAGAGATCCTCTCCATGGTGGTTAAACCTCCAAATCCTATATAATGAGGGATTTCCATGGAGAAGGGAGAGATAGAGGAGTTTAGAGATACCAAACTTATGATCTCATGAGGAAGATGTCATTTAGAACATCAGCATTCTGTTTGTGGACTGTTTAAGCAAGGGTTTGGACAAGGAGAGCTTGGTGAAGATGTTTCACTGCATCCATGGTTGTAAGTAACACTTTGTTCTCATCAATATAATCAATGCTTGGCCTGTTTCTTTCAAACTTGTACTTGTTCCATATAAGTTTGTCTGCAATAGATGGATCTATGTTTGAAATAATCTCAGTAGAGTAGGAAGTCTTTTGTACTTTTGTTTGTCTTGCAGGACCTACCAAGGAGCTCAAGATCAAGGCTCATCCTGGACCTTGTAGGGAAAATTGACATTCATAAGGTACATTCCTTCCTCCTTCTCTTTGGTTCATCGGCTTGATTAGATCTAAAAGGAGGCCAGTGTCCATGTTAAGCACCTTTTTTCTTAGAGTTAAGGGTCTATCTCTCAAGAGGAGATCTACCTGTCCACAGGGATATTTTCCTACAACAATTGGGATATTGCGGCCTCTAATTGTTCTACAGGATACAGAGCATCTTGTAGATTTGTTTCAGTTGTGTTGAATATTTTCTATAGGATACAGAGTATCCTATAGAAGTTGATTTTTGCTATCCTGAGGGTGTATCTGATGAAAAAAATGGTTGGATAAAGTAGTTATATATCTGATATTTTTACACACCTATTTGTCACACTTAAGCGAGGGACTTTTTTTCATGATCCCTGGACATGTTGGGGGGGGGGGGATTTATCATATGAAGCTCAAAATACTATGTGCACATGTATTATTAATTTTTGTTGTTTGTGGAGCCTAATTATCTTCCTGATTCAGAGGTCTTTGTTTTTTAGCCATGTTTATACCCCATGAAGATTGTACACCCCTCCACGTGGGGGGGTTACAGGGGGGCTTGCCCCCCCTACAGGGTCCTAGGGACATCGGGGGTTCGAGGGCGAATCCCCCGAAGGAAAAATTACCTTCTAAATGTATATTGTAATTTCATAGTCAATCTTGATCGTTCATCATTAAGTCATAGATCTAATGGTAGAGTTATGTTAGGGTTTTTTTTTTCCCTAGAAGGCAACCCTCTTTTATGAGGGAATTGTATTGTGGCTGTGAATTATTGGGAATGTTGTATTATGAGAGAGGAGGCTGTGAGAGAAAGAAGAGGAAGTCATAGTGGGTGTGTTGTAGGTTGTATCCCTTCATTTTGCTAGATAATAATAAGGAAGGACCTAGAAATTTCTCTAGTGGGCGTATCCTACACTGGGTGAACCATGTATATTTCTGTCTCTATTGGCTTGTGTATATTTTGTGTTTGATTTCCGCATTTGTTTTATTTTATTGCTACGCGATCCTGTTTTTATAACAATTTTTATTGAAAAAAGGAAATTAATTTAGTGTGAGAATCCATCTCACATCTTGTTTCCTAATCTCAAGGAGAAGTTGAGAGTCTCATGGATGGTGAAGAGATTTTCTCAAACCAATATCTTAATTTGATGGATCTTGAGAGATGTTTTCTCCCTAAAATCCTTGAGAGATATTTTCTGCCTAAAATCCTTAAGAGATATTTTCTCCCTAAGAATCTTGGAGATCCCAATTAAGTGGATCTAGTGAGTGATCTTCTCCATGGTGGTTAAGCCTCCATATCCTATATAATGAGGGAATTCTAAGGTGAAAAGGGGGGGAACTTGGGAATATCAAACCTTTGATATTGGAGGAAGAGACTAGTTCATAACATAGTACCTATTGTCTTGTGGCATGAAGGGGCTAGAAAACATAGGGGGTTGTAGCCTCCTTCTGGTTGTAGCCAAAGAATTGGGGAGTTGGAGCTTCCTTCAGGTTGTAGCCTGAGAAACTAGGGGGTTGGAGCCTCTTTCCGGTTGCAGTTGGAAAACAAAGGAAGTTGGTGCTTCCAATGAATGTAATTCTTAAAGACATATAAGAAAAAGCATTCCATGGTTTTCTCCCGCTTTGGGTTTCCACGTAAAGACACGGGTATATTGTGTATGTGTATGACTACTCATTTGTTCATTGTTTATTAACTCTGCAACTATTGGATGATAATTCTACATTGATATAACACTTGAATTTTGTGGTTAAAAGGGATTGAATTAATCTATTATTGATTCACCCCCCCTCTCAGTAATCCAACAATTGGTATCAAAGCGGGTTCCTTCAGGAAACAGTTTAACCACTGGAAGGAGATCATGGATTATTATGAGAATGGAGTACCAATTTTTAATTGTCAGAATGGTTTAATGTATGAGATGTGAAGCAGAAGGACGAAAGTATTTTTACAGGAACATGGGCATTATATTTGGCTATCAGTTGTTACAGGATATGATATTTCAAAAAGGGAAAAGACTACAGCCAAGAAGGAATTGAAGAAGAATAACAAAATAGCAATGGATTTCATCTGGGAAAGATTACCTAATCCGGTAAGAGAAAATGTTGGTAAATGTTCATCATCCAAAGAACTTTGGGATAAGTTACATGACATATATTCTTCACCCATCGTAGATTCAGAAAATTCCAAAGAAGATGCAGATACAAACCAAGAAGAATTATGTTCACCATGTCAAACAGATTCAGAAGATAAAGAGTACATAATCACCAGAGGTATGTTGTTTTTCTTTAATTGTGAAAAACGTGGACATATTGAAATAGAATTCCATGAAGGAAATGACACAGAAAAACTAATTGAAAAGGAGGACAATTATGAAGAAGAATTGATTAGTGCTTTAGATGAACTAAGAGAAGAAAATAATTCACTCAAGAAAGAATTGATGAAAAAGGAAAGTGTTCACATTTTTTAAGAAGCCCAACAGGTCATCTAGAACTTAGGAACTCAACTAGAAGAATCTAGAAAGATCGAAGAAAATATTGAATATCAAAATAAGTATTTGGAAGCCAACATAGCAGCACAGAAGGAAGAGGTGAAAATGAGAGAGAAGATATTAACATATCATCTTAAGGAAAGAACTAACGATCTAAACCAGATTGAGGCATAGTTTGGTCAAGAAGAAAAAGGAATTGAAGAAGAAATAATCACATTAAAAATCTAGCTTGAGGAAGCGAAAAGAACAGAAGAAGTCATGAAGTCTCAGATAATGAAGAAAGAAGAAGAGGTTGAGAAGCTTGAAGAACAATTTGTCACATTGATAAGTAAAATCGTCAAGCTCAACAAGAACATTGAAGAGACAGAAACATCCACATCGGTTATAGAGAATGAAGAGAAGCACTCTAGGTTGCTAGAAAAGAAGAATGAAGAAAATAGAAAGAGTTATGCAAAAGTACTAAAAGGAAGGAATCATGGTCAACCAGAATCTAAGAAAACTATTGAAGATATATCTTCAAGAAGACCATCCATGTTCAAGCCACAAAGAAGCTTCAATCATGATCATGATCAGTCAAGGCGGAAATTTAGAAGGACTACACCACAAAGAAGATCATTCACTCCCAAATATGCAAAAAAAAATTATGGTTATTGTTTTTATTGTACTAATTTTGGACATAAGATTGCAGATTGCAGGGATTATAATGTTCAAGCAAGAAATGCCTATGTGGCCCCACGTAACATTGAATGTTACAAATGTCATAACTATGGACACATAGCTAGTGATTGTAGAAGCATGATCGATACTTCCATGAAAGATAACATTGATATCAGATATAAGAAAGTATGGATAAGAAAACATGAAAAACAAGTGAACAAATATCAGGTCCCAGAGATCGCAAGATTGGCAATAAAACGAGATGAAGAAAATTCTACAGAGAAAAAGAAAGATGTCAGATACAGAAAGGTTTGGAAAATAACTGAAAGAAAAGAAGGATAGGTAAATAAGGAACAGGGTCAAGAGATTTTACTTTCAGGTATTGTAGTGAAAGATGAATCAACAGACAGAAAGAAAGAAGTTAGAGCTCAAAGAGATGATGAATCTACCAATGAATATGATGATGAATACACATCCGAGCAGGAATTGTTTTGAGCCATCCGGCTTAGAGAATCCCAGGTAATATGAATATTAGACAGGGGGAGTCTATGCAATAGTTGTTATAGAATAAAGAACCATCCTTCGAACAGCTTGCAGAGTTTGAGTAGACAGATCCAGAGTAGTCAGTTAGCACAAGTACAGTGAAAAATGGGTCAGCATTATGGACAGTTGTGCAGTAGAGTCTTGGATAGTATGGACAGAGATGGATTTGTAAGAACACTTAGCAGGTTTTGACAGATATATGACAGTGGACGAGAGCATGGATTCATAGACCGGTTCAGAGAGTAGTTCAGATACAAAGGAACATTATGGATGTTAATTACATAGGAAATGGCTCAAACAATGCTAATGGATTCCAAATTGATAGATATTTTTTGGACACATGATGTGCATACAGAAGTTCATATTCAAAATAGAGTAATGCTCAGAAAAAACACTGACAAAACTCCCTACGAGCTATGGAAAGGAAGATTGGAAAATGTGAAGCACTTCAAAGTATTTGGAAGCAAATGCTACATCAAAAGAGAAGATGGAAGAATGGGAAAGTTTGAATTTCATGTGGACAAAGGAGTACTTGTTGGTTACTCAAGTACAAGGAAAGCATACAAGTGTTACAATCTGAGGTTGAACAAAGTTGTGGAAAGAATCAATGTAACAATTGATGAAACAGGTGGACGAGAATTAAAGGAAGAATAAAATGAATCAATGGAATAGCTTTACCAAGAAGAAGCAAAAGATTCAGAATATCAGATAGAATTAGAAGAGAAAGTTCATCAAGTGCCTCCAAAGACACCTAGCAAACAAGTACAAAAGAATCATCCTTCATATCATATTATCGGAAACAAAGATGTAGGAGTTGAGACTAGAAGAAGAATATGTTCTCCAGAACAAATGGACCTAGCACTCTCATCTACGATTGAACCAAACAGTTTTGAAGAGGCAAGCAAAGATGAATTTTGGAATAAGGCCATGGATGAGGAATTGGATCAAATAGAGAAGAATGACACTTGGGAATTGGTTCGAAAACCAAAGAATAAAAATGTGATTGGCACAAAGTGGGTATTCATAAATAAATTGAATGAAGATGGACAGGTTGAAGGGAACAAAACTATATTGGTATGTAAAGGATAGTCACAGGTTGAAGGAATCGAATTTGAAGAGACATTTTCCCCAGTTTCCAGAATGGAAGCAATCCGATTGCTTTTAGCTTATGCATGGTCCAAGAATATTAAAGTGTATCACATGGACGTGAAATCAGATTTTTTGAATGGGGAACTTGAAGAAGAATTCTACATCGAACAAACAGAAGGATTTCAGTCGTCAGAGAATGCGGATTACGTGTGTAAATTGAAGAAGGCCTTGTATGGTCTAAAACATGCTCTTAGAGCATGGTACTCTAGACTAGATAAATATCTACAACAAGCAAGTTCAGAAATGGAAGTGCGGACAACAACCTCTACATCAAGGTAACTCAAGATAGTATTTTATTAATTGAATTTTATGTTGATTATATTATTTTTGGTAGCAATGATGACAGGTTAAGCCAGAAATTTGCAAAGGATATGCATAATGAATTTGAAATGTCATTACTCAGAGAACTATCCTTCTTTATGGGTCTTCAGATATGTCAAAGCAACCAAGGAATTTTTATTTCTCAAACTAAGTATATCATAGAAATGTTAAAGAGGTTCAGAATGGAAGATTTCAAACCAGTTACCACTCCTATGCAAACCAGTTGCAATATTGAGCAAATATGATGATTCAAAGTCTACAGACTAGAGGTAGTACAGGTCAATGATTGGTAGCTTACTATATGTGACAACATCCATACCAGATGTAATGCAGGAAGTTGGACAGGTGGCACGATTTCAAGCAGCACCAAAGGAATCACATGTATTAGCAGTGAAGAGGATTTTCAGATATCTCAAAGGAACATAAGAGTTTGGATTATGGTATCCAAAAGGAAATGATCTATCACTTATTTCCTACACAGATGCAGATTGGGCAAGTTGCATTGATGACCGATGAAGCACCAGTGGAGCAGATTTCTACTTGGGTGAGTGTTTAGTATCATCATTAAGCAAGAAACAATCATCAGTATCCTTATCTACAGCCGAGGCAGAGTATATTGTAGCAGCAACATGTTGTACATAGGTTCTATGGATGAAACAAAATATGACATATATATAGACTGAGTATGATGAGCCCATTCCAATCTATTGTGATAATACAAGCGTCATCAATATCTCAAAGAACTCGATGATGCACTCCAAGATGAAACACATTCCAATCAAGTATCACTTCTATGGGAATAGGTTGCAGAGAAGAACAATAGAGTTGAATATGTCGGCTCAAAAGAACAAGTGGCAGACATATTTACAAAACCGATTCCAAAAGAAGCCTTTGAGTATCTTCGCCAGAGATTTGGAGTAATTTCTACTCCAAAATGAATGCTTTTGAATGCTTATCTTATATGTCTTAGATTTACATGAGGAAGCACCATAAAGAGGATAGTTCATGTTGGGAGATCAGTTTTAGGAAGAGTTCAGTCAGGGGGAGTATCCCCGAGGACAGTTCAATTAGGGGGAGCAGCCCCAGATGGAAAGATACATTTGTCATTGATGACAAAGGGGGAGAGATTTATCAGATGCAGAGCATAGAGGCATGGTTCCAGGGGAGCGATGGTCACAGGGGGAGCATGAGTGATATTACTTCAGTATTACATGACTTCAATATTGCATCAGATTGTTGTCATCAATTCCAAGGGGGGGTATTTTTTATTAATTGGGTTGGTTTTCATTGATGTCAACCCTTGAAGAAAGTCTGATAGTGAATCCCGGTAGCACAAAGGTTTGGGTAATGGTCCCAAGTTTGTTTGATGGATAATGGTATGAATTTTGATATATTTGCAGGTAAGCATATTTTAGATGGATAGTACATGTCATTCCATTTCCGGTGGTATGTGGAACGTCACATAACTCCTCACAGTTAGAGAGTTATGGCCATGTGAAGTTGGAGAACCCTCATGAGTCATATA
This sequence comes from Picea engelmannii, assembly GCA_009831015.1. Classification (NCBI taxonomy): domain Eukaryota; kingdom Viridiplantae; phylum Streptophyta; class Pinopsida; order Pinales; family Pinaceae; genus Picea; species Picea engelmannii. The sequence continues at coordinate 106,931 of ML798834.1, forward strand.
GAAGCCCCAAAAGGTCAAAGTAGTCAAAGTGGTTGAAAAGAAGGAATTATTTAAATAATAAAGTGAAGTGATGATTGTACTATAAGTCAAAGTGGATACAAAAAAAATTATTTTAATAATAAAGTTAGTGGAGAAATTACTAAGTGGACAAGTGGTTAGAAGTGGGTTAGCCCTAAAATAAGGAAAGTGGTTTAAGAGATTTTAGAAGGTAAATAATAAAGTGAAGTGATGAGTGTACTATAAGTCAAAGTGGATACAAAATAAATTATTT
>ML798834.1:107251-135252 GCA_009831015.1 Picea engelmannii
AATAAATTATTTAAATAATAAAGTTAATGGAGAAATTACTAAGTGGACAAGTGGTTAGAAGTGGGTTAACCCTAAAATAAGGAAAGTGGGTTAAGATGGTTAAAAGGTAACCCCTTGAGGAAGCTACATGAAAGTATAAATAAAAGGCAGGGCTCTCTCATTTTTAATCACACTTGAACATATTGAATATCTATAAGTGACTGAGGTAACCAAAGGATCTCTAAGCCGAATTTCAAAGGGAAGGTGAAGTAAAGAAGGCCAAAATTCAAGGGAGGATAAATTCTTTTGATGATGCTTTCTAAGATCCACACAAAAAATATTTTGTGCAGGGCACACTCTACAAGTTCGCTCTCTAGAATAAGCCAGAATTCAACAAGGTATGTCTTTCTTACTATAAATCCTTTTCTGAGAGGTTCCAAGTAGTGAAACTTGGAGGAATTGCATAAAAGACACTAAAGAACATTGTGTACCATTTTCACATATTTATTCATTCCAGGTACATAGTTATGATTATTGCAAGTTAGGGTTGTTGACTAATCCAAAATTAGTCATGTGAGACTAAGGTAAAGTTTGATGAAAATGTTAGTCTATTGTTGTTAAAGGTAAGGAAGGTTTGCAAGTATGTGATCATATACACCAGGTCTGTTACAGAGTTACAAATCAGATTTGGGTGATAAAATTGATGAGGGCTTTTGGTTGAGGTACATGTTGGGTACATGGTTGAGAGAAGTAGTCAATGAGTTGGCACATACATGAGGTGTATATTTGATGATGTTGGTACATATTGATGATTCATATTTTATGTGTATTTGATGCATGATTGGTACATATTTGGTGCATGGTTGATGCACTCATTGATGGTACAGGTTGGTGCATGGTTTATGCACTTGTTTATGGTACAGGATGATTACAAGTTGAGGTACAGGTTGATGTATGGTACATGTTGGCACAATTTATTGGTACAAGTTGTTACATGTTGATTATAGTTTGATTGGTACAGGTTGTTATAAGTTGATTACAATTTGATTGGTACAGGTTGTTACCGGTTGATTACAGTTTGATTGGTATAGGTTTACTGCAGTATATCTCACAGTGATAGTGTGACGGTGGTTCCATCATTCTACTTCTACGTCAGGGCGGTTGGACGGGGTAAGGACAGGTGGTTGTATCCACTTTCCAGTTGTAGCTGAAAAACATAGGCGGTTGTAGCCTCCTTCTGGTTGTAGCCAGATAATTTGGGATTTGGATCTTCCTTCAGGTTGTAGCCTGAGAAACTAGGGGGTTGGATCCTCCTTCCAGTTTCAGCTGGAAAACAAAGGAAGTTGGTGCTTCCAATGAATGTAATTCTTAAATACATATAAGAAAAGGCATTACGTGGTTTTCTCTCGCTTTGGGTTTCCACGTAAAAACATTGGTGTATTGTGTATGTGTATGACTACTCATTTGTTCATTGTTTATTTACTCTACAAATATTGGATGATAGTGCAACATTGATATAACACTTTCATTTTGTGGTTAAAAAGGATTGAATTACTCAATTACTGATTCACCCCCCCTCTCAGTAATCCAACACATGGCACATGTTTGCATCTCATCTTACAATTTTGTAATATTCTTATCTATGAGTCTTCATACTCCTTTGTCTCACCCGAAGAGTTCCTCGGTGATCGACACACTATGTTTTGGTCTATATCTTGGTCGAGTCAATGTTTCCAAGTCACTTGTCGTTCCACATAATGTTCAAGGGAATATAGCTTAATAAACCATTATGTTCTATCTCATTCCCATGTCATTTAGTCCTCATTTGATCTATCATCTCATATCACTTTCCATTGTCAATTTCGTGTTGATGATGGGGGATACATCATGTCCCTCCTTCGACGAGTTTTTTCCTATCGACTTCAACACATTATGCAGGAATTTGACTTAGAAACCAATTAGCACCTTGGAACATGCATGCCTCAATGACAGGTCGCCTTGCCTTCAATAGTAGGTTTACATCATTGGCCTCAGATCAAATGATTTCACGAATGTTCAACTTCATCTCATTTGTTCACATTCGTTGGAATGTACTAGGGTACCTTGGGATTCATTGACATCATTGGTGAATTCCCTCACACTTGTTAACAATATGAATCAATGACTGGTAATCAAGTGGTTTCTACCATGTTCGACATCGGGACATCTATTCACATGGCTTGATTTGTACCATTGCGGGATTGAGACAAAGACCCTAGGAACTCCTCAGACACCTAGGTTGTGATGGGGACTATTTGAGTACTTAGAAGATTCCAGTATCATCATCATTTTGGAAATCTCACTGATGTATATTTTTTCACATAGATCCACTTTGTATTGGTATGTGGCTATGTTTTGTCATATCATAGCTCCAATGTGTATTCTTTCATGGATACGACCTAATCGAGTCATGGAGGTATGGATCCACATTGTATTTTTCATGGCCAATCCTTTGTCAGTACTTTCATGGATCCGCAGTGTATTGGTCGGTGGCCATGCTTTGATCTAGTTTATTCTTAACATGGGTATGCCTACCTCAAGGATGATATGTATATATTGTTTGATGTTTTCTTGCAGCTTCCCCCAAGCTCTCATATTCTAGCACCCTTTGCACACATATTTTTAAAGTGTTTCGGCCATCAAATTTTCTTCTGACCTCACACTTTACGGGGAATTTGTTACACACATATTTGTCACACTTAAGTGAGGGAGTGTTTGTCATGATCCCTAGAGATGTTGGGGGAGAAATTTATCATATGAAGTTCAAAATACTATGTGAACATGTATTATTTATTTTTATTGAAAAAAAGAAATTAATTTAGTGTGAGAATCCACCTCACATATAGTTTCCTAATCTCAAGGAGAAGTTGAGAGTCTCGTGGATGGTTGAGATATTTTCTCAAACCAATATCCTAATTTGATGGATCTTGAGAGATATTTCCTCTCTAAAATCCTTGAGATATATTTTCTCCCTGAAATCCTTGAGAGATATTTTCTCCCTAAAAATCTTGGAGATCCCAATTTAGTGGATCTAGTGAGTGATCTTCTCCATGGTGGTTAAGCCTCCAACTCCTATACAATGAGGGAATTCTAACGTAAAAGGGGGGGGAACTTGGGAATATCAAACCTTTGATCTTGGGGGGAAGAGAATAGTTCATAGCATCATATCTATCGCCTTGTGGCACGAAGGGGTTGGGAAAAGGAGAGCTTGGACGAACGCTAACACAACATTACAAGGTTGTAAGTTTTTCCATGTTTTCCATTATTAATATATAACTTGACCTATTTCTCTTAATGTTTACATTATTCATTTCATGAATGTTTATCTTTGTCTTGTTTAAGTCCAGCATAGATAAATCTACTTTCGTTTAACGATATATAGTAGTAGAAGAGGATTGTCTCATCTCTTGCAAGAGGGATACTTCCATACTCGAAGATTGGAGATCAAGTTCAACAGTTGGAGCAGCGAGGACAACCTACAAGAAAGAGGCAAGCCATTTATATTTTCCTCTTTCTCTCTCTCTCTCTTATGATTTCATTAATGAACATATAAATTAGTCTTAAGGGGAAGTTAGTGTCGATTTTTTTCCTTCTGTCTTAGATCAAAGGAACCCTGATCCAAGGGGGATTTCCCTGTCCATGGGGGGAATTCACCACAATAGATATTATCATTTGAATTGTTGATGTTTGTTTTGACTTTGATTTCCTTCCATTATTTGTAGAATTGGCCTTGTTAGGTTGATCCTATAGAATCATGTAGGTTGATCCTATAGAATAACCTTGTAGGTTGTTTTTTAATGAAATAAAGGGTAGAATGAGACATGTTGGACACAAAAAGTGGTATAGATGATGGAAATTAAAAACGTGGATAATCAAATGGAGATGATGGAAAATGTTATGTATGAATGATGAAAATCATTGATGGAAAATTGAGAATGCTTACTATCCTTATTGAATTTTCTTTTTGCTGACTGTTGATTTTGTTCATGTGCAGGTGGCTACAGTAATGAATTTTTTGGTACCTGCAAAAACAAAATGTTTGTATAAAAAAAGATTTGTTGTTGTTTTTTTTTTCTTTTTTTCTGTTTTTTTTCTCAAGGAAGAAGCACCATCACTGGTTTTCACCAATTCCTCCCCTCATCAAGACTCTGAGGTGTTTTCTTGATGAGGATATTAATTTATTCTTCATATCTGAGACTGCCTCCATTGGAGGTTTTCACCCTTAGATCTATCCTAGATGCCTTTTGGAGGTTTTCATTCAAGATTTTTGTTCTTTTTTTTTCTCATATCTCTTTATTGGGATTGATTGAGAGCATTTCTTCTATCAATCACATCTAGATTTTGCTTCCTCGTTGTTGCTGGGATTTCTTCTTTTGTTAGGGGATTATTGTAAGTATTTAGTCTAAATTCATTCACCAGTAGGGATATTCCTTCTTCATCAATGGTTATGATCTAAACTAGAGTTTCAGAAACCGCTCATTGAATGGGCCACCTGATACTTCTTCACCTACAAGGTCTTGGAGGACAAAAGTATTGTTTTGTTGAACTGATGCTATGACAAATGGACCTATCCAGAGTGCGTAAAACTTTCCATGTTTTCCCTTTTCCTGCCTTGTTGCATCCCATTTCAGAACCAGCTCCCCTGCTTTGAAAACATTTTCCTTAACTTTTCTATCAAAAGTTTCCTTCATCTTCCTTTGGTGTAACTCTGTCTTTTTCAGAAGTTGCTCTCTGTCTTGCTGCAGCTCTACCAAATTGTGGATCCTCCTAGTCATATCATTTCATTCAGAGTCAGCTTCTTGTAAAAAATTTGCAACTAGCAGTGCAAGTTGAACAGGAAATATGGCTTCAGTGCCATATACTAACTTGAAGGGGGATGTGCCAATTGACTTTTTATTTGTAACTCTGTCAGCCCACAAAGAAAATTTCAACTTGGAATCCCAGCCCTTGGTATTTTGTTCAAGAAACTTCTTTATGATTCTGACTAAACTCTTATTTGATGATTCAGCTAAGCCATTTCCTTGTGTATAGTAAGAAGTAGAATGTACCAACTAAATTCCCATCTCTTCACATAATTTTACCAAGTGTTTATCATTAAATGCAGCAGCGTTATCTGTGACTATTCTCTTAGGGCAACCAAATCTAGAGAATATGTTTTCTTGCATAAAATTAATGATGATAGTGTGATTGGCATTTCTTATAGGAATGGCCTCAATCCATTTGGTAAAATAATCAGTAGCAATAAGGATCCATCTATGTTGATTGCTAGAAGGCGAATGAATCTCACCTATGAATTCCAAACCCCATAGCTAAAAAGGACCTGTGACCACAACAGGTTTGAGGGGAAGAGATTTTAGTTGTTGTTTGCCTACAAACCTTTGGCACTTGTCGCATGTTTTCACAAATTTACACACATCTGAAAATAAAGATGGCCAATAGTAACTAGCTCTCAAGATTTTGTGAGCAGTAGTCTTCCAATAATGATGTCCTCCACACTCACTATTATGAAATTCAATCATGATTTTAGCTAATTCCTCTTGGTTTATGCACCTCAAGAGTATCCCTGTTGGATTTTTCCAAAACAATAAGTTGTCATTAATGCAAAAATTTATGGCTTTGAGCTTTAAAGCTCTCCCTTGTGTTTTTGTCAAATCTGAAGGAACAGATAAATTCTGCAGGAAATATATGATGTGACTGTACCATTCACAGTCAGCTAGGTGAGGAGAAACCTGTAAATTATCACTACCTTTGTCTTCTGAAACCTGAATATTTTATGCATTTATACCCACAAAATTTATCTCAAGCAACTTACAATTTTCTTCTGCAAGGAGCTTGGCAAGGCCTTTACCTTTCACAAGTTTTGTAGGCTTGATCTCAACATCAAATTCAATTAACTTTTCTATCCAATTACTCTTTTTTCCATCTATGTCAGGTTGTATAAGCACATATTTAACCGAGCTTGAAGGTACATAAGCTATTACCTTGGCTTGAAGAATGTAAATTCTGAAGGCTTTTAATGACTTGATGAGTGCATATGCTTGTTTTTCCAATGGTTCATACTTTACTTCAGCATCTCTCAAGACTTTACTGAAGAAGGAAACTGGTTGATCCTGATCATCAACATTTCTCTGCAATAGTACAGCTGCAATTGTATCTTTTGAAGCAAATGAAAATATATAAAACTCCTTGTCAAAGTTAGGGCTGATTAAAACAGGGGTTGTCACAATGGCTTCTTTGACAGCATTGAAAGAGTGTTTAGCTTCTTCGATCCATCTTACTTCAGAATTCTTTCTTAACATACAAGTAATGTTCTTTGTAAGTTCTGCAAAGTTTCCCATAAACCTCCTGATAAAGTTTATAGTTCCAAGGAAAGACTGAATATCCTTTTTTGATCTAGAAAGAGACAATTTTTTAATGGCTTCTACTCTTTTTGGGTCAATCCTTACCCCATCAGCTAAAACAATATGTCCAAGCAATTTCCCTTCTTTAAGTGCAAAATTAGATTTCGTAGAATTAAGAGAAATTCCATACCTTCTACATTTTAGGAATGTCTTTCTCAAGTGTTGCAAATGATCTTCATGGCTGCTTGAAAAAACAGTTATGTCATCAAGATATATCAAAACAAATTTGTCTTTCTCTCCAACGAATGCAATGTCCATTGCCCTCTGAAACATTGCTCCCGCATTCATCAATCCGAATGGCATCTTTTCGTACATAAATGTACCCCATGGAGTGGTAAAGGCAGTCTTTTCTCTGTCGTCCGGATGGAAATCAATTTGATTGTATCCGGAGAATCCATCAATAAAGGACATCACACTTGATCCTGACACCTTCTGTAAAATGTGTTCCATCTTGGGCAGTGGGTAATTTTCTTTCCCAAAACACTTATTCAAATTTATGAAATCCACACAGAGTCTAATCTCTCCATTTTTATTTCTGACAGGTACAAGGTTAGCAATCCAATCTGAGTATCTAAGAGGTATAATAATTTGGGCATCCAATAATTTCTTGATCTCTTTTTCCATGGTAGGCAACAACATAGGACTGAAAGATCTAATCTTCTACCTAAATGGTTTTGTATCTTTGTTTAAAGGAATCTTGTGTTGAATTATCTCAGTTTTGAATGTTTTCAAGTCACCATATTGCTAAGCAAAGATATCAGCAAATTCTTTTAACAACTCACCGTAATTAGCCTTTTGTTTTTCAGACATATGAGAAGCTAAGTTGACATATTTAGGATCTTATTCACTGGCTACATTAAACTGAAAGACCTCGGAGTCCTCTTCCTTCTTTTCCAATTTGACAACCACATCATTATTATCAAAAAGCTTTTATAAAGGGACCAATCCTTTAGGGATTATGTTAGTGGACAATTGAACAATTTCATGTGCTCCAATTTTACTTCTGAGCTTTGGCTTCTCAATTTCTTCATCATGTTCATTTTCCAAATCAATCTGCAATCTCATCTATTACTGCAAGAAATCTGGTGAGTTCAGCATCATCTTCAAAAACCTTCCAAAAATTTACATTATCAGGGAGTGATGGCCTATACTTTACTTGGATTTCATAATTCAATTTAGGGGGGAGAGGAGGTATAAAATCACAGGCTGATATAGCTAATGAATCAGCCAATTCATTCATAGCTCTGGGTACATATGAAATCTTGAAATCTGTAAAAGCATGAATCACTATCAAGACTTCATCCCTATAGGCTTTCAGCCTAACATGTTTGGCCTGGAAGGATTTGTTTACTTGCTGAATGATTAAGTATGCATATCCAAATACTTGTAGTCTCTGAATCAGCATCTCTTTGGTTGCATTCAATCCTAGGAGTAGCACCTCATACTCTACAATGTTGTTAGTCACTTTAAAATCAAGTTTAAAGGACAAGTGAGTAGTTTTCTTGGAAGGAGAAATGAATACCACCCCTGATCCTACTGATTCTTTAGTACAAGCTCCATCAAAGAACATGGTCCAAAGGTCATCTTCTGCTACTTCTGTGGACTGAATTGCAGGCTTCCTAAGCAACAATGAATCATCAATTTGTAATATGCAAGATCCCATACCTGTGTCAAATGAGTAAATAGGATGATTGGTTGGATTTTGATCATCATTGATGATGTATGCAATTTGTGACTCCCTATATAGTATTTTGTTTACTCCTCCAAAAACAGGGATAGTAGCATATGAGAGATCCATTTGAAGAGTTCCCCCTAACCTCTGCATCCACGATCTTGATAACAAACATCCAAATTTAGGCAGGATCTCTGCTACCACTACATCCATAACCATAGTTTTCATAGATGCCTGGGTCAAAGTTACAGCCAAGTCCTTGATCATTCCAAGACATTTAACTTTCTGAGAGTCAAATGAGAAAAGATCATGGTAAGACTTGGTAATTTCTAATCCAAGCTCATCCATAACCGCCTTTGGCATTAAGTTGTGAGAGGCTCCAGAGTCTAACAGGTAGTTATGTAATGTTTTGTCATGAATGTTTAGAGAGATATAAAAAGGTGGACAACTTTCATCTCTATCTTCTATCATTTGGCCTAAAACAATGGTTGGCTTGTCATCATATATATTAAGAATATCAGCTGAGGGGGATATGAACTTGGGGTCAAGAGTTTTGAGGATATCTTTCTTGAATGTTTCATTCTTCATTAACTCAACCAAAGGGATGGGGATTTTAATTTTTTGTATTTCAGCCTCAAAATTGAAAGAATAAGAGGTTTTATCAGAAAATTTTACCTCATTTGAAGGAGATTTCAAAACACATTGTTGGTCATTAGGGGTCTGATTTTTCTGAATTTGTTGCTTGGCAGGGGCAGCAATCTTCTTTGGAGGAGCAGGTGTATTCACCTTTGAAGAGATTGTTTGTTGATTCTCTGGTATCTGATCCTTTTGCTTGACAGGGGCAGCAATCTTCTTAGGAGAAGTCGGTGCATTCTGTTGAGCAGTATTAGACTTAGATCTGAGATTATATTTGTTATTCTCTTCCATTTGAAAAAGACCATTATTAGCAAAATTTTCATTTATATGTTCAATCATTAATGCCTCTTCATAGTCATGTTGTGTCAGATAAGATTTCCCTGTATCATCCCCAACGCAGTGAATATTATCCTCTCCATCTTCTTGATAATCACTTTCATCTCCGTCCATCACAGCATTTTGAAGAGGAGCCTTTATCCTCTGATCCTCAGTAGGATTTCTCTCTCTCTGCAAAATCTGCATTGGCTGATTATTTCTTCTGAAGTTGTTTGGATTCTGATTGGAGTTTCTGTTTTTATAATCATAAGTACCCCTTCCCTTGACAGGATGCTTGTTTTCAATTTTAAGTTTAGATATCTCAGAAGTTAAAGAATCTAACATTTTATCCATCTTGTCTAATTTTGGATTAGTATTGGATGAAGAAGAAGCTTCATCTCTAGGCTTTCTTCTATCAATGTTTCCCTTCAACTTGTGAGGAGCCAATATATTTGATTCCACTTCAAGGGAAGAATATTACATCAGAGATAGTGTAGGTGACCTCCTTTCTCTCAACAATAGATAGAATTCTGAATCAAATGAATTGGCATATGTGATTTTGGCAGAGGTATCTGAAGGCTTTATCTCAACTGGTATTTTATTGTACATTCTATTGAACCTTTTAGTCAAATCAGAGACTGATTCACCATTTTCTTTCCTTGGATTTCCAAATTCAGTAATATAGTACAAAAAATCTCTTCTATCACCCCAGTGTTTCAAAAAGATATCATCCAATTGCTCTATGGCATCTATTGAACCAGCAGGAAGTTCTTTGAACCACTTCCTGGCATGGCCATCTAAGCTTTGGACAAAAACTCAAGTCCAAACATCTTCTTCCTCAATGTTAAGTTTTTTGCATAATTGTAAAAGGCCTTTATATGTTCTTCAACAGTCACATCACCTTCACTTGTGAATTTGGGCATGTACCTCTGATAGTCTCTTGTAGGCATGGCTGATACTGGATTTGACAATGTTAATGGCGCATACCTAGTAGCTAGGATTTGTTGCATCTTGGTCAAAGGAGGAGGTGCAGCCATAATGATTATTGGTGAGAGAGGTGATAGACTTTTCTCCGATTCCTCAGCACTATGGGGATTTAATTTAAAAGAAGGGGAACTCTCTAATGGGAAAGAAGTCTGATATGTGGCTCTATATAAATTTGCAAGTTGTTCAGCCAAGTTTTCTTCACCTTTAGCAGACAGCTCTTGAAGAAGATGTTCTACAGCAAGGAGGCTAGTGTGAATGTTTATATGGTCTTCTTCTTATTGTGAATAAAAGTATTCAAGAGATGAAGAGTTGTGATTTCTTTTTAAGGTCTTAGATGACTCTTCAACCAAATTTGAGCCTATCACTTCTTCAACAATGAAATTTTCCTCTTGATAAGAAATAATTGATTCTTCTACAGTGGTTACAGTTGCTTTTTCACTGACAATCTTAGAGGAAGAAGATTCAATGTTTTCTGTAGTGGATTTCTTAGAATGAGAAAGAGGATTACCTTTAGTGCCTAATTTTGAAGTATGACCTTGGAATGATCTTCCTCTTCTAGAATTAGTTATGGGTTGGGCACTGGTGTGACAGGTGATTCTTGTGGATTCTCCCTGCTATTGATCCTCTTTGGAGCCAGGATGAACTTGTGGAGTCGCCAGATAGATAATTACAACCAATGTAATGTCTAATCTTTGTCTATCATCAAAGATCAGCTATGTGTCGTCTCCCAGGAAAGTTGAGATTTAGTCTCCTTTTCCCCGGCAACGGCGCCAATTTGTTATCACTCCAAGAAACTCTTTGTGGTTGTGGGTCAAAGATGCTTGGTAACTTAAGGTAAATTTGTTTTTGTATTTTGTATGTGTGGATCAATGGGATAACTCAATTACAGATGGTATTCAGACAGTCAAAATGAGAATCAAATGGACCAGTGCTCTCAAGGATCAATAATCAAATGATAGCTTTTAAGTGGGTGAGAAAACAATGCTTATAAACCAAATACAAATGTAGGGTTTAATAAACAATGATAAGAAAATATTAATCAAGTTATGATCTAACCAATGAGATGACAGTCATTCTGCAGCTAAAACAACTTGAATAAGAGTACAGAAGGAAAGGTGAGAATCTAACATCAATAAAGAGAGAAAATTGTGATTTGTATTATCATATTGAAAAGTATTTTTACAATAAAATATTTTCTGTATCCAAAATCGAACCCTTGGTATGTCAAAAAGATGGGAATTTATAGCCTTTACAACAAGTCTCGGATCCTAGAAAATTGGATCTGGATTTCTAAATATAGAAAGAAAAAAACTAACTGAATACAATAGGATAACTAAAGAACTAGTTCCTGGGAATCGAACTATCTTCATAGTTGGTCTTTGACATCTGGTCTTCATCATTTCTATGTCTCTAATGTGTCATGGAGGAAAAGACACATGTCTTCAGTAGCTGGAAAAATTTCAACAACTGTGAACAAAGCTTTAGTTTGACCAATTTAGCATTCACCTCCAAAATCTCCACGAATCTTTGAAACTGAATATTTCCTGATTTGGTGATTAATCTTTTGTTGCTCTCTTATCCTTTAAATCACTCCAAAAATTGCTCTGTTCGAGCTCAAATCTTCAAAATTCTCATTCTGCGGTTTCACCAGCTATTTCTCCTTAGGATTTGCTAATTAGCTAATGAAAGCTCTGCTTTTCAACAGCTAATTGGTTATAATTTCGCCTTTTGTGTTGGTGAAAGCTCTATTTTGATCAAAAAGGAAACCTTGCGTATTCAAAATTGTTGTTCCATCAAAAATCAGTGTTCATTTGATTGATCTCCCTACAAATTTATAGCAACCTGGGCCAGCACCTGTAAATTTGGATGTGTGTTAATTTTTGCCTTCAACTTTTTTATTTTCCTCCTCAGGCGCTTAGTTAACCACCATAAGCTATTATAATCCTTTGTGATCTTTTTCTTCTTCTTCTTATCTTTAATACTTTCACGTTCTAGCTTCTCAAAAGATACATTTATCTTTGCAAAATTATCTGATAAAGATTTATATCTTGCCTTTATCACCCTTTCCAGAACCTCCTGCTATGCTATTACCTCTTTCAGCTCCTTAATCTTCTGTGATTTCTTTGATTTCTTATTTCTTGAGGTTTCACCTTCATATTTGGAAGTAAAAACTTCGCAATCCTGTACAGTTTCCATGGATTGCTCTGGACTTTTGATGGTTGTACTTTCATCTTCCTTTTTTGGTTCTGTGTCTGAATCTATGTATGGCAGATTTAGAGCATTTGTCTTTTTCATTGTGGATTGCTCTGAGTTTGTTTCAAAATCTAGTTTCTTTTTAGCTTTCTTGGGCTTTATTCTAGAGTTTTTGTCTTCTGGTGGCTTTGGGAGAGCTCTCCTCCTCCTTGAGCTACTCTGAGGAGTTGACTGTTTCTTGTCTGCTTTCTTCTTTTCATTTATAGGTTGAATTTAGGTCTCAAAACCTTCCCAGAAGAGAAAGTGTTGCCAAGTTCTTTCTCTTCATCTCGGTTCTTCCAAGATGATCATTTTAATCAGGCCATAATGAGAAAGGGTATTTTTTATGCTAAAAGGTTCAGCTCTGATCTTATTACACACCTTGGTTAGGCTCTTATGAAGAAAGAAAGGCAAATTTAGAAGGACCTTCCCTGTGAAGTGATCTAGTAGTCTAAAATGATATAACATTAACTTGTCATACATGACCTCTGAGGTTAAGTATAACTTAATCCCTTTGAACATATCTTGTCATTCATATTCAAGGTAAGAAACAAGGATTCTTTTCTTCCAGGTTATGCTTCGGAATTCTATCTTGAGGTATACCCTAAAATCCAAGTTCTTGGTCGTTGTTGTTTTAAACCAACTTGGGCATGTTCTGGGTAAGCCAGTTGTTGAAGCAATGGCAGCTTCATCAACTATCAGTTCCATAGAGCCCACTGTAGATTTCTTTCCATCGTATGACTTTGCAAAAATCTATGTCGTTGCTTGTTGATAACCTTTCCACATATGTCATACAACCTGCGTCTGAGAATCGCTTCTGCACCTCTGGATAAGACTACAAAAAGGATAAATTATCTAACTCTTTCCTCAGAAGTAGTCCTCCTTTCTTCCTTGCCATCTGCAACTTAATCACCGGTTGATTTCTACATGGTTGACACAATAATATTCTTAATAAGGAAAAGGTTGGCGCTGGTGAAAATGACCTTGTGCTGTCAATTGAAATATGAAACCTCATAATGGAAATTTTGAACACCATGAGTTCAAAATAAGAAATGATGATTTGATTTGATGTCACCAGATAGATGGTACTTTATCCTCTGGTTGCAATGATGATTAAGAGTTTGTCACCTCAAACCCTCCTCTTGTTTTCTGCACGAAATACGTGAGCACAATCTGTCATGATGTCCTGTTAGAACATGATGAAAATGTGTCATCATTCATTTTCTTCCATTAGCTCGCCATGATGATTGTATGACATGTGTCTGGCGTATCTTTTTTGGGTTTCTGGAGTTGTTGGAGGAAAATCTGTGTTAGCACTTTCACCAGCTCGCTTGCTGCTGGGAGTACACTTTAACCGTTGAAACCTGAGGCTTTCACTAGCTAACTTCAACTTCAAAACAGATGTTATTTGTTGAAAGGATTTTTCTTAAATTTTTGAAAATACCTTTTGAGGATCAATTTATTTCTAGGATAACATCTTAAATCCTATGTTTTGACAGTTCTAAATTCTAAAAATTTATATAGAACCCTAATTTATGACCATGCTATCACCTACAAAATTGGAACAAATTGACTGATTCATTTTGGGAGATAACAGAAAGTGTCCTAATCAATTGTACTATCAGTAAAAGATGTGTTTATTGTATATATGGGATAGGCAGTTGTTTGTGTCAGGTATTCTTCCTCTTCCACCCACATAGGAAAAATTTTTGTTATCAAAGGTTGGGAGGAGAATAAAGAACTATTTGATTTTAGGAAAGGCCATCTGTGATAGTCATATTGCCTGCTCTACAACCAATGTATGCATCTGTTGTGGCCAGTCAAGGCCTTCCCAAAATGAGGGGATATCAAAATTGGGTTGAAGGAATAGGAAGTTAGTAGGGTACTCCCAAGAATCAATGGATATTGTGATATTTCCAATATTTCTTTAGGTTTCATTGTAGATTTGTTTGCAATTTGGAGGAGAGTGGGGGTGTCTCTCAAAATTATCTGAAGGTTGAGTCTTTAAACAGTATCTTTACTCATAACATTGATAGTAGCCCCTAGATCAATAAGAGTATTATGGAACAGGGTGTTTTTTATCTGTACGTTTACTAGAGGACTTCCTGGATCCAAGTATTTAGGCACAATCAAGTTCCCAAGCATAAGGTTAGTTAATTTTCCTATAACATTTATGGTAGGGGCATATTTTCTTCTCCTCCCTAGTCTTCTAATGCATCCTTCCTTGACATATTTATTGAAAATGGGTATATCTTTGAGGGCTTGTAATAGAGGAATCCTTATACACAAATTCTTAAGTTCTCCTAAAAGTTATTTTCCCTCAGATGTATAAGTCTTATTTTCTTGTAATATTTCAGCGTAAGGAGGAGTTTGTGATTGAGGAAAGACAATATCTTCTTTCTCATATTGTTTATTTTCTATGAGCTTAGGTTGTTGTTGAAATACTTTTCCTGATCTAAGACTTGTCTCTTGTAGTTCCAGGGAATACGTCTGATAAGTTGTATCATTGTTGTACACAAGTTTAACTTGCTTGTTGTTCGGATTTGGAGCAGGTTGATCAGGTAGTTGAGATAATTTTAGGAAGAACACTATTTTGGGTAGTGTTGTTAGGTTGAGGAGGAGGAGGCAATAATGCAGGTTGAAAATTGTGTGGCCTCCATCCTTGTGGAGGTTGAATCCATTCATTTTTTGGCATGGTAGGAAAAGATTGGTATGGAGGAGGAATTGGGGGTCCTTGATACTGTCAAGGATTTGTATTTGTCTAAGGAAATGGGTTATACCATTGTTGAGGAGACATTTGAAAATTATATGCACTAAAATTTTGAGCAGGATTGAAATTCAAACCTGTATGGAATGGTCTTGGTGATCTTGGCCTCCTTTGATTAATGAAGTATAGTGATTCCACATTCTCCTCTACTTGTCAAAATGTAGCTTTCAATCCTAACACTCACAAATAATACAAATACTACAAACATCTATAAAGTTTAAAGGGCACTCATTTCTAGGATGATTTTTAGTGCATTTGGGACAATAGATACCCAATGTCTTATTTGCTTCCTCTTGTTTCTTCTTGATCTACAAAGTATCCATTTGCATGACTAAAGAGTATAAAATATCAGTTTTCATGTCCTCTATTAACCCTCCAAATCCATTCTTTATATGAGGTGTAGGTTAGAATATTGATATGCCAAACCTCTAAAGCTTCTACCTTTCTTTATAGAGGACCTTGAGTGGTTCTTGAATATTATTTTGATATCATCATAGTCCAACTGATAGATATATCCATTGTATAGGAGATTCAATGTTTCCATCAAATCTTCTCTTACTCCTCTGAGTAAGACAAGCTTGAGTGAGTCTTCTTCTAAAGTGAAATTTTAAGCTCTCTTGTATCTTAGTTGAAATCTCTCTTCAAAGACTTCTAGAGATTCATCAGGTCCTTGTGTCATTCTAAAAATCTCATCCCTTGTATCTCTTGCTCTACAATAGTCTTTGTATCTTTCACTGAAGGTATTTTTCATTTGATCCCAAGTTGTGATACTATTTCCCTCAAATCTCATAAACCATATTAGAGTTCAATCCTTCAAGGTAGAAGGAAAAAGTTTGAGCTTTTGTGCATCATTGGTGTAATCATATGTCCTACATATAACTGCAAACTCAAATAAGAAAGTGTCGGGATCTTCAAAAACAAGCCCATGAAAGTGCATTATTCCTTGACATATTTATTGAAAATGGGTACATCTTTGAGTGCTTGTAAGAGAGGTATCTTTATACACAAATTCTTAAGTTCTCCCAAAAGTTATTTTTCCTCAAATGTATAAGTCGACTTTTCTTGTAATCTTTGAGAGTGAGGATTTTGTGGTTGAGGAAAGACAATATATTGTTTCTCGTATTGTTTATTTTATATGAGCTTAGGTTGTTGTTGAAAGACTTTTCCTGATATAAGATTTATCTCTTGTAGTATTAGGGAATAAGTCTAATAATTTGTATCATTGTTGTACACGGGTTCAACTTGCTTGTTGTTCGAATTTGGAGCAGGTTGAGTAGGTAGTTGAGGTTGTTTAGGAGGAACACTATTTTGAGTAGTGTTGTTAGGTTGAGGAGGAGGAGGCAACAATGCAGGTTGAAAATTTTGTGGCCTCCATCCTTGTGGAGGTTGACTCCATTGATTTTGTGGATTAATAGGAAAATATTGGTATGGAGGAGGAATTGGGGGTCCTTGATACTACCAATGATTTGGATTTGTCCAAGATAATGGGTTATACCATGGTTGAGGAAACATTTGAAAATTATATGCACTAAAATTTTTAGAAAGATTGAAATTCAAACCTGTTTGGAATGGTCTCGGTGCTCTGGACCTCCTTTGATTGATGAAGTATAGTGATTCCACATTCTCCTATGCTCCTCAAAATGTATCTTTCAATCCTGGAATTCACAAATACCACAAACATCTATAAAGTTTAAAGGGCACTCATTTATAGGATGATTTTTAGTGCATTTGGGACAATAGATAGCCAATGTATTATGTGCTTCCTCTCGTTTCTTCTTGATCTACAAAGTCTCCATTTGCATGGATAAATAGTGTAAAATATCAGTTTTCATGTCCTCTATTAACCCTCTTAATTCATTCTTTATATGAGTTGTAGGGTTAGAATTAGATTGAGATGCCAAACCTCTACAACTTCTACCTTTCTTTCTGGAGGACCTTGAGTGGTTCTTGAATATTATTTTGATATCATCATAGTCCAACTGATAGATATATCCATTGGATAAGATATTCAATGTTTCCATTAGATCTTCTCTTACTCCTCTGAGTAAGACAAGATTGAGTGAGTCTTCGTCCAGAGTGCAATTTTGAGCTCTCTTATAGCTTAGTTGAAATCTCTCTTCAAAGTATTCTAGAGATTCATCAGGTCCTTGTGTCATTATGAAAATATCATCCCTTGTATCTCTTGCTCTACAGTAGTCTTTGTATCTTTCATTGAAAGCTATTTTCATTTGATCCCAAGTTGTGACATTATTTCCCTCCAAGCTCATAAACCATTTTAGAGTTCAATCCTTCAAGGGAGAAGGAAAAATTTTGAGCTTATATTCATCATTGGTATAATCATATGCCCTGCATATAACTGCAAACTCAAATAAGAAAGTGTCCGGATCTTCAGAAAAAAAAAACCCATGAAAATGAGGTAAGGAAGAAGGATTAATATTTTTCATATTGGTTTCTCCATTGGATTCCTGAATAGGGAACTCAAATATTTATGCCATCTCTTCTTCATCATCCATGGAATGAGGTGAGGACTGACTCTCTTCTAAAATATTTTCAAATTCTCTAGCTTCCCTTTCCAAGAAACTTTCTATTGTTTCAGGACAAATCTCTAGATTGCTTGGACCTATTTTTTTGGTGGGGGTTTTTGTTAAAAAAAATTACTTTCCTATCTCTAGGTCTATTCATTCATGAAATCAAAAGAAAGTAAAAAAAGTGTTTTTTTTTAGTGCAAAAAAAAAGAGTGTGACAAGGAGATATCAATACTCACACGAAGTGAAAGCACTTGGGATATTACACTACATAAATTCTACAGTGAACTTGGCATTGTGACTAAGGTATCCTTGTTACTTCTCCAAGTCACATAAATGAAAGCAAAAAGAAAATAATATGCATTTTTGACTCTTCAATACCTCCCCAGCAACGACGCCAAAAAGTGATGGTCCCAAGAATAACAGCAATGATTTACTGTACCCTTGATTTCCTACTTTACTTGTCAAACCAAGGTTCATATAAAATTAAGATGTGTTATGCATTGTATGTGAAGTATGCATTTGTCTATAGAAAAGGTCTGAAACTGATCAAAGGCTAACAAATGTGCAGGAAAAATAAAATGGCATAAAGTAGTTCTGAACTAGTTGCTTGAAGGAAACCAACCAATCTGAAAGTAGAGTTAATCTAGATTGCATGAAAAGAACTTATTCTAACTGCAATAAAGAATATTGAATCAAGAAGATCAAACCGAAGGTAAGAATATGAATTCAAACTAAGCTATGACAGAAAATTGTAATAGAAGTAAAGCTACACGAATGCATAACAAGTTAATGGTCTAACCCTTTGATCAATGTCAGTCTAAATATTTTTTTATTGTTTGTTGATGATTTTGTGAAAATAATATTAAGGTAAGTCAAAATATGAAGATGAAACAAACCTATAGGATATTTCTATGGGATCTGTACAATTCTACAGGAATTGTACAGTTTCTACAAAAAACTCCTACATGAAGCAAAATGGAGTCTAAAAAGGTAGTGCAAGTCTTTAAAAGCATGAACAAAGCTAGACTATAAATAAATGAAGTGAATATTAGGCTCTTGGCCTCGGGAGGCACCTAGGAGTGCTCCAAGAGACTATTGAACATTTCTACGGGATGTATGTTGTGACTAGATAACCTATGATAACTTTGACACAATCTAAAATTAGTTATACAAAGCTATATTAAACTTCAAAAGAGAATTAAAAACTATCTAAACATGCATCAAAACTACAGAAATAGTAACAGGGTCCTTGCGCCCTCTTGGATGGGCCCTACCCAAGAAGCAAAAGGAGCCTAAAAGAAACTTTAATAGATTGAAAGTAAAATCATCTTTATTTCATGAATATCAATAATACATCAAGATTAAGAAAGCTCAGAGTTCTCAATACAAGTCTTCACAAAAGTTGCACACCATACTTCTCCAAAATTCTCTATATTGCTCTCCTAGACTAGGGGTCTATATATAGCTAGGAGTTCAACGTCCTTTCCTAAATAAAGGAGAGAAAAGGGTAAATCACGGATCTAATCCCTTTCAACATGTATCTTCAATTGTTTTTTATCAAAAGTGGTCATGAATGCACAAGGAGCACTCTTATAGGTAGGTAGTGACAATTTCCCTTGATCATTAGTTGGCAACTCCTTGAGGGAGACAAAATCCCATATTTCTAGGGGGTTGGCGCCCTTGACTCTTGCAATTTGACCTGGTGGGTGGAATACATATCTTTTGACAAAAACATTAGTGAAAAAGGATATTTTATACACAAAAATCCACCTCAATCATACATTCATCAAGCAACATACAAAATACCCATGACTGACTATTAAATATGGTCAAAATAAAACATTAAGTCATTTTGTGGTGGAAAAATGTGCCAAAGATGAGACTTTAGAATGGACAATAATGAGGCTCATAAACTACCAGTAGAACTTGTGTAGACAGGTACAGAATCTCAAGTAGAAAGAGACATTTGTGCATGAATATACTGAAGAATTCTTCAAGTTGTCACTCAGGTCATGGATAAAAGAAACGGAGTATAAAAGAGTGGCAAGATACGTGAATGGACTGAAGTACCAAATTCAGGATGAGATGAGTACACATTACTTTCAAAATATAGATGAAGCCTACCAGGTTGCTTTGAAAGTGGAAGAAAAGATTGACAGAAGATTGCGACAGAAGTTTTGGGGAAAAGGAACTAGAGGCAGAGGCAGAGCAATTGCTACTAAATACAATGAGAAGGAGGATGAGGCCACCAATAGTAAAAATTCAAGAGGAGGAAGAAGTGTTGACAGAGGAAGATGGTTTGGCCATGGTAAGTATGTAATTACATGTTATAATTGTGGAGTAGAGGGTCAGAAATCATTGGAATGTCCAGAGAGGTAAAACACAGCAAGAAGAAATGAGGATAGGATGCAAGTCACCCAAGCAGATGAGACAATAGTCGTTGGTGGGAATGTGGAAGTACTTCAACAAGAACAATGAGAAAACCTAATGTTGGGAAGAGTATTACTCAAGCCTGGGACAAAGGCAACAAAAGAACCTAAACAGAGAAAGAGAGTGTTCAAAACTAAAAGTAAAATTCAAGATAAGTGTTGTGATCTTGACATAGATTGTGGAAGTACAGAAAATTTAGTATCCACTAAAGTAATGGATAAATTGAAGTTGAAAATCACTCCACACCCTAATCCGTACAGAGTTTCATGGTTTCAAAAGGGACAACAAATGACTATGACTGAACAATGTTTATTGAGTTTCTAGATTGGGAGTTTCAACGAACAAGTTTTATGTGACGTGATAGAGATGGATGCATGTCATGTATTGATTGGAAGACCGTGGATGTTTGACAGAAAGGTATTCCATGACGATGGAGAGAATTCATATGAATTTTTCAATGATGGACCGTGTTATAATTTGGTACCAATGTAAGAAAAGAATATGGACAACAGTAACAACAAGGGGATGGACAACAGTAACAACAAGGTTATGAACAACAGTAACAACAAAGTTATGGATAGCAGTAACAACAAGAATATGCATGGAAATAACAGACAAATCATGTTAACAAAGTTATGGATAGCAGTAACATCAAGAACATGCATGGCAATAACGGCCAAAACATGTTATGTTTTGCTAAAGAATTTCTAAAAGAATAGAAACATAGTAGTTGTTGTTTGGCCATAATGCCAAAAAGGATTCAAAAGACTAAGAAAATGTATTTTATATCAACCTAGATTAAAAATTTGTTGAAAGAATTTAAGGAAATTGTAGCAGATGATTTACCAGCAGGGTTATCTCCATTAAAAAGTATATAACACCAAATTGAATTGATACCAGGATCGAGTTTTCCAAATAAGAAACCTTATCAAATGAATCCAACATAGATTGAAGAGGTAAATAGGCAAGTACAGGAGTTACTTGACAGAGGATTAATTCGAGAAAGTTTGAGTCCTTGCGAAGTACAAACAATTTTGACATCGAAAAAGAGTGGTGAGTGGCGGATGTGTAGAGATTCACGGGATATTAATAAGATTACCATCAAGTATAGGTTTTCTTTACCAAGAATGGATGATCTTATGGATTGTTTGAGTGGTGTTGAATGCTTCACAAATATTGACTTGAGGAGTCGTTATCATCAAATTCAGATAAGGGAACGTGATGAATGGAAGATGGTGTTCAAGACAAAAGATGGGTTGTTCGAGTGTCTATTTATGCCATTCGTTTTAACTAATGCACCTAGCATGTTCATGAGGCTGGTGAGTGAAGTTTTGAAACTATTTTTGGGAAACCTTGTTTTCGTACACTTAGATGACATTCTGATTTTCAATGTGAGAAAAGAGGAACATTTGGAGCTCGTGAAGAAAGTGTTACAGTGATTGAAAGAGGAGGAATTGTTGATAAATTTGAAGTGTAAGTTTTTGCAAAAAGAGCTTGTATACTTGGGTTTTGTGGTTTCCAAAGAAGGTTTAAAGATGGATCCTGAGAAGGTAAAAGATATTTTGGATTGGTCGACACCTAAATGCACTTTTGACGTGCAGAGTTTCCATGGGCTAGCGAATTTCTATAGGAAATTCATTAGAAATTTCAATCATATTTATGTGCCTCTTACTGAATGCATGAAGAAAGGCACATTTCAGTGGATAGCAACAACAACGAAGTCATTTGAGGACTTGAAGAAAAGGGTAATAGAACAGCCAGTATTGGCACTTTTGGATTTCAATAAGGTATTTCAAGTAGACTATGATGCAAGTGGGACAACAATTGGAGCAGTTTTGAGCCAAGGTAGACCGGTAACATTTTTAGTGAAATTTTGAATGAAGCAAGGAAAAATAATATGTTTATGATCATGAATTCTATGCTATCATTGTGGCCTTGAAGAAGTGGTGACATTACTTGCTTCCAAAGGAGTTTGTTTTGTTTACTAATCACAAGGTCTTGCAATACATTAACAGCCAAGGTAAATTGAATCAAAATCATTCTAAATGGGTAGATTTTTTACAAAGTTGTATGTTTGTTTTGAAACGTGGTTCAAGGAAATCAAACAAGGTTGTTGATGCATTGAGTCAGAGGAAAGTATTGTTAAACACCATGTTAGTTGTAGTGGTAAGTTTGGAATATGTGAAAGGGTTGTATGAAGAGGATGAAGATTTTGCAGAGGCTTGGAAATCATGTAAAGAACCATGGAGTTTGGATCTAACACCATTATTGGATTACCATATTCAAGAAGGATTCTTATTTAAGAACCAATAGTTATGTATTTTACATAGTTCATTACAGTTGAACCTCATTATATAGTTACACAATGGTGGTTTAGGAGGACATTGTGGCATGGATAAGACCACAGCATTGGTGAAAGAAGGGTACTTTTGGCCTAGCATCAACAAAGATGTCAGAAAATCCGTTGAGTGTTGTAGATTTTTTCAACTAGCTAAAGATAGAAGTCAAAATACAAGACTTTACACTCCATTGTCGGTACCTAAAAGATCGTGGGAAGATGTAAGCATGGATTTTATTTTGGGACTACCTATGACATGGAGGAAGAATGATTTTGTGATGGTGGTACTAGATCAATTTTCAAAAATGACACATTTTGTAGCATGTAGGAAGACAAGTGATGCTAGTGAAGTGGTTGCCTTATTTTTAGAGAAGTGGTAAGGCTACATGGCCTACCGAGGAGTATTACTTCAGATAGAGACACAAGATTTCTTGGTCACTTTTGGAGGACACTTTGGAAAAATTGGGTTCTAAATTTCTATACAGTTCAACCTATCATCTCCAAACAGATGGGCAGACTGAGGTGGTGAACTAAAGTTTAGGAAACTTACTAAGAAGTTTGAGTCGCAAAAATCCTAGTCAGTGGGATTCACTTTTGGCACAAGTTGAATTATCATACAACAATTTAGTGAAGATATCTACAGGAAAGAACCCCTTTCAATTTTTTTATGGCAGGCCGCCTAAAGGGGTGGTAGATTTGGTTTATTCACCTGATCTAGGAGATAAAAGGAGTGTTGATTACAGTGACTTTGCAGACAATACATAGGAGTTGTATGAGCAGGTGAAACAAAAACTATAGTCAAGCAATAACAAGTATAAACAGAGGACAGACCTGCAACGAAGGAAGAAAATATTTAAAGAAGATGAGTTAGTCATGACTCACTTGAGAAAGGAACGATTTCCCAAAGGTACCTATAATAAACTTAAGTATAAGAAAATAGGACCGTGTAGAATCTTGAAGAAAATTTCTGATAATGCTTATCAGTTGGAACTTTCGAAATAGTTCGACATATCTCCAACATTCAATGTCGTTGATCTGTATGAGTTTCATGATGGAGAAAAGGGTGATGATGAAGGTACTTTGTATGGATGGGAAAAACTACCAGTTAAGTGAGTTGAGGAAGTGGAAGAAATTTTGGCCCCAATGATTGGTAGAAAAACTTGCAACAAGGAATATCTGGAATATTTAGTCAAATGGAAAAACAGAGGATCTGAGGATGTATCGTGGGTTTCTAAAGAAGAACTAATACACATATGAAACTCTTCATCCTCTAGAGAAACAACCACATGAGCTGGGAGATCATGTTTTTTTCTTACCAAGGGTGTCTGATGCAGGAGCATCTTTGGTTCTGGGAAATCTGCATCACCTAAAAACATTTCAATTTTGTACAAGTTAGTTTAGGATGAATAAGGATGACTGCAACACTACTTTGCAGCTCGTCCTATTACTCCTTGTTATAATTGACAATGTTGTGACTTAGGCTGCAACTCTGAATGACAAATATAGCACCGCAAGTCTTATGTTATAACTCCATGTGACATGTAATATGCTACAACTCCACACTACAAGAAATATGTTGCAACTCCATGCTACAGGAAATATGTTGTAGCTCCACGCTACAAGATTTGTGTTGCAACTTCACGCTATAGGAATATGCTAGAATTCTTATGCTACTACTCAACGTTCTTATTCCAAATTTAGTCCACATAGCTCATGAAGATTAAGTGCCAAGTCGAAATCATTAGTGAAATAAGAGGAAACAAAATTCGAATTGGAAAACGGTTGGGCAGTGAACAATCATGACTATTCATTTTCCCAACAGAAGGGGAAACAAATCGAGAGACATGAACAACATAAAAACAAGGAAGAAAGACGTTGAGGGGGTTGATCATTTGATATAGATGAAAGAGAATATTCTCTTAGGTTCGATTGAAGGAATTGATATCGCCACAGAGAACGAGATCAAGAAAAGACGGTGTAATATGCAGAAGAACGACACAATAAATCAGTTCTAGTCTGGCGAGGAAAGTTGTATTTCTTGATTACATTGTAATGAGAGGCATTCTGCAATAAATAATAAAGGAAATAATTCACAGCTTGTTTGTGTTCTTGTGGTTGTAATTAAATTATTCTATTTCAGTCTTTAATAACAGTAAGTGAAATATTTGTTCTTTGTTCAAACATGAGTTCCGTTGTGCATTCTAAAAGCAGGGCATAGTCCTGTAGGGGTTAGATTTGTTGTAGGGTATTGTTGTTGCATCATAAAGGGTCAGATATTCCATCATAGTAATTCAAGTAGTCACTTGTTTTTCTCTCACCTCTTTTTCTTTCTCAATTAGTAGTCACTTTGTCTTTCTTGTTTCATAATTTGTGAAAACAAAAGGTCGACCCCTTATTCTCTCCTTTTGGTCTTCTAGGTCTTTCTTTAATTTCATGGTCTGTGGGAGCCCAATCACAGTCCTCTTTGAACAATAAATTCCTTTTATTTTTTTATAAAATTTACAGATATTATTATTTTTAAAGGCATCTGTTTTTTTTTAGGTTCCCATAGAACTATTCAAGGCATTACATTAATGATTTCTCATACTTTTAATTTTAAGCATGAGGTTTCAATTGTGTCTAACAAAATATTTTTAGTTCTTAATTGAATGATCATTTAATTTTCTTTGACATATGCAGTCCTTATATTATTTCCTTTTGTTGAATAATGTGTCCTACTTTGTTGAATACTATGATGGAAATGTCGTTGTATGAGACTATTTACTCACTTGGTTTATAATCTTTTATTATAGTGTGAGTATTTATTTTTTGTGAGATTCATGGTCCTTTCTTAAGTAATCTTCACATGTGAATATTTCTTTCAAAAATAATCATGGTCCTCTCTCAGGCACATTTTATATTCTTGTATATTATTTAATATAGAGGAGTACCACATCTTTAAAAATACAGGGGGATTTATCCTTGTGATGTTATCTTAAATATCTTAAAACAATCTCTTAGATCAAAAATTTTGGCGACCATAGTAGGGAGCAGATAAAAGGCTAGTTTCGTAGAACATAAACCTGTATGACTCTACTAGAGGCCAACCAACCTCAAATGAAAGCTGGTATCAAAGATCAAGGAAGTATTATGCATCAATTGTGTGACATGACCATAACAACATCAATAAGTCGTGAAGAACTTGAAATAACATGGGAAGATGTTGCTCAAGAAGAATAAATAACTATCTCTTTGAAACAAAGAAGACAATAGTAAATCCTTAAAAGTTGGAATCATACAAAGGTCCATTGACAATAAGTAAAAGCAAGAAACTTGAGTTTCATCAACAAACCCAAGAATCAACATGTGAAGTTGTGAGCATAGCAATCATGGGTGATCGAGAATAATAGAAATGAAATTCCTAATGATGACAAAGAACTAAATAATAGACAAAGAAATCCAAGAAGGAGAGCCAAATCTAGTCCACTCAATTTACGGGGAGAGAAACATCATTTGCCTACTCTTCCTCAAAGAATTTTATCTGTTTTTTCAGGGGACAGGATTATAGATCCCAAAAATCATATGCATCGGTTCCTTAGTATATGTGACATTCATTTGATCAAACACGATGATGTAATGGTCAGAGTTTTTCTTCAAACTTTGATAGGCCCAACCTATGGCTGGTATCTTTCTCTCCCAACTCATTCAATTGGATCATTTTATGATATAGAAGAGATGTTCATGACCAGATATGCACATCCTATTGCATATCATACTTTACTCACCCAGTTCACTCAAATCCATCTTCAAAAGGGTGAAAGAATCATATATTTTAATTTATGAATTTTCAAGACACCAAATCAAATCCCAGATGAACAACGTTCAAATGCCCCTATTATATTTGGATGTTACAAGAATGTTATGCCATCAAATGTAAAATATGTAATAAGAGTTGCAAAAATAAATACATTTAATGAAGCAATTCAAAAGGCAACAGAAATGGAACAGTACATGCTTGAGACTAATGTTGACCCTGAGATTATCCTTGAAAAAGTACAAAGACAAATGATAAGTCTAGTATTGTCACCCTAAGGACCATATACCTCAAGAAGTATTAAGGGACAAGTATTTGGCGGAGGGATTTTTCAAGTCCAACCCCCTAATGTTAGAAATAATACTGAAGTTGCTCAAGACACTCAATTGTTATAACCCTAAATTGCACCAGACTTGCATACCTGGCATCAGGCCATCTTTACCAAGCCATCATTGAACAAGCTCTTCTAAAAATCATTGTTTTGAAGGTATACTCGCCCTGCACCACTACTGCCTACGTACACACGCTTACTGCACCACTACAGCCCACGTACACTCATAGAATGTCGCAAAAAATGAAAATTGCATAGGATTCTAGTTTCTGGGCCATTACTTAACCATTTGACTGCCCATATCCAGTCACCCCAACCGTTACCATCTCCTTTGGCCTATAAAAGAAGGGGTTGGGGTCCTATTTCAAGAGCGAAGCAAGATAGCATAGAAACTCTGCCCATTTCCATATTCCCCCTTTGCCCCAATATTCAGAAACCATATTGTGAGTTTGAGTAGTTGGTGCATTGTGAAGAGGAGCCCAGGACCAAGTTCAAGAAGCAGTTTCGGTCTTATGTTGTAAGTGACTTTTGTAAGATTAATATAAAGAAGTACTTTTTCTGTCCCGCCAAATGACGTCTTATATTTCCATGATTTGTTTACATTTCTTGTTTATGATGTCTAACCCACTAATCCATATGTAGAATGCATGCTTTTGGTTTCTTGTTTGTCTTTTGGTGAATGCAGGTCAGCCTTGGGAGGATATTTGCAGTCAGGAAACAACTAAGCGCAAAGGGATCGACATCGAACATGGAGTTTAAGGTATGCCTACCGGATTCCTATATTTTGTCTTTTACGTATGATCATGGGGTAATGTTGGGACAGTTGAGAAAAAGTAGGAGACTTTAGACGGTTAGCTCTGCCTACATTTTAGAACCCTGGTGTAGTCTGTAGAGGGGTTTTCCCACTATAGAAGAATTGGCGACCATACTAGGGAAGCCTCTAGGGTCTTTGGGGATATTTCTTTTTGGGTGCTTTTAATTAGTTTATTCATTGTTTTTGAGTTTCTGTAAGCTTCCGTGTCTTTGAGGGATGTTGGTCTTCCATACCAGTACTCCCTGCCTATGTTGGACTGTTGTTTTTTCATTTTTTTTTAGGAGTTACAGAGGTGTACGCGGCCTGTAGTGGGCCTACACGCGTGCATACACGTTTTGCCTTTGGACAGCCTGCGTACATACGTTGGCTGCTGAAGTGATAGTAGTGTGCCTGTGTTGAGAAGATATTTTGCAAAGGAGAGGCAGTCATCCTCTTCCCTGTCAGAAGTCATACTTCTCAGGGGTCTTCCTTATCTAGCCCTGGTCTCTGTGATAACAGTTTGTAGCCTAGGTCTGACCTTAGCATAGCTTTCTTTTCATCAAAAGATTTCTTATGTTTTCTTTAATAGGGTTTTTAGACAAGTTGGTGAGTCTGTTTGGATCTGCCTGTTTGGTATTGTCAGTGACTTCCTACGATCTACGATTGGGCCTGAATTCATTTCTTGGTCTTGACTTATCATTATTTGTCCCTTTTTTTCTTTAAAAGAAAAGAAAAGGATTTATTTTCAAATTTCTTGTTT
>ML798834.1:145971-164384 GCA_009831015.1 Picea engelmannii
CCGATTGGTCCATGATCTCTATTTAAAGAGCATGGAAGGTCATTTGTCGATGATCGATTGTGAGAAACTCTCTTGTAAAATCTCTCTGTAATCTTTTTCTTTGCATTAATAAACTGCTCCAAGTGGTCGCGTTTGTTGGGGTCGTGGATGTTTCCCCGTAGGGGTTTTACCACGTGAAAACATCGGTGTGTTGATATTTGATCTGGTTATGTGAGTGGTTACTGAAGGTGTTCGTCCTCTGTTGGAATACATGTGTTTTCGAACAGTATGGACTTCTGTGACTTGAACAAGGCATGTCCAAAGGATAACTTCCCCACACCATTTATTGACCAGATAGTCGATGAATGCGTAGGTTGCGAGGCCTTTTCTTTCATGGATGGTTTTTCTGGATATAATCAAATACAGATCAAACTCGAAGACCAACACAAAACTGCTTTCATCTGCCCATGGGGTACATTCACTTATCGGAAGATGCCTTTTGGTCTAAAAACTGTTGGAGCTACTTTTCAGTGGGCCATGTCTTTTGCTTTCCACAACCTCAAACACGTAGTCAAGGCTTATCTTGATGATTTAACATCATGATCTTGTAAGAGATCTGATCATCCCACACACCTCTGACTTATCTTTGAGCGATGTCGCTACTACCAGATCCGCTTGAATCCAAACAAATGCAGTTTATGCGTAACGTTGAGTTGTCTGCTAGGTTTCATAGTTTCGACAATAGGGATCATGGTCGATCCTCTCAAGGTTGAGGCAATAGTTCAGTTGCCTCCCCCATAAAAAATCCCTCAGCTTCAGAGTTTACAGGGAAAAGTGAACTTTTTACGGCGTTTCATTGCAAACTATGCCGAGATCACAAAGGGTTTCAAACGTTTACTAAAAATGGATGTTCCTTTTCATTGGGATGAAGTTGGTCAGCGCTCTTTCAAAGCGTTGAAACGTGCCCTCGCGTCTACCCCTCTGCTTTGGCCACGCAATTATAATAAAGATTTCTTATTGTACTTGGTCGTTGTGGAGTCGACCATCGGTATGGTCTTGGTTCAGGAGGATGATTTGCTCTTAGAATACGTGATTTATTACCTGAGTCGAGGCCTGTTTGGACTGGAACTCATTTATTCCCATATCAAAAAACTTGCATTCGCAGCAGTTCATGCTGTCCAACGGTTCTGTCATTATATTTTGTTTCGCAAGACCATCAGCATTGCCATTGTGAATCCATTTCAATACGTGTTGACATGACGTGTAATCGGTAAAAAGATCAGTAGATGGATAGTTATTTTACAGGAATTTGACTTAGATTTTGTTTCAAAGAAATCCAAAAAGTCACTGGTCTTTGCTGAACTCATCTCGAAACTTTCGATCAAGTCAGGTGATGTTATGCCCGAAGAGTCACCTATTAAAGGAGACATTTTTATTATCGCGTCTTTGGACCCCTGGTATGGAGATATACTAGTCTATCTCCAGACTTTGAAGTGCCCCACCTCTGCTTCTCGTGATGAGTGTCGTCGTATATGCCATCAAGATAAGAACTATATCATACTCGAGGACACTCTGTATCGTCGAGGTGTAGATTGTATCCTTCGTCGGTGCCTCACTCATGAAGAAGTGAAAATCGTGCTTAACGATTGCCACACTGGAGCATGTGGTGGTCATTTTTCTAGGTTGGAAATGGCCCAAAATATTCTAAGAGCTAGTTACTTTTGGCCGACATTAATCAAATATTGTGTTGAATCGGTCAAGAAGTTCCACCCATGTCAGATCTTCTCTCGGAAGATGAGGGCACACCCTACTCCCATGTTCCTCGTCATCACAGTTGGTCCCTTCACTAGTGGGGGATTGATTACACCACATGCAACCCTCCTTCAGCAAGGGGGCACCGTTATATCATTGTAGCAGTAGACTACTTCACAAAATGGGTCAAAGCTATGCCAACATTCAAAGATGATGGAGAGACTGCAGCTCTCTTTTTGTTCAACCAGATAATAGCAAGGTTTGGCATCCCGAGAGAAATTTTCACCGACCATGGCAGTCACTTTCAGAACAAAATGATGTCCGATTTACTGTCAAATCTTGGGTTGAGGCAAGATCATTCATCACCCTACTACCCACAAGGGAATGGTTAGGTGAAAGCTGTGACTAAATCTCTTAAGACTATTCTCCAGCGAATGATCAATTCGGCCAAGTCA
This sequence comes from Picea engelmannii, assembly GCA_009831015.1. Classification (NCBI taxonomy): domain Eukaryota; kingdom Viridiplantae; phylum Streptophyta; class Pinopsida; order Pinales; family Pinaceae; genus Picea; species Picea engelmannii. The sequence continues at coordinate 148,158 of ML798834.1, forward strand.
AATTGGCATTTGATGTTGTACTCAGAATTATGGGATTACCGAACGTCTGTTAAGACTGCAACCTGTTTCTCACCTTTTCAACTCATTTACGGATTAGAATCATTTTTTCCAATAGAGTCCCAGATCCCATCTCTAAATTTGGCAGTACAATTACTGCCAGACACTTCACCGCTTGAAGAGTGTTTATTATATCTTGAGCAGCTTTGAGATGCAACCTTCGCTAACGTGGCTCACAAACAAAAATTCAAGTGTCAGTATGATTGGTCCGTTCATCCTTGGATTTTTTTTCAAGACAACCTTGTCCTAGTCTATGACCAAGATAAGGATCCCCTAGGGGCAGACAAGTTCAAACCCATGTGGTTCGGTCCTTTCATCGTGAAGGAGGTTCTAAAGAAAGGCACTTATCATCTGATGGACTTTGAGGGAAATGCTTTGGCAGAGCCTAGAAATGGGCTTTACCTCAAGAAGTATTACTCGTAGGTGGGTCGCCTCGGGTGACTTCTTGTAACATATGTATAGTTCTTGTACATTGTTCTTTTAGCTTTTTTTCTTTTTGTTTTATGCACGTGTCATTTTTTATGTCATATTTTTCACTGTGGCAGATGTCAAGTGAATTAGAGGTGTTCGTTGGGTTTGCAGACGACGGTCGTCGGCACACTCGAAGGCTTGCTTCCGCATCTTGGGTGATTTTCACACCTCAAGGTCGGTTGTTATCTTCAGGAGGTATCTGTTTAGGTGACACCAAAAACAATGTTGTCGAATACAACGCAGTTTTAGAGTTGCTTCATGACGCTTTGTCACATGGTATCTCTCACCTCCGGGTCTACTTAGATGCTCAGCTGGTTGTGTCCCAGTTAAATAGGGTTTACAGCGTTCATGATCTGACTCTACACCGACGATTCCTTAGGGTACGTCTCTTAGAATGAAGCTTTGATTACATTACGTATATCCATGTTCCTAGGAGATTGAATCAAATCACAGATACTCTAGCTAATCATATATTAGATTGGCATATTTTACAGATTTAAGAAAAAGCACACACATGCACATGTAAATACATTTGTAAAATAGATGTAATCCATAAGATAGAAAAATATGTTAAATATCCATATATATATCAAAAACATATTAGAATACATGGGTGGGTGAAAGCGCATCAAAAATATGTCCAATAAGAGTCACGGGGTTTATGCCCTCAAAATATATACAAAAGATGCCCTCGGCACGTAAGTAGTCTAGCCTAGCTAAGGGTGGGGCCTGTTGGCCCTGCCGTAGTGAACAACGGCGTTTGCCAAATGCCGAAAGAGCTGGACCCAGGTCCGTGGCACCCCAACTACATGAGGTTGCATTGATGGTGGCAGGTCCTCGATCTCTGCCATGGGGACTGTGCGAGTGAGCATGGTAAGGTTCTGCTCCACCCGTCTCAAAACTCTATCAGCCTCGTCGCCTAGAGGCCCCCTTGTTGTTGTTGCTTCGCCTACCTTTGGTCGAGGATGCTGCATGGTCCTCGTGAAATCTGTTGGATGCACTAATCCCACATCTACACATAACAGATACATACTTGTCAAATACTCTGGTACACATAAAAAAAATGATATATATAAAAAGAAATAAAAATTAAATAACTCTAGAAAAAAAAGCATACCTAACTCTCCTCACTCTACTCCGCAATGTACGGCCATGTCAGGGTCCCTGGAGAAATCGATCCTGGCATAGGGGTAGTCCTCTATCGCCAGAATCTGTTGATACCACCAGTCAAAAAACTTGTCATCGAAGGCCTCAATGGTCCTCCCCCCAACCTGTCGTGGAAACAACGTCGCCCATCTGCATAGCATCGGGAGAGTGGCCTCATGCCCTCATATTGTTTCTCAAGGACTGAGACTAGGTACCCTCTCAAAGAATAAAGAGCACAAAACGGTCCCAAACCCTAAGTTCCTATGCATCCACACTCGATAATCTGTCAATTGTCTCTTCATGCATGTCAGCATGGTTGTGCTCCAGTCAAAAATTTGTGCATTTAAGCACTGAACTACACAATGCATGTGCGCCTAGGAATCCTGATGCAAAGCTGCGGATCTAGTGATCCGCCTAATGAGTATAACAATCGCTTTCAATGGTAGGTTGTTGATCTTGTTTATAGGCACCTGAGAACCTACTTTCTTAGTACCAGCCTCACAATGGAGTCCAATCAACTCCTCGATGTTGTGTGGCCCGGGGGTAAAAGTGTGCAAGTTGACTGGATCACCTCTCCTCGAGAGACCAGTCAGAAAGTAAATGTCCTCAGTTGTTGGAGTCAACGATTTCCCCTCGAGCATGAATGCCTCTGTGTCAGGATGCTAGTAATCTATCAATGCATTTAGCAACCTGGGTTGTGCCCTCATGAACGAACATAGGAAGAATTTTAGCAACCCACATTGTGCTAAGACAGCAATAGCAGTGGGGTCTTCTGAGACCAGAAAATCAAAGTCCTCATGTTCCCTCTCTCACCAGTCAACATACATCCTGCAAAAAGACAAATCCATGGAGAGTTAACTCTTGCATTTTTAAATTTTTTCACATGTTGGAGGGTATACGCGGGCTGTAGTGGGCACAGTTGTGTATGCCCGCATACAGCTTTTCATCTTCACGCGGGCATACATGTGTTGTCCTAGGACAGCCCGTGTACATGCAGGGTCGACCCTTTTAAAGGTCAGCGCCCCCCAAAAAAGCAAAAACAAATGCAAAAAGGAAGAATGGAAATGCAGGAGGTGTTAATTTGTACTTACTTGGTCCAAGCAAAAGTTTGTTTCGTCCACTGAAACTCCTAGAATCAACTCTTTTGACAAAGGGGTGTTTTTTTTTACTTTTGGTCAATTCTCAAATCGTAATAGTGATAATGAGCCGCCAAGCTTCTATTTATAGACTTTTTGGCCCTTTTTGTCATTTTTTTGAACCCTTTTGTCGTTTTTTCTAACTTAAAAATCATTTAGTATGGTTCATGAGTTTCTTACGGAATGTTACAATAAGTGTTACTTTGGGTATTGGGAAAAATTTTGGAGAGTTGGGTCATTTTAATGGTCTTTTGGTAAAAAGTCATTTTTCAACTTTGTGCATGTAAGTTAGGTTTCCACCTCCACTTGCTACACCTCGTTGTCTTTTTCCCTTTGCCATAGGATCAATCCCACTGAATTGCGACACGGAACCCTCATTCTTGTTCTAGAAGTGTTGTAATTTAGTGGTAGAGCCTACCTTCACATGGATGCCCTAGGTAGATCCTGGTTGCATTTTGGTGTCCATGTTGTCACTAATGACTATAGGCTCGGGAGTCCTTATTAGTTTTCCCTGATTACGAGTTTGAGCCTCATTTGCATGATTCACTATCACTCTTGACCTCACCCTCGGAACTCCCAAAACACAACGGGTCTTGTTTTAAGCCCTTTTCAGACCCTCTAAACATGAAAATATTGTCAAGCGATCTTGTTGTCCTTCACACTCGCTAAACTGAAATTTGAAGGCATGTCTGTCCGGCAATAGTATACCCCTTTTTCGGTCTGGATGGTCAAAAGTATGAACAAAGGTATACTCTAGGAACCTCGGTTCTTTAGAAGAGTATTCTCAGGTATAATTTTACCCCTTTTTCGGGACTGAGGGACTAAATCTATGAAAAAGGAACCCCCACGGAGTCCATAGTTAAGCTCTTTTCAGACTCCCTAAAATTGAAAAGATGGTCGAGTGACCTTGTTTCCTCACACTTGTTAAATTGGTCCAGAAGAACATCTCTTACGGAGTCCATAGTTAAGCTCTTTTTAGACTCCTTAAATATGAAAAGATTGTCGAGTGATCTTGTCTTTGTCACACTCATTAAAATGGTTTTGAATAGAAGTCTTTTCGGTGATAGTTTACCCCTTTTTCGAACCGACTAGACTACCTTCGAAAAAGGTACCCCAGTGGAGTCTCCTTTTACGCTTTTTCAAACTCTCTAAAAATGAAAAAACATCGAGCTTACCTTCTCTGGGATAGTTAAAATTACATCAAAGGACATTATCATTGTGTCTTATTAATCGCATTTGCATCCCTACATCTTTGGCCTAATTTCGGCTCCATGTTTCTCTCAACTGAACCATCTGAAGCATGCCTTATAACACAAGCCTTGTAGTACTTTGCCTTTGCGTCTTGACACCTTGACCCCTGGAAGAATTTTCCTGAGTATCCTTTTCCTGCATATGTCTCCTTGCTCTGAGCATCAGTGTGTTCCTTGCGGTTGGAACTAGTATATCTGCGACACTCGTTCCTCCTTTGTAATGTAGCATTATTTTATTCTCTTTCAAGCTTCCCAAATTATTGAAAAAGACAAAAAAAAAACAAATATACCCCAAAAAGAGGAAGAGAAAAGTATTTTCTTTATGTTATCATCACAATGAGTCGCCCTTGGAAAAAGCACATCCTTCCGTTTGTTCGTCAAGCTCTAGGATTCAATATGACCTTAGGTAGTTGTTCTCACTACATAGAGTTGTGTCCTCCTTTGTTTGGTTATCCTTCCAGACATATGGAGAGTTTGCGTTGCCTCATGCATCGTGAATTTGTGTCAATGCAATGTTGCTTGAGTCTCATCTTTTGTTGTGCTTTCGTCCAAGGGAAGTTTTACTAAACTTGATTTGGCCCTTCTACAGTTTGTCTCTTGTCCTCATGCCCGGCCACCCCAAAAGACCAATCAAGTCCTTGTTTGAAATCAATGAAGTTCTCTGCACTGATCACCAAGATCCTCTTGTCTGTTCCCGACAAGCCGTCGAAGACCTCTGGGTAGTGAAGTTGTACACTGATATTACACTCCTACCCGAGTTTGAAGATTTTGAAGTTGTTTCTCTAGCTCTGAAGACCTCATCTCCAGCCATCAGGCGTCTTTGGCTTCTTGAAGATGGATACTTTACATGTATATCTTTTGATTTTGAGATGTAGATTCGTTGTGTACTGTTCGCAGCTACACTTTATATAGTTATATGACATGGATCTGCAGTGTATTTGATTGGCAGCCATGATTTTATTTCATCACGAGCATGGGTATGCCCACCTCGGTGAGACAAATTGTTATTTTTGCAGATGGCACCTCCTGAACTCTGGTCCCTGGGCTCACTCGCTCCGTATATTGGTGAAGATTTGTAATGTATTTCGGCCATCAGATGCTCTTCTGACCTCACACATTAGGGGGCATCTGTTATAACCCTAAATTGCACCAGACATGCATACCTAGCATCAGGCCATCTTTGCCAAGCCATCACTGAACAAGATCTTCTAAAAATCATTGTTTTGAAGGTATACGCACCCTGCACCACTACTGCATGCGTACACACGCTTATTGCACCACTACAGCCCACGTACACTCATAGAATGTCGCAAAAAATGAAAATTGCATAGGATTCTGGTTTTTAGGCCATTACTTAACCGTTTGACTGCCCATAGCCACTCACCCCAGCCGTTACCATCTCCTTTGGCCTATAAAAGAAGGGGTTGGGGTCCTATTACAAGAGAGAAGCAAGATAGCATAGAAACTCTGCCCATTTCCATATTCCTCCTTTGCCCCAATATTCGGCAACCATATTGTGAGTTTGAGTAGTTGGTGCATTGTGAAGAGGAGCCCAGGACCAAGTTCGAGGAGCAGTGTCGGTCTTATCTTGTAAGTGACTTTTGTAAGATTAATATAAAGAAGTACTTTTTTCGTCCCACCAAATGACGTCTTATATTTCCATGATTTGTTTTCATTTCTTGTTTATGATGTCTAACCCACTAATCCATATGTAGAATGAATGCTTGTAGTTTCTTGTTTGTCTTTTGGTGAATGCAGATCAGCCTTGGGAGGAGATTTGTAGTCAGGAAACAACTAAGCGCAAAGAGATCGACATCGAATGCGAAGTTTAAGATATGCCTACCGGATTCCTATATTTTGTCTTTTATGTATGATTGTGGGGTAATGTTGCGATAGTTGAGAAAAAGTAGGAGACTTTAGACGGTTAGCTCTGCCTACATTTTAGAACCCTACCTACATGTGAGAAATAATCCTGAAGTTTCTCAAGACACTCGACAAAAACAAAAATTGCTTAGATGAGCAGAACTATTCAACAAATGCAAAATGAGATAACTTGACTCAAGGGAACTGAGAATCTCATTCCACCACATCAATATATGAGAGCTCTGCCACATAATCAAAGAGATAGAAATGATAGAAATCAAAGGAATGAAGAGCATAGACCAAGAGCACCCAGAGTCTATTGACAGATGGGAAATTTCCTCCTGCAATAGGGGACAACTACCCAATCACAAGCCCCAATTAAGTAAGTTTTTGTTTGAAATGGTAGTTTCCAACTGATTTTGGTGGGCTCGGTTTTCCACTCAAAATTTTACTCTTCGAAAAGAGATTTTTTATTACATTGGGATTGAATCTTATCTAAATTATCCTTACAAAAGAAAATAATACTAAAGCATAAAACCTATCTCATTAATGAGAGCAAAGCTAATATGTGTAGATGAGGAAGATGGATTCTCTAAGCATTCAGAAGTAATTCTTCACTTCAAGAATAATTAATATATAGTAACGATTTTTTCTAAGAATAGATATTCATCATAAGAATCTACACTTTAATGATAACCAGAGATAATATACAAACTTTTGACCATATCAAAATATAAGAACAAAAGTTTTTTGTGAATGGGTTATCAAATTTCCTCAATTTATCAACAACATTTCAAAGAATTGAACAATTGTTAGACAAATCTTAGACAATAACATATATAAAGCATAAGTGTAAGATAAACGATAAATATTAGAGAAAGAATTCTCTTGACTTCATCATTGTTCCAAAATTTTACAGTTATTTACATGAAATCATAAAAATAATCATTCGCGAAACAACAAATATTAAACTTGATATAAGAAGCAAAATATCAGAGCATTAATAATAATTAAAAGGAAAAAATATTTAGTTGCATTAAACAAGAATGTAAATATTAACAATCTTTTTGAATTCAACATGAAATCTAACAACTCTATTTTTTCGAGATTGAACTTTAATTTGCTAGGAATAACAAAGTAGAATTAAAATCAAGAAAAAATTTCAAGAGATAGAAAAATATAATAAAATATCTTTGAATAGAAATACTAAAGTGTCTTCAAAATTCTTATCTTTGTTTCATAAAGAAATTGGCAGTGTTTGGGAAAGAGAAATCTTCCTTTTGACTCCAAAAGTCCGATCTTTGTTTCAAAACGAACTTGACAGTGTTTGGGCAAGAGAAATATGTCGTTTGACTCCAAAATTCCTCCCCATAGTTCATTGAAAGATTGACTATTTATCACTTAAATGTATCAACTAATTATCCTAATATCACTCCATACATTTATTACGATTTATTTCTAGCCTTAAATTCTCGATTTGAGATCTGAGAAAAATCCTCATATGGAATTTTGAAACAAGACAAAAATTCTTGTTGTTGCTGCTATGAAGTAGTCATGTTTGAAACCTGGTTTGACTTTTGTATTGACTGAAGCTTTGTATATCAAATTGGCTAAAATGACAGGTAACACACCATGTTGTGATCATCGGGATGAAAACCCATGTTCTCGATTTCTTGCTAGTTTTCTACACATATGATATCAAACGAGCAAATACAAATATATTGTTGATTTGGTAAAAAAAGATAACAAAATCAATTTAAATTGCTAAATTTAGGACATCAAAATAGTAACGTCAATACCTTGTGATCTGAAAATCATTGCAATGCGAGAATTTGGGTAGAGATGAAGGTATATAGGTCATCACAAATCTTTGGAAAATATAGACATGTGGATAGACAAAACTGTATGGAGGAAAGATTTTGACAAAAATTAGTTAATACCATGTTCTTCTTCTAATCCTCGGTCCTGATGCTTGTTCCCCTTTTATTTATTTGCCTCCTTGGTCTACACATAAGGATTCTTACTTGTAAGTTTTGATTCCTCGACTTGAGTCTCTTTTTCTACTTGAGCCATTTATGTGCATGTTTAACCAACAAGTCATTGTCCTTCTTTAACTGCTCATTTTCAACTTTAAGCATCTCATTTTCATCTAGGATCTTCAAACTATGTAGCCTCGGGGATTCGTTTTCAGACTTAATAACCTTCTCAGGGGTTTTAAATTCATGCATTTCATTTTTCAATTTTATAACTTGGTTTTCCCTTTTCCTCAACAGAGAAGTCATCATAAAATTTGACAGATTTATTAAATCTTCCTCTGGTATTGAAGTGATCTAGAAAGGATCCAGAGAAGACTAGGGATAACTCAAAATTCACAGAAGCACCTCAGGAAGCTCAGAATGGCCTCAACGGACAGATAAAGGGAAAAAAATTCAAATTCTTCAAAGCTTATTGAAATTAGCATCATCGTGAAGAGAACGTATCAAGCTTTCCAACAATGTAAATGGCTCTTCAAATGAAGTTACGGATCAAAAAATATTTGCGGTCAAAATTTTGGTCAACCTAGCCCAGTCAACAGGGATGAGTCAGCATTTATACTGCTGACGTCAGCATTAGTATGGATAATGTCATCATCCGTATAGGGTACTTGACACACGCATAGGGCAACACGTGTCATTCTGACATCAATATGACGTCAACATGATGACGTGGCAGCACCAGAGGCTCCCACATGTCACTCATTTTTGGACTTTTCCAGTCAAATACATGGACTAATGGGAAGGTGCCACGTGGCAGACCATACAGCCACTTGGTGGGTGATGTGGAAAAATGACATGGTAGAGGTGACGTGGCTGACCATGCAATGTTGTGACATGGGCCAATGAAAGGTTGCCATGTGGCCCAGTCATGGGTTTCCACGTGGCAGCATGCAATTACACAAGGATGCCCAACAACCAAGCATTCCAAAAGGTGGCGGGCTTGGCTGGCGACAACCCCCAATCTACCAAGTTGGTAGAATATCCACCAAATCTGGCCGGATGGGAACCATATCCGCTAAACTAAGCACATCCGCCAAAGGCTTCGCCAGAATTAGCCAACCACCAACAAACTCTGCCATATATATATACACAGTGCAACAATACACCAAAACGGGAGCTCGCGGGTTTGACCCCGGGATCTCCCCTATCCACTCCACCTTTTCCATATCCACCCAACCAATTGGGTTGGGATGTGACTTGGTACAATCTACCCATAATATTACTTAATTTTTGGATTCCGGCAGTGTACGGGGGGGGAAGACCAGGGGCACGACCGTACGAACAGGGCACGAAAAATGTGAAAATTTCCCATTAATTGATTGCAGGAGCAGGCACAGAAATTGAGACGAAATTTCTCGAGGGCCTGAAAGTGCCAGACTCAAATCGAGGCATGGAGACAGTCATTTTTGGGTAATTCGACGCCACGAATTCAAGGGTGTTTTTTTTTTTCTAATATGAGCAAAGCTTCTGCAGCTTAACTCCATAATGAGGTATACTTATGTATTTTGCCAAATTATTTTGTTGAGTTAATAAAAAGGCCTACCATTTGAGAGCAAGACCTGGAGACGTAGTCCACCAGGGATGAACTCTATTATCAAGTTTTTTGTGTTCATATATGATGCATATGTCTCTTCATTATTGAGTTATTCCTTTTTTATGGTGCACTTCAATTTATGCTCATTTAATATAATTCTTTAATAAGTCACATTGATGAAAAGATCCTGGATCATGTTGGTATCAAAGCAGTCATCTTTGACTTGAATTGTTGAGTGTGAATGCTTACTAGGGCCAAGCATAAACAGGGTGAAGGAACACTTAAGACTTTCAACCCAGAAGTTGGTCATGCATCCCCAAGGAAGAAAATGGTCGAAGAGGATAAGCGTGATGAACAGGAGAAAAACTTCTATATGGTATTTTATCTCATGTCAGAAATGGTCGAGCGAATGTATGGAAACTACAAGAAGAGGATGAAGAATAAAGGGAAGAAAAAGGAAGCACAAGCATATGATAATGCTTCAGTGAATCAAGGTGTTGGAGGAGACCCTCATGAGCCTCCATCTTCACCATCAAGTTCTAGCTCTTCTTCCTCTGAGCATTCTCAACATTCTCACCATTATGGCCGTAAAGCCTCTTTTAAGAAACCATTATTAAATCTTGGTGTAAAATTCTCTTTACCTATGTTTAAAGGAGATGTTAATCCTAAAAAGCTAGATAATTAGATATGACAGGTTAAAGTATATTGTCGTGTTCAACAGATTAATGAAGAGGAAGTTAAACTGCAATTGGCCTCTCTTCGATTGGAAGGCATCGCTCTTGTATGGTGGGAGAGAAAACTTCAGGACAGAAGTAACTGTGGTAATCTTCTTTCCTCGTGGTCGGAATTTAAATCAACGATAAGGAAGCAATTTTATCCATTGGGTTATTTACATAAAGCAATGATGGAATCTCAAACTTTAAGGCAAAGTAAAGGTCAAACTGTACAATGTTTCACGGAAGAATTTTGGAAGAAATCTCTTGCATTAAACATTCCTTTAGATTCTTATGAAACTTTAATGAAGTATATTAGCGCGCTTCACAGTTATATTCGTCATACTTTACTATTGTTTAACCCCACCAGTCTTGACGAAGTTTGTGTGCAAGCCACTCACCTTGAGAACAGGGGAAAGCATGTTCAAGAAGATCCCACAAAGAAACTTTCCAATCTCCCACATAAGCAGTTTAAGAAGTTTAAAAGGAAGGAAAAAAGATTGTCGGTGTAAAGAGGGAAGAAGGAAAGCCATCTTGCACTCATTGCAAGAAGAATGGTCATGATGATGAACATTGATGGAAACTACATCCAGAGAAGAGACCAAAACCATTCGGTGGAAAGGGGAAGACAAAGATCGTTGCTACAGTGCAACAAGATCTTGGTTTTGATTCAAGAGATTAAGGAAAGATCACAGCGATTGGAGTACAAGGTAAAGATTCCCTTCATGCTAGTTCAAATTCCAATAATGAATCTCATGATGATGAAAGAAAGAGGAATGAATTATTTCACATAAGAGTTGTATCTAAGCACAAAGATAGATACATTATTTGATCTGGTTTCCCAAGTAAACTTGATATCTGAATCACTTGTCAAAAAGATGGTTCTTGAAACTAAACCACATCCAAAGCCTTATCCTCTTAGCTGGGTATGTGATAAAGCAAAACTTAATGTCACCAAGTAGTGTAGGGTCAGATTTGCTATTGCTTCAAAGTTGATTGATGAAGTGGATTTGGATGTTGTATCACTTGATATATGTGGCATAGTGTTAGGGAGTCCTTATCTTTATTATAGGAAAGCAGTCTTCTTTCATCACGAGAATAAATATCACCTTACTAAAGGGGGAGTGGAATATATTGTTAGATCCCACAGCATGAGGGTAAACACCACACTTGTTAGTGTAGGACAAATGAAGAGACTCATAAACACTAATAAGATATATGTACTCATGGTTGTAAGGGAAAAGGATGTCTGAACATCTGACACCTTCTAAGGATGTGATCCTTCTCATAAGAAAGAATTAATTGATATTGTTTCTAAGTATGATGATATTTTCCAGGAACCAGATGGATTACCTCCGAAGAGGGAAATCCAACATGAAATACATCTTCAGCAAGATTCTCCTCTTCCCAATGTGGGCATCTACAGGATGTCAGTTGTAGAGATGACAGAGATCAAAAACCAGGTACAAGGCTTATTGGATCAAGGGGTCATTAAGCCCATCTCATCTCCTTGTGGTTCTCCAATCATGATGGTGCCAAAAAAGGATGGCACATGGTGAATGTGTGTCGATTACCGAGCCTTAAATAAAATCACGGTGAAAAATAGATACCCTCTTCCTCGTATAGATGATTTACTTGATCAATTAAAGAATGTTGTTTATTTCACTAAGTTCTATTTGTGCAATGGATACCATCAGATTAGGGTTGCGGGACAAGATGCATGGAAAACTACCTTTAAAACCAAACAAGGATTGTTTGAGTTGTTAGTTATGTCATTTGGGCTTTGTAATGCTCCGACAACCTTCATGCGTGTGATGAATGATGTATTCAGGCCATTTCTAGATGATTTTGTGATTGTATATTTAGACGACATTACTATATTTAGTGGGACTTCGGATGAACATGTAAGGCATGTAAAGCAAGTATTGGATACTTTACAAAGGGAAACGTTGTATGTAAAATTGTCCAAATGTGAATTTGGCAAGACTACACTTGTGTACTTAAGTCATATTATAGGAGGAGGACAATTGAAAATATATCCTTCCAAGATTGATATAATTGTAAATTGGCCTGAGCCCAAAAGTGTAACTAAAGTACGGAGATTCTTAGGTGCAGTCCAGTACTAAAGGAGATTCATTTCAAACTTCTATTTTACTGCAACTCCTTTGCATGCCTTAACCAGTGTGAAGAACACTTTTCAATGGGGAGGAAAACAACAAAAAGCTTTCGACACTTTGAAGGAAACGATCAGTACCGCACTAGTATTAGCACTATCGAATCTTCAACGGCCTTTCGAGATCGAGACAAATGCCAACGGATATGCCATGGGTGCAGTATTGATGCAATATCGTAAGCCTATATGTTACCACTCTAAATCTTTTAACCAAGTTGTTGTTAACTATCCTACATATGATAAAGAGTCGTATGCATTAGTTCAAAGTGTAAAGAACTGGAAGCACTACTTGTTAGGGAAGGAAACAATGATACATATAGATCATCAACCCTTATAGTATCTCCAAGCACAAACCAAGCTGCAACAATCTTGACATTACAGGTGGATGGGTTTTCTTCAACAATTTCATTTGGTAATCAAATACAAAACGGGTACAAGTAACAAGGTAGTTGATATGCTTTCTAGACCTCCTATTGTTTCTTCTATTATTTTGAAGAATGCTTCTTTATATCATGATAGCTATGTGGAACAATATGTCATTGATGAATATTTTAAAGAAGTATTTGAGAAGTTAACCCATGGTGCACAGGTAGAGAACTATTGTCTGCAAGGAAAACTACTCTACCATCTTGGAAAGTTATGTATTCCTAAAAGTGAACGAGTCCATGTAATACAAGAATCTCACACATCTCTTGTGTCTGAGCATTTTGGGGTAGGAAAAAATATGGATCATCTGCAGAGATTTTGTTACTGGCCTCATATGAAAGCAATTGTAACTAAATATGTAAAGGGGTGTGTGATGTGTTCTACTTGTAAGCCCACTAATAGAAAATTGGGGCTATACTCACCACTTCTTGTTCCATCCCATCCATGGGAAAGTATCTCCATGGATTTTATGGGGGGTTTACCAATGTCGAAAAGGGGTCATGACTATTTGTATGTTGTAGTGAATAGGTTCAACAAGATGTGTATCTTGATGCCATGTAAAAAGCAGATCAATACTAAGCAAACTGCTAATCTCTTATTTCAGTATGTTTGGGTTCACTTTGGGTTACCCACATCCATTATCTCAGATCTAGATACTAGATTCATTGGGGATTTTTGGACAAGCTTGTGGAGAATGATGGACACCAAGTTGAAGAGGAGCATTTCTTTCCATCCATAGACCGACGGACAGACAGAGATTGTTAACCAAACAGTGGTACTTTTGCTTCGAGGCTATTGCAGTAAGCATCCCAAGTTATGGGATGAACAGATACCCTATGTACAACATGCTTACAATCGAGCCTTACATTCCTCCACTCAGTGTTCTCCATTTGAGACATGTTTTGGGTATTTTCCTAAGGTCCCTTTGGACTTGACGTATGGGAAAGATGTCGATTCAAATGAAGAAAGAATTGAAGATAGGGCCTACAAGTTCATTCAGAGGATCTAGCACGTACACCAAGCAGACAGGGAACAATTGAAGAAAATTCAAGCACAGTATAAAGCTCGTCATGAAAAACACAAGGTTGATCATCAGTTCCAGGTTGGAGACCAGGTATGGCTTCACATCAGCAAGGAGAGATTGAAGGGTGAAGGCAAGAAACTCAAGCCCATCCACTATAGACCCTTCACTATTTTGGAGAAAAGCGGTACAAATGCTTTTTGTCCTAGATATTCCACCTTATATGCAGATCTACTCAGTTGTAAATGTGGAAAACTTGAATCTTTTTTAGCCTCCCATGATCATCGATCAGGGTGAGGAAGTTTCAGTTGATGAGTTTTCTCCTGAGTACTTGGACAAGTTGAAGGAAGATATCATCTTGGATAGGAGGACGAGGACTTCACACAGGGGTGATGTTGATTATCTTCGAGTGGGCTTAAAGGGCACACATCCAAGCAAGGCAAAGTGGATTGAGAAGGACAAGGTGAGGGAACCCTTACCTCACTTATCTATTGATTGATGAAATATTTTGGTGGTCCAAAAAGCTCTTAGTGGGAAGGCATGATCCAGAAAGGATCCACACAAGACTAGGTATAACTCTGAATTTGCAAAAGCACCTCAAGAAGCTTAGAATGGTCACAATAGACAGAGAAAAGGAGAAAATTCAAAGTCTTCAAAGCTCATTGAAATTGGCATCATCACGAAGAGTGCATCGCAAGATTTCCAACAGCGTAAATGGCTCGGCAAACAAAGTTATGGATCAAAAGATGTTCACGGTCAAAGTTTTGGTCAACCTAGCCCAGTCAACAGGGATGAGTCAGCATTCGTACTACTGTCGTTAGCATCAATAGGGATGACATCATCATCCATACAGGGTATGTGGAACTCGCAGAGGGTGACATGTGTCATGTTGATGCAAGCATGACGTCAGCATGATGACATGGCGGCACCAGAGGTTGCCACGTGTCACTCATTTTTGGACTTTTTCATCCAAATCCATGGACCAATGGGAAGGTGCCATGTGGCAGACCGTACAACCACTTGGTAGGTGACATGGTTGACCATGCAATGTGGTGACGTGGGCCAATGAAAGGCTGCCACGTGGCCCAGTCATGGGTTTCCGCGTGGCAGTGTGAAATTGCACAAGGACACCCAGCAACCCAACATTCTAAAAGGTGGTGGGATTGGCTGGCGCCAACCCCCAATCTGCCAAGTTGGTAGAATATCCGCCAAATTTGTCCAGATGGGAACCATATCTACCAAAGTAAGCACATCCGCCAAAGGCTCCACCAGAGTTAGCCAACCGCCAACAAACTCTACCATATATATATATATATATATAGATAGATATATATATATATAGATAGATAGATATATATATATATATACGCACACAGTGCAACAATACACCAAAACAGGAGCCCGCGGGTTCGAACCCGGGATCTCCCCTATCCACTCTGCCTTTTCCATGTCCGTTGAACCAATTGGGTTGGGATGTGACTTGGTACAATCCGCCCATAATATTACTTAAGTTTTGGATACGGGCAGTGTATGGGGGGCAGAACAGGGGCGGGACCGTATGGACAGGGCACGAAAAACGAGAAAATTTCCCATTAATTAATTACAAGTGTAGGCACGAAAACCAAGATAAAATTTCTGAAGGGCCTAAGAGTGCCAAAGATCGAGGCGTGGAGACAGTCATTTTTGGGTAATTCGATGCCACGAATTCAATGGTGTTGTTTGTTTTCTGATCTGAGCAAATCTTCTACAGCTTAACTCCAGAATGAGGTATACTTATGTATTTTGCCAAATTCTTTTTTTGAGTTAATAAAAAGACCTACCATTTGAGAGTGGGACCTGGAGACGTAGTCCACCAGGGACGAACTCCATTATCAAGTTTTTTGTGTTCAAATCTGATGTATATGTCTCTTCATTATTGAGTTATTCATTTTTTATGTTGCACTTCAATTTATGCTCATTTACACATTATTTTCATCATCCCTATGATCGTTAATGATGTAAACCTATATGTTGCCTTCAGAGGGGTCACAGTGGCCTGAGTTCCTAAAGAGAGAAGGGAGAAGAACTTCTCCTGAGAAAAGAAATTGCTTTTTCCTATGTAAAAACCTTATAAAAAGGGAAGTTTGCATGTTGCTATATAGGTAGGGTGCGAGAATGACCCATTCTCGTAGGTTGCACTATAGCCAGGGTGCGAGGTGTTCGCAGGTTGCTCTATAGCTAGGGTACGAGAATTCCAGCACGTGGAAAAATGAACGTTTTTGTTTGCACTCTTTTCGTCGTTTGATGAGCAAAAAGTGAGTGCTTACATGCCTAGTTGGGCTCTGCTAGTCATGACAGTTGTATGGTAAAAGGTTAGAAAGAAAACAACAAAGCTATTAACAAGAATTAAACAAAAACTAAA